>WURS02000011.1:4019380-4030646 GCA_011762765.2 Rhinocypha anisoptera | reverse complement strand
GGGGGGTGGGGAGGGGAGAGGTTGAAGGCGGACGCGGGACACAAAAGGCATTCATTTCCCTCGTAGGCATGCGTAATCATGTCCGTCAGCGACATCCGGTGTGAAATCACCTCCCGCCGGCGCAGGGGAGCTCCGCAGACCCGGCCGATGGCCCGTTTGCGGGCGGCGGCGACCGAAACCTCTGCCCTCCGCCTTTCCAATCTCGACCGATTTGACTCGTTTAATTTTCTCTCGAAGTTATTAATGGTCTCAGGGTCAACTACTCGCGAGCCCTGTTCGGGATGGACGGTAATATCGCATGCAAATTTGAACCGAACATTCCTACTTCTTTCGACCCAATAGTCCCCACCCGAGGTCGCAAAGGTGATCTTCCCGTGCATGATAAGGGTTACCAATAACGCGCCGCCCTCCAGGGTGCTTATAAAGCGATATTTCTATCCCACGGACGCCGTTGGCATCGGGTAGGTGGGCCGCGTTCCCTTCCAATATTTCCTGATAAGGTTTACTCTAGAGCACAGGGCGATGCCACATAACATTAGATGAGATATTGAGGCTATCCCACATAATTGCTTAATGCTGGTTGCTACCATGTTTTAACTCATAACGGCCGCTCAATAGACCTCCTCTATTCCACGATACCATACTGCTAATGCTAACCTGAACGATATTCCCAATAGTACATCGGTATCTATTCTGGTCCATAGGTGGTTTTGGATTTCAAGAGCGCCAGGTGGCAGTTTCGGAAAATGAACCACTATTCTATAAAAGTGATGTAGTTGATTGAAGAGGCCTTGACTTTTCACGTTGTTAAGAATTAAAACACTTTGCTTTACGCTTATGGTTTTTCTACCACTAGTTTCGCTACTCTCGCAGCATTATCAAGTTAGTGTCATTACATAGTCGTGATAGTAAACCTTTAAGTGGAAAGTAAAGTGTTTTCATTCTTTAAAAAATCTTAAAATTTAAAATCTTAAAACATTCTAAACATTTATGTATGACTGCCTTATTATTAAACGGGATGTCATTAAATCATTCTCGTTGTTAATACGTGAACTATGTTAAATATGAAGTCATTTTCGTTGATACTTACATAACAAAGCCCTTGAAAACTCTATTTTATTTACCATAAAACTGGCATGTACGGATAAATGCATGTTGTATACGGTGTTATGTTCTATCTCTCTTTGAGATTATTATATTTTAATTAAAACAAATTAATAAGTGAATCAAGGAAAACGAGTCATTAAATCCATATGCCCATAGAATAATTTTATGAAATTAATTAAATTATTAATGGTTAAAAATTGTCACGCTCAACCAAGCATATAATTCGATAGGCACCATCGGTCTTCGAACTGAGTATAATTGAGTTATTTTTTCAATAGTGATTTTAACATCTTCCAGTTGAACTGCGTTTGCAGTAATATAATAAAAATTAAATCCAAGGCTTTAGCAATTCAACTAGTACGAGAACACAGAAAGTATCTATTGATAAAACCATGTGACATAGTAATCTATGAATAAGTTTGGGATATGGAAGTTCGGCCTGGGAATCTGCTCAAAGAATCACCAAAGACTTACGCACTTAAAGTCCCGTAAATCACGTCATTGCCCTTCTGCTCCCTTATTGCAGACTCCCTTTACTTTCTCTCGCTTTATAACTTTGTCACCTTTTTTCCTCCGTCTCAACCTCTTTACCGCTTTCTCTCTTTTTACCTCTAATATATTTTTTTGCGAAAACGTTTTCTTTTTGAAATTTGCTAATGGATATCCAAAAATGCAAAAAAAAATCCTTCGATTTTTTTTTCTTCCTATTCCGATGCACTTCGATATAAATTTAATGGAAAACTGGCAGTGACAGAATGCGGATAAAATAAAAGGGACTTGTTCTAAAATCTTTACTCCAGAGACCCAAGTGGGTAAGTGCAGACCGCCCTTAAAATTTAACTTACCTAATTCCCCAATCAAGGGCGCAAAAATCAAAAGAATGGGAACGGAAATGTGACCCGTAACCCTACATAAAATGGAATATGTTATTGGCTTTGAAACAATTTTAACTTATTCTAAACTTTGTCGGTTCTTGTATAATACGCGTCAATATGTTAATATACGCGTCAGTGTGTTAATATAAATTTTTCTTCCCCAAGAAAAGTGAAATTAAAAAGTAATTTTTGGTGAAATATAGGATTTTACTTACGAAAGCAAGCTTCTGTTTGGGTACGAAAGAAAAGTAATGTAACCTTTAGTCCAAAACCAAATGCGTTTAGTCCAAAAACCCTTCTCTCTCACCTTTAATGGCACTCTGTCCTATTATACTGAAGTTTTCCACACTCACCGGAGCGCTTACGGATCGAAGTTGGATTCTGTCGAATTGGTCGAGGTCGGTGTGGACGGTAGCTCTATGGACTGAAGTGCCTCCTCCTCCGCTAACAGTTCGAAAAGTAGAACTGGCGTTGTGCGAAGGAGTTCAGTTCTGTAAGAACAGTAACGAGAAAGGGAGCCCACGGAATACGAGTGCTAGTGCCATAATGTGCGGCGTTATTTAGTTTTCCAAAAGTGCCTTTCTAAGACGAAGTGACCACGCCCAGGTCTACGGAAAATTATGGAGAGAGTGAACGCAAGGCAAGAATGGAAATTCGACGAGTGAATGAAGACTATGAAGTTGGCTTATAAACTTCACAGCAGGCATGTGTGAGTAAATTTACTCCTTTGTATTGAATCACTTAAACTTTTAAGTCCTGTCTTGTGGTAAGACCGATTCGTTACTCAGTTTCAAAGAGAAGATAGTTGAAAACCGTATATTTAATAATTAAATGGGATCCGACTTTTATCATATCTTGGAATCAGGATTCGACTCCTAGAATGCTTTCAAATGAGGAAAAACTGTTTTTTTACGGCTTCTTCATTCGTCGTATCATTATGAAGCGGTTCAATGAATGACTGTGGAAATCATAAGATGATAGATTGTTAGTAATGGGGCACCCGGTTGTATCTATAAAGAGGCATTGACTTCGTTTTTCGGTCGTATCAAAACCGGTAGCTACAATATTGTAACTGTTAGGTTAAACTATGACGGAAAATGGTGCTTATTAAAGCTACTAAAGCTGCAATAACATGGTTAGCCTACTACGGCCGCAATGGCCTTTAAGGTTGTATTATGTATACATCAGAATGAAAAATTTTACATGAAGAAATTAGGGTGTGTCTTGCTTTGAAGATTGCTTTGAGTGCGTACGGCATTTGCGGCAGTACCGAATTTAAACTGAGAGTTACATGATACACCTCACATATTTTGCACGTACTTTTATACACGTATGTATACTCCCTCCCATACGTGCCTTCACTAAACACGCTTCACTGGCCTCACTCAAACTTCATCACTCACGCAAGCTTTCCCAACAATGTCTTGAATTTTTTATACCCTACTTATTCCTGTAAAGGGGTACTTGGGAAGTATAAATGGTAGAAATAATATATTTAATTTTGAGGAATGAACGATCTAAGGAAAGAGGTCGAAAAAATTCTTATGCGAGAGGGAAATATGAAGGAAGTTCTTCTTACTGCTCTGCTGGTAGGGAGATTGGATGCGTGGAATATTCAAATAGGAGAACGTAGTCAATTCGTAAGAGAGAAAGGGATACTCAAATGTTGTTCGTGAACAAGATCGGAGTGGTTCGAAATACAAGGAATATTTTTTGTCAGTAAAAGATCATGTTCGCCGCAGCGTGGATAAACGAATAAGCCAATATAAATATGGTAGAATAGGGCTGAGCGGAAGCAAGTAAAACCCGCAAACACCGAAAATGTGATGATATACAAATAATAAATTGTGTATTTATTTATTATTAATGTAATTAAGGCATATTTACATTTTACTATTGGTTTGTGTTGCTGGAAAGGACTTTTCTGAGAAGAAACTTGAGCGAGCCATTTTGTCATAGCGAGACAGCGACTACTGTGAATCATGGATTTTGCTGTTTGAGTAGACGAAGAGATTTGGTATTCAGTAAAAACGGCATGTATTTCAATGTTAGGGTGAATATTATGAGCTATATTCTAATAATATCACAACTTTAGCACATTACCTTTACACCTTTATCAAAATATTGATCAATACTGAGTTAGAGACAGATATAAAAGAAGTGTATTGAAAAAAGGAAAAATGTAATTTAAAATATTCATCAGTTTTTGCAGACATTTTTCAAGGGAAATACATTATACTTCTCAAAAACGCCAGCTTAAAATTTTAAAAGTATATTCAATATTTCCCTTCTATTGCACCCATGCAACTGCAAAATAAATGATATCCGAGTTTAATTACCGTGAAATCTGCCCATGGTAGGTGGAAACTTATTCTACCCTTTTAATAATACTTAATTAGCATGGAAAATATTCAAATATACAAGTTAATTTTCTTAGATTTATTTTTATTTTTTTCATGCCTTGTAGCTAGAAAATTACTTGTGGACGAAAATCTCAAGTGAATGTGCTCAAATTAAAAAGAAATCAAGAAAAAATAATATTGGTAATTTAACATAAAAATCTCACGGCTTACTTGAATTGTTCCAAAAATAGCATATAAAATTACTTACTGTCAATTTATTTGCACTGACAATCAGTCGTAGTTTAGCTTGATTTAGCTCTCGGCTCATTTCTTTTATTGAGTAATGGTATTGGTATTATCTTTTGATATTTATAATTTTTTCATAAATTTCTAGTATTTTTCATCATTTAAACTAGAATATTTCTATTTACTACTGACTGCAATGTTTTAATAAGCTACTCTGGCGTGATATCAGCCGAAAATGCAGATTATAATATGTTCTGACGGATTACATGTATTTTGAAGAAGAGGTTATGCAACTTTAATCGTTAAGTTTACAAATCATATAAATAATTAAATAGCACATTCAGCAACCTATTTGTAGCTACATTTTCCAAAAACATTTTATTTGTTTTTCACCATTCGATCACTTTTTTAGCCGAAAAATCAATTATTCTCAGGAAATTGTAATGTTTCATTGCTTATTTAAGCATTCTCCTTCTCTTCTCTCCCACACTCTGCTTCGTTTCTTCCCCTTCCTCTCTCTGCCTGTACATACTAACTCTACACTCAACACATCTCCCTTCTTCACATTCGTGATCGTTCACCCTCAATATGCGTAAAATAAATCAACGTCCTTCCATATGAGATCCAAGCGCATACCTTTCCCGCGTGGCTTAAAATGCGCCGATGGGCAAAGGGGTTGTACCCCTTCTCCCCAGCGAAAAATCAAAGCGGCCTCCCCGCCTCGCTAACGATGAGCTCCAGCTCTTTGAGCGTGTTTATTCTGTCGGTGGAAAGCGTGTGAAGGGGATGGAAGGTTAGTGTCTCCTTGTTCCCTGTGAGTGTCCTCGAACAACAGGCCACTAGAAGGAGTATTAAGCGTGCGTTAATTGTGTATCATCCCGCTGGAAACAATTCACTATTCACTTTGTTGAAAATGGATGGAGGGACAATTGATAAAAAAAGTAGTACGCTTGCTATTTTATGCTTGTATTTAGACCAAAGCCTCCGAATGTCCCTTTTTCATATACTTAGATAAACCATTCCTTTTTCAGTGAAAATGTTTCTGTAACCTGTGCATTTGGAAGATCACCGAAGACTACATAAATAAAATCAAATTTAATCGGTTGAGGTTCTTCAATGGACTTCGCAGATTTAACAACATTATTTTTTTAAATCAGTTTCACGAAAGCTAGATATAGTAATTCATGTAAAATATACTAGAATTTGCTTATGACGTAAAATAATCCGACATCATGTTTTGAAAATGTGTTTCTATTAGATTTCAGGCATAATTAATCAGATGGTTTTGACTATCGCCTTCTATAAGAGAAAATCGAGAATCTTCCCAGTGACATAAAATTAATATTTTCCCAACTCACATTCTCTCTCGTTCTCGCTCATATTTTTTTCATGTATATTTTCCTCATCACAAACTTATTTTGAATGCTGCAAAGGTTCATCTACTTCCATTCTACCTCTTATGCAGTGTGTTTCCTTTTACCTAACGCAGTTGAAAAATGCCTAGTTTGTCTTTTCATATTATATATTCAATATTAGAGGTACCCCTTGAAATAGTTTTAATGGCTCTAGTGTAACATATCATTAAAATTGCTCAGTAAGTTGACCAGTAGTCAGGTATCAGTCACTTTATTTCCCAAGTCAATCATTCGATTAACCACGAGGAAAAACAGCGTTCCATTGTTCCGTGTTTCATTTGTCAACTCGCATAGTAAGATCAGAAAATAAAATTAAAAAACAGTGTTCTCATATCCACTGATAATGAGGGAAGGTTATTCCTTGTGGTGAGTATTCCATATAAAAACTCTGACGTGTAACGAAAACGGTGCAGTCACCCTTGATTATAGCGATCTTTTTTCTTAATCACTCATATTCTCTAGAGATTACATTGAAGGCCTATTTTCCCGTGACTCTAATTTAATAAAAGGTTATCTCAATTGGTCATCTACATGGGCAGAGAAGTAGAAATTATTCATCCTCATTAAAATGTTGAGTGCGGTCGATGTTGAATTGAATGATCGCATAGTGTCAGAATACTCATGGTTAATAAGTTGACCAAAGGTGAAGTATCAGTCAATTTGTTACCAAGGCACTCATTCAAATGATATTAGGAACAATCGGTGCTAGCCATTTCTATATTGATCCTCAGTAATTTTACCTTTACAAACTTTACATTCTTTTATCCTTCCCTTGAGAAGTATTATTTTTCTCATAATTGATTTTACGTCTCGCACACTTGAAAAGACTCCTGAACTTGCAATCGTTTTAGGCAGACGGTATAATATTACTTGTAAAAATATAGCTAATAATGTTTCCATTTTTGTTGTTTTTTCTTGCTTAACACAGTTGAGAGACTGTCTAATTTGTTTTATAAGACTTATAATTCAATATTGAAGGTACTTATTGCAATAATTTTGTTGGATCAACGTTCACATATCATTAAAATAAAAGTATAGATAAATAAAATCATAGAAAACTAACATTATTTTAAATCATTCAGAATGATATTTTCTTCTATTTCGTTTTTATTTATTTTTTGTAATTATTTGATTTAAATCATTCAGAATGATATTTCTTCTATTTAGTTTTATTAATTTATTTTTGTAATTATTTCTATTATTATTTTTATTTTATATATAGTTTTGTAAGTTTTATCGAGTTACAGTCGGACATCTAGATGGGTAATTTGATATTAGGTGGTAAGGTAGGGAGAAGTCTTTATTAAATTAATGGAGTAGGAAAATTAAAACACTTGTGTTTCCTCCAGATATCTTTATTGTCAGGTGAAATCACAAGTATTTTAATTTTACTTCTCTATTAGGTATAGGTTGCAAGTAATGAGGCCTGAAAGCGTGACATTTGTTTATGAAATTAGCTACTCGTTTATAACCCTAAATAAATATATGTGTAATTATTGGTGTATGATATTAATTCATGTGACCAGTCCATCATGAGAAAAGAAGTTAGTGAAACTGCTGTTCTACGGAACAAACTTTATTGTATCGGTTTTATTGCGGTTCCACCAATTGTCTGTGCAATGCTAGTTAGATGGTGATACCCCTTATCAAAACTGGTTTCAAGAAGCTGTATTTATTGGAATAACATAATTTGATTTAAAACTTCTTTTTCATATATAAATTAGCAATTTGTGGCAAGTATTAATTTGCAAGGTGAACAAAATTGTTAAACCTATTCAATTTTCAAATCGACCGAATGACACACATTATTCGGTTGGGTCAAAGTGGAAAATTGAAAGCGTACGAGCGAAAAATTTCTCGTTGGCTGGAAGTTCATACCTGGCCTCCGAAAACCGAATTCGAAATACAAATAAAGCAAAGATAACAACCGAAAATCGAGCGACTGCTTCAATCAATTGAAACTTTCAGAAATTTTATTACGGAACAGCCTGAATAAGACGGCGTGTAGCTGGGCGGCCTCTCGCATTCCGAACATCAGTTCGGTATCGGATTCCGATGCAGCCTTAGCCGAGGCGGGATCAAAAAAAAAGCAGCCACTTGAGCCGTAGTATCGGATCATCTTGTTTATTAACCCCTCATCCACTCACTCCCTTTCTGGCAACCCCCCCCCCCCTCCGGGCTCCCCCCTGCCCCCTTGGATTTCCTTAATCTCATTCCCCGCCGAACGCCTTTCCCTCAATCTCCGCCTAACCAAGGTCCTTCCCCCCAACCCTCTGAACCCGGGCCTCCAACCGCCAATCTATTCCCTCTCTCTCTCTCCCCCCATTCATCACATATTCATCCATCAATCCCCTACCCTCTTCACATTTATCCCCTACCCCTTTATTCGCCTTATCCCTTTAATCTCTTGAATTTTTCCTTCCTCGCCACCTCTTTACAATCTCACTTCACCCCCCCCCCCAAGAAGGAACCCCCCCCCCCCTTCCCCCCCCCCCCCCACAGCCCATTAGGGTCGCGAAACCACTTCATTGTCCCCACAGGTAAAGGACTTAGTCATGCGGGAAAGTATGTTGATAATTTAGAATGAGAAGAGCTCCCGTTTGTACCTTGCATATATTGACGGCATTTGTAGTTGTTTTCATGCATGTTTGTAGTGAGAGGTCTAACATTGTTCCGCATGTTGTGGATGATCTTCTACTATTTTATTTTACATTCGGGTTGTTTTCATCCTGAGTGGAACGCGCCTCTCTAATTCTCCTCCCGGCGGTCCACTCACTCGTTCCGCAGTCTCTGCATGACGTTAGGCGGCAGCCTCTCGCCAAGTCGACGCACCTTCGTAAAATGTCGCAGAATGTGTCACCTATATAGTTTTTGAACCCTCTGCGAGCACAGCGCCGCCGCCTCCCCTCGTCTTCTCGTTTTTCGGTCGATTCGTGTGCCCGCTCGTTTCGCAGACGCGCCATCCGAAACCCGGTGGACACACCCGGTGACTTCCAAGCACGGCCACCCGTGTCGTTTGCCTACTCCCGACTCCGAGATTGCCATCTTTCAGATGTTAAACGAGCCCCCTTTGAGTCGACCTCGGTGCGGTTATTACGGATGAAACGCCCGGCTGGTTTGCGTGATGTCAGGTGATGGCGATCGCTCCCCCTCGCAATAAAGCCGCGGTCTCTTATGTCGCTTCTCCCGCGCTTTCTCTGCCGAGAGGGCGGGACTCGCGAGACGGCGGCGGCGACCCTTATTGAATGGGTGTGGGGGGAGAGGGAGGGTCGGTTGGGGGTGGGAGGCGAGAAGGGAGCGCCGGCCGGCGACTGCAGCGGCGTCCGACATCTGCCGCGCATCTGTTTCCATTTTGAACGAGGGGTAGTGAGCGGGACCTGTTAATATTTTTTTTTTGCATTTGTCCTCTCTTCAGTTTTAGTACGGAGCATAATTATGTATTTTTCTTTTCTTGCAGGACCTCCATCATTCCAGAGGAAGGAACATCGGCCCATCCGACGCCAATCGTAAGTCGAGTTCAACTACTACTTGCTTTCATTTCCTCTCTCTCTCTCTCCAAAAACTCACCCCCTCATTCGACCAAGTAGGACGGCCGAATCCCCCCGCCCGCATCCCCTTCCCCGCTGCACCCCTCCCATATCCCCCCTCCTGACCCTCTCCTCTCCCCCCCCCCCCTCCCTCCGCAATGCAGGGGCCAATACGAGTTGACGTAATGATGTTTTTCCTCCCCTCGAGGTCTTCAATTGCTGCGAACCACTCGTTGGCGCGGCATCCGCGCCTCTCTCCATTCGCAAGTGGGAATCGGGTGTTGTTACGCGATGGCGTGTGTGTGCAGTCTCTTGACCTGACCTCTCGAGGAGAACCTCGAAATTGGCGGCGGCGTCTCTCCAGCGCTCTCGACTCCGGCGCGTGTGGTGCCCTCGTCGCGATTCGATTTGAACCGCGATGATCGCATCTTGCGACTACTGGTGCATCGACGTCTCGAATGCATTTTGAATCACGAGACCCATCCACCCTTGGACTCACAATCATGGCAAACGTATTATGATATGCTCCGGCGACTGCAGGAAACGCGGTTTCACTTGTTAGCTCTGCGCATGGCGTCGGTCGGCACCGAGGGCAAATCTGGCGAGTGTCCGCGTTGTTCAGTCATGGCGATCACGTGACCACCACGTCACGACTTTATGCCACTTAAAAAATTACGGCGGGGGAGTTCATTCGGCGGAGGATTTAGCTCTTTCCCGTCGCATCACTCGGCATAAGGTTTGCGCTGGTTTCTCCGATTTCCTCCTGCACCCGAGTCCTTCGTCCTTCGTGGTCTCTCGCTCGCTCTTCTTTGTCGCTTTCGCCGTCACGACTCGAAATAAAAGTGACTCAAAGTGGTCGCCCTCTCCTCCTTCGCTCGAGTGTCCCCTTTGTATATCTGCTCGGATTACGGCGGAAAGGGGGACACTATTGATGCGTTCGAGGCCATGACCTGCCCTTGTCCCGTCGACAGTTATTCATTTATTCCATTTGTGTGAGTGACCCTGTGATAAGGTTGCGGAGAAATTGATTGCCACTGATATCTCGTATTTATATATATATATATGTACATATTTTTGGATCAGTCGCCGAGGAGACCAATCCCGTAAACAACCAAAATCGTCTAAAGAACCAATTCTGGGTTGATATTTGTTACTCGTAACTTTTGACGACTGCTTCCTTGATAGATTACGACTGAGTGACAATTAAGGGAAATGATAAATGATCTCGTGCTTTCCCGGCATGTTTTGTAAATGAATTCCTCTCGGGTCTTCAACCTGGTAAAAGTGGTACAATGCACAAACTTACCCGTTCACAGTTACCCTGAGGACGATGAGCGAGTCGGCTGTTGAAACTTTGGTGCCTTTTACCTCTCTTCACCCGGTTGAAGACCCGAGAGGAACTCTTTTAATTAAGAGAAATGATACTAAAATATATGTGTGTGAATATTAAGTTTATGAAATGCTCGGGCTTTCTCACCCACCTCATCTCTGAAAATATCAATTCGGTAACCGGCCTTTGTATATGGCCGTTTTGGTAATTCGTCACAAATGACTTTTATGTCGTAGTAAACGGGTTGAATGCTTTTTAATGTCCATTTTGGAATCCGATTGGTAGTATACCACTTCGTTAGCATAGCATGCGACTTGGAAAAAAAAACTTTTTCATTCGTGAGTTAAATCTCCGTAGGGACGAAGGATTTTTGCGGTCGCTCTTCACTAACGAATGGATTTGACGCATTTTCGTCACCTGGCGC
>WURS02000011.1:3982658-3993239 GCA_011762765.2 Rhinocypha anisoptera | reverse complement strand
CACCGAAAATTCTTCACCACTGTGAGTTTTTTTCTTTTTGTGTCCTGTGTCTTTATACGTTCCACTAGTGTTCGAACAAATATATATATATATATAAACATATATATATAAATAGTGGTTGGAAGTACAGAGTATTTCCTATATTTTCAGTCAAGTACTGATATTACAGATTTTCTGGTGGTTTAACTTGCTACGGAATTCGGAAATTTTATTTACTGATGAGATGTAACAGATACCAATAAAATCTGTCATCCTCAAGAGCATATTGATAAAAAACTTAATTTAAACCAAACATTTTAGTATCTAAACTAATTTAAAATAGAATTTAAAATAGAACATATATATATATATATATATATATATAAGTTTGATGATAAACCTTAGATGTGATGAACAGACTGTATCGAACAATAGAAACTCATTGGCAGGTTAGGAATTTTTTAAAGATTATTTTTAATTATTTAAATGGAATTAAATAGCTGTGCAGTACCTGAAAGTTTGATACAAAGACTCGCTAATCTCATTTAATTGGACGCAGTCCATGACAAAGCACAGTCATGAAATAAGAAGGAATTAATAAAAGTTCACATTCGATAGGGATAGTTTCGAAAAGTTTTATTTTATTTACGTTTGTGTATGAAAGTTTTATGAGTGAAAGGTGGAAGTTGGACGTTTTACGTTACATTCCTGAAGAGCAGATAAACAACTTAAATTTGTATACATTTCTAACTTCTTGAATTGCATTTCTACGAAAAATATATAACTGATTACTTACAACGGCGAGGCCTCCTGACAATGCTGTATTATATAGCTATAAAATCATCCAAGGAAATAAAATCACCACGTGGAATGGCAGAAAAACTTTCAGAATGTAATAATCCATTAATTCGAATCCATTATGCATAATCCGGTTCGCTACCGGTTTTCAATGAGCTAGCGCGAAGAAAGTATTCGTTATTGTTCAGATTATATGCGCTACTTATTTTCGCGGATGTTTTGATTTTAAGATCAGTGAAGGGAGAGAAACTTGTAGAAAACGGAAAGAATAAAGAGCAACTAAAGGGAACTGGGTGTGAGATGTGTAAGGAAGGGAAGGACGGAATGAAAATAGCGGGCGTATACAAAAGGAAAGAGGGGTCGCGGGGCTCCCTTTTAAGCGATCCGACACCCCTAAATCCCATTCCCCTTCTCCCCGCTCTCATCCTCCCACCCTGAACCACCCGAAAGGCCATCCATCTCCCGTTCCAGCATCTGTAACCGACAAGATAGTCGTAGGGTTTTTTTCGTCCTCGCCTGCTTATGTTACTGTCGAGGATTTTAAATGTAAACGACAAACACCGACCCATCTTCCTACTCCCAAACGCTCTCTCCATCCCCCCAACCACTCCGGCATACCTTGAGCCCAACACGCTACTTCTGCCTTCCACCTGCCCCCTTCTGGCTCAACCTCACTGGGCTCGCTACATCCTCCGGTCTACCACACCTTGCAAAATACACGAATCATTCCTGTGTTCCGGCACACCCACTATCTATTCAGTTTTCTAGTTGCTCGAACCTGGCGACAGGAATACGCATATGCAATTGTTGATAATATTGGGATATATTTCGTATTCATTTGGATCTTGGATGAATAATACTTCTCTGAAACAGTACGGTGTTCTTAAAAAAAATTTACAAACATCCTGGTTAGAGCTGTCCATGAATTACTTGCATTTTTTTCGCTTCATTGTTAGTCAGCAAATAGGGAACTGCCAACCGATTCGACCATCCCAAAACTATCAAAGTGCCGCACATGTTTTCAATGTAGTTTATAACTGTATGCGTAAGTTAACTTAAGCTTCTGTTACTGCTACATTATGGTTTCAGAAGTACAAAATTCTAGGCTATAACAACTTTTTGATCTTATCCAGTTTTTCATAAAACTTGATTTTCAAAGTTAAATCATGAAAAGAAAATCATGTAAGATATCATTTTATTCCCTGATTCAATAATTCGCTTTTCTCTCTTTAATAACATTAATCTCTTCCTGAATTATAAAAATCGTAAGTATTTCCATTTCAAAGTATTCATATGCTTTTATAACCCTTCATTACAGGACCGACTTCATTGAAATTGAAGTTAAATGAAAGATGATCATGTATGGCTCCTATAAAATAACAATGGTGAAACTACTTTGGTAAAATACTTTTTAATAGATACTCATTATGATCGCTCATTCGACTAACCAGTTTTACAATATACAGTTTACACACTCATACCATACAACAGATTCTTACATCATTAACTCGATTTATTTCCTTAAATATATGTTGGACACTAGAAATTTTAATAGATCTCATGCTTTCTGGTTAAGCTCATCTCTGATTCGTAATTCCTCCTCAGTTTTCTAGATAATTGTAAGTAAAGAAAATAAATCATTCTGTTTATACGAAATTGGATGTGTCTTTGTTCAGCAGTATCAAGTATAATTTTTGAAGTTAAATATTTTTGCGTATGACGTATGTGTGCTAAGATACTTACCCTTTCTAGAATGAATGATAGATTTAAACTATTGAAGAACTAAATCAGAGCTATTTTCAGAATCATTTCAAACTAGTGAATTCAGTTCGTGGTTTAATGATGAAAGTGTATTAAAACGAAACATCTCAGTGGAATTAATATTGTACGGAACTTTCTTTACTAAAAGGAAATAACTCTATGGATATTTTCCAGTAAAAATGATTTATGTAAGCTCTGACCTGACAAAAAAAAGAAAATTTAAGTTTCGTATTGTAGAGATTTTAGAAGTAGTTTTAGTAGTTTAGTGCGAAAGAAGAAGAGAGAATCATTCATTAAGTTCATCATCTTTGTAATAAGACCGCAAAACGTTCACTTTAACAGTGGAATACGTAGATCCGAGTCTCTGCAACTGAATTGTTTTCCATGATTGCCTTTAAGTAGGCAGACGACTGGCAAAGAGCAGTCTGTTAAAAGTAATTTGATTCAAGACAAACCTTATGAAATTTGGTATTTTATTTCTACCTCAAGTAGTGTGAATATCTACGGATAATACCTTTAGCATGCTAGTTCGACGGTCAGCTAATTGTCCTTTTACTTACCATCGTGTTCACCACTAGTGGGTATATTTTAGTTTTATTACTAAACTCGGAGGTTCAATATTAATCCATTAATTCATTCCGGCGCGCAATATTCATGACTATTCTGACTTCCATCTTGGATTTTCTAATAACCGTGTTACGCCGTTCTCCCGTTCTTTCTTAGCAGTCGTTATCGAATCAAGCGATTTTTTTTATTTTACTCAATTTCCAAGTCTTTCTTCAATGGATCTCAAATCCTGGAGAAGTTTTGAGGATGGAGTCTGACTACGTACTTTCACAAAAATCGAAACTTTTCCCTTCAATTATAACTTTTGTTTTCCTTCAGATAGGAAGTCGCTAACCTAATTTAACCCTATTAGCTACTTTGTCGTTAATATAGAATGATTTATGTACCAGTTTATTTTTTATGTCAAAACTTTTTTGAATCCGAAAAACGCCTCCTCTTATTTCCTTCCGGCTTCTGGATTCGTGGAATAAATAAATCCAATTTCTGATAATCTGTTATTTGAAAAAAATTGCATAATGATTTTTAAAACTTTGACTAGAAATAAAACTCGTGATTTAACTAAGATATTTTTTCATATCTATTAACAAGTACTTAAGGGCAGTAAGTGAAGAAAAATTTCAGGACTCCTCTCGGGCGCATAAAAGCTATATAAACACAGGTTTGTTTTAAAAATTCGGATTCACTCTTCAATAAAGATCTCTTTTTAGCGATTGCATAGGTTGTGAGGGTTGACTGTCAAATGAATATTCTCAAGGGAATCCAAGGAAAAGGAATTACGGTAATGATAAAAGTTTTCTCTTAATAATATTTTTTTCATTCATAAGGCGTCTATAAGTTAGTGCACTTGTTTTTATATGACAGTATTCAGTGTTTATGTTAGGAAATTCTTGAGTCATATTAAATTTAATCACATTCGACCTGGCTTTCGTGGGAAATTCGAGGTTCAAGCATATAGACATCAATATTGATGTTTTTGTTTGATAACATGTTCATGTCTTCTAAGAACTACTCACTGTCATCGCTGGTGCAAACACCGAGAGGGGAGCGAGGAATGAATGTCGTGGAAAAATGAAAAAAGGCAGGGCGACCAATAAGAAGACTCTCTTTATTAAGAGCACGCCCTACATCTTCCGCCCTGTCGTCCTCCACCCACTCACCGAAAGGAAAGAGGAGGGGAAGATTTATTACTGATGGGCTGCGGTTAAAGAATAGGTTCGCTTTTTATACTCCTAGAGATAAGGATAGAAGGGTGGAAAGTGGAAGGAAGTCAAGTGTCTGGACATAATTTTTAAAAATAATCGAGTTCTTCCTTCCCCCACATCTCCTCTTATATATGAAAGAATCATATATAAGAGGAGGGTAATCATCCCCTAAAATGTGATTCTTAAAATAAGATCAGTGAGAAGATGTACATTAAGGTCTCTAACTCATAACATTCCTCTACGTTATAATTGACTGGAGGAATCTCTCTATGCATTATCACCTCCAGAAATAGAATTTCAGGAGATTAAAGAGTTTCTAATCGATCAAATTTCGACTGTAATCACTATTTTAACTATAATTAATTCAAAATTACCATAATGGAATTAATAAATTCCCAAAATATCATTTTTCATACAAGTTAAATAGAAAGTGTCCATAATTTCCAAATATAATTTTGCGGTCGATTTATAAAACATCTTAAAGTCCATGCATTCTCTTGATATTTAATAAATTATGAAGTTATTATAAATAGTACAATTATAAATTTAATTAATAAACTATCATGAAATAGTAATATCACAGTTAGTAAATTATTGCAGAAATAGGAAATAAAGGTTGGAATAAATTAGTATTAAGCAAATGAGTCATAGATATAAACAGATTGATAATATTCTAGTTGACAAAAAATCTTTAGCAACCAGTTACCTTTCAAAAATCCGTCTTCTTTATCTATCTTCTGATGTCCTCTAACAAATTCTTTTGCCATCTCGTTCACAGTGTTCTTTTTTTCAGCTTATGTTTCGTATATTTTTCGTATTCACACCCCAATCACGTAATTCCTAATTTCCATTCGGTTTTCAATTCAAATTCAATTCAAATCCTTTCGATTTTTGCATTAAACCTCGTTATTACTTGCTAATTAATTTCCAGTTGTCTTATTATTAATATCCTCCATATATTCTATTCATTAGTTTCTTATAAAATTAATGTTTGGATTAATTAAATATTATTTTTTTATCAACACGTTTTTCTATATATTTTTCACAAAAACATTTTTTTCTGTTCATGTCCACTGTTTTCTAATTTTACATTTCTTCTAATCTTTGTTCAATTTTACACTTTTTTAACCTGAAAGATTCCATACTACAATGGAGGTAAGGCCTTGAAGAAAAAAAAGGAGGAAAGGCTTAGAGAAAGTCGTATTAGACTATGATATTTGCTTTCAATCATGGAGTTCATAGCTGGATCAAATAGTATTTTTCACCATTTGATCAAAAAAAAATAGAAACATCCACTCAATTTGTGGCATTATAAAGACATGCACGTTGAATACCCATCCCCTATTAAATCGACCATGTCTCCTCCTGTCACGCCTTATCTCGTTACAAACCCCACCTCTCGCAACCAATTAATAAAAATTAATTCAATATCTGGAAAAATGAAACAATGGAATTGAGAGTACTGAACAGGTCCACTTACGCTTTCTTAGAATAAAAAATGATTAAGCATTTTATGTACAGTGTGCCATAATCATCTAGAGTAAATCAAATTCTCTTTCATCAAATTTTACAAATACCTTGTTTCATGAACTATTATCCCATTATTAATAGGATATTAAATATATTATGTATTTATTCACTATTTTCCTATTTATTACTGCGAAATATTTTCATTTTTTCAATAACTTTTAATCCCAAATTTAATGAGGCTGGTTTATAAGTAAAAGTAAATGTTTGTAATAGATCCCTGAAATGTGTGTAGCTTTTTTATTTTGAAATAGTATTATTATATTAGTAGAAATTTATTTAGACTAGGTGAAGTCTGATATAAACTTTACGCAATTACTTAATGTTGTATGTCTACTTAATATTGCTTTGTTAATATAATACCTGAGTTAAAAATCAAAATATAGACCCTGAAATCATTACTCGAATGTTTCCAAAGACATCGAATATAGGAATTATTGGTGGCAGCCATAGACGATGGTATCTTCCTCAAATATTTAAATAATACCAAAATCTTTCAATCAGTTTCATCTCAAAAGAGGGATTCCCGGATGAAAATACAGTTTTATTTTTATGAGAGCTTATTTTGTATTCAATACGTATGTTATTCTCTTGCTGTTAATGAAGTGTATTAATTTCTTTGAGGTGAGGTTTTAAATGGAAATCTGAAATTATATCAAAGGAAAAATATAATGGAAAATAAATAGGAGGCAGAATAAGGTGAATAAGTAAAATATCACAGCAGCAATCCTATACTTTAAAATTTTAAAAACGCCATTATGCCTTCGAATTCCATTTACTCTGTGCGTTACAGCATTAGCAACTAAATTGAGTGACAACTATTCCTACATTAGTTTTTAACCTCAGAAATAATTGCATGTACTCCACAATGCAGTGCTTAACATTATAATGAGAACATACAGACAGAAAATTCATAAAAACGACTCTCTTCTGCTCTCATGGTTGAAATCTACATGAAAAATTGACCCCGAGGAATAACCTGAAAGATTAATGAGCAAAAGTATACATATGTTATAATTTTGAAATCATGTTAGCATCCAAAAAATTTTTAACATTCATGTTGTTGATAAAATTCACTGAGGTGGTCGTCACCTGGTGGAATCTCATAATTAAACAAAAAGAGATTGTAGCTTTGATATATTTCGTCAGAAGAAAAAACATAGACACAACTAGTTTAAAACGGCAATCGTCATAATTTGTTCACGTTGTTGGTTTCCAAAAGTTTCTAACGTAAATTCATGTTTTTCCTCCGGAGAAAACAAACCGACTGGGTACCAAATATAAGCCCTCTCGCTCAATTATTAGAATTGGAATGGAATTCGTCCATACAGTCGAAATAGAAGTGATTTGAGAAGTCGTAAAAGTTCTTTCCATATATTAGGAAAACTGCGGAGGAATTATATATCCAAATGGCACGAGGATTAGCGTCATAATTCACAAAAACAAGTGTTGTTGATGGTTCACCATATTGATATTTTTTGCCTTCAATGTCACATCTGGCAATATGCTAATATGTTTTTCGACCGCAGTGGCCAGGACAACAGTCACTATTACTGCTGTCCATCTATCATAAATTCGACACAGGATTTTTACGATTTAAAATCGAATTTGGAATAAAAATTTTGCTCGTGCCACTAAAGAGTTAAGCGAGTTTTTTTGAGTATTTGCAAAGTTTTCTCGTTTCACGACTAAATAAAAGATTCCTGTGGAAAGAGGACAATTTTGGGGTAACCCGCTCCTTGAAAAAAAACAGTAAGCTGCAATATGAAATTGAAATAAGCTCTGCCCATGTCACACGTCGATTTTAATTCAAAAATGGACAGTAAAATTATATAACTTCCAAAAATATTTTGGGAAATACTCGTATATCATAAATAATCATATCAAATTTTTTATTCTCATCTGTGGAAGAAAAAATATATTCTCATCAAACAAAGTTCAAATTTTACGGCACTCTAGTTTTATATCTAAAGAGACATTAACCTCCTTTATCTACACATTTATGATAACTCGTAAACAAAATACGTATCATACTTTTGAAAAATTTTATACATAAAGACGCATATTTATAATATATGTATCCCACTAAATTTAATAAATTTATTAGGTGTATATTTAAAAGTTATATATTTTTTTATTTTACACATCCCTCATACGCGCAGAAACCATAAGGCCATTGCCGTAACAGAGCGCTCTTGAGAAAGCACGAACACTCCACCTGGATTTTTTTACTTTTTTTTAAGCTTCGAGCTCATGGGAAATTATAATTATGCATTATTAGAATCCCGGAAAATAGAATAAAGGAATTAATCACGCGGTATTTTTTCGCGGCTCTTGCTGTCAGGAAAACGTCCTTTAGTCATACCATCGCTTGAGTTATCCTCCCAACCTTTCTTTCCTTCCTCTTGTCCGCCTTTTTGCGCCACGGCAAAAAAAATGCTCTCGGGAGTGTAAAAAAAAAATATCATTAAATTAGTATTAATGCGTGCTGTCCTTTTCGGTGTCGCGCCTGAGCATAATACGCCACCTAAATCAGCTATGGTGGCAGTCCTACGTTGCGAGTGTAATCGCCGAGGAACCAGAAGTCGGGACGTACAAAAACGCGAGCGAGCACGAGGAAATAAAATATGAAAAGCGTAAACGAATTTGCGTAACGTCCGTCGCTACCACGCCACCCCACTCTACCGCCTCATCTCTGCATTTCTCCGTCCATCTCTTTCCCTGTCTCCATCTCTTTCTCTCTCTCTCTCTCTCCATCCCTTCCTCTCTCTCTTTCTCTCTCCCTCTATAGGCTGTCCTCTCCTACACACCCCCCCTCTCCCCCGTCTCGCCCCTCTACCCCCCTACACCGTTTTTGTAGAGTTTTCGTTTTGCATTAATTCGTCTCGGCTTCCATATCCGTTTTTTTTCATCAGCTGCGTGCTTTTTGAAAAAGGGCTAATTCGATAAGCCCTTGGGGGATCGAGCAAAAAGCGGAGGCTCGCGGGAATTGAGAAGCGCTTTGCGACTCGTCCCAAGAGTGCGACACAGGTCGAATCTTTTATAAGATGAGTCCTCTCCCTCTATCCCTTACTCTCCCCTGTATTCCCGGAAAATATTTTTCGAATACTTACTCTTTGATTTAAATTCTCTTGGATTAAATTTCTAAAAATTAATTTGCTCATATAAATTTCATGGTATTCGTATTTATCCTCCACTCTCTGTTTCCGTCGTCAAATTCATTCTAAATCCGAATTTCTAGACCGTCATTTATAAATAATTTGATTGGTTGCCAGTTGGATTCGATAGCTCCAGGTAATGGTGGCCGATATAATGGTTCCTTCCTTTAATTTTTGTCAAAGTCCTCAACTATTCCGACCCATTGACAGAAATCGTAATATTCTTACCTAAATTGCCCTCATATATATAATAAAGTAGGAAATTAAACTAAATTGACAATATCCACTTAAATTATCTAACATTAGCTATCATTCCGAATAGCATAGGGATCATCACCCCAGTGAGAGAATTTGTGGATATTAATAACGGAAAGGTTACGCCACGTTTCGACGCAAAGAAAATTCAGCAATTATTTTAAGACGATTTTCAAAGTTCTAGACTATAATTTCTCTCAATCATCCGAAACATGAATAAGACAAATTATTGTTTCGTAGATGCTCTCCCCCTACTACCCAGTAATTTTTCAATCTCTTTGTTCCTTACATTTACCGCATCTAACGTTTTCTATTACCGTTTTCACATAAACCTACCATCCTTACCCTTCTGCTACAGTTCTTCCATACTAGATTCAATTAAAAATACAATCTTTGCCAACCCATTATCCTAGTCCCCTGATCGTTCTCTTCACCAATTTATAAGTGTAAACCTGTTTATCTATTCGCCGTCTTTTCGAAGTAAATGTTTATCGGTTATGTGGTTCTCCCATTTCATTATGGTTATTCGCCAGTAGCACCTCGTTTTAATTTTTTTATTGTTAATCTCTATTCAAATATTTTTCTGTCTCACCCGTATTCTTTCAATATAACGTAAAGAATCTCTTCCTTTTCCAAAGTGAACATTGTATGCCAAAACTAGATGCTTCGACTGGAAGAATGCTTAATATACTCAGCTTATTTCTTTCTTTTTGATTATTTTATTATTGGTAATCATGGTGTCTAAATAATATTATTCAAACCTTAATAATGGGTATAATAGGAATATTTCTGTTCTTCCCTAATTGCATTCCTTACTTACCTTATTGAAATGATACTGTCATGATTTAAAAAAATATATATATATTCTTTTTTACTTTAGATCAGTGTTTCCCAAACTTTTTCGAGCCACTGCCCCCCTTAATTCCATAAACCTATTCAAAAACGCCCCCCGATCGTAACTTCCTTGTTTCTTTTCGCCCAACCTAGACCACAGCACCGCCCCCAAGGGGGCGGTAGCACCCACTTTGGGAAACACTGTTCTAGATAATGACATAGAATGGAATCCCATTGAAAATTGTGATACGCTGTGCCAGGGGAGAAAATTAGACTTGAGGAGAGAGGTCAACGTCGCAATAGAGGCAGTAGAGTTTGAAGAAAAATTGCCCATAGAGTTTCTTCCACAAATTTGAACATCCATATTTATCATGAGGTCGTGGTAGCCCAGTGGGTAGAGTGCTTGGCTACTGACGGGGGGAACCCGTGTCCGAGACCGGGTGACGACCCTCCGGACACTTCCAGCTAAACCCAAGCTGAGTGATTTTTCGGGTACCACA
>WURS02000011.1:3946232-3957878 GCA_011762765.2 Rhinocypha anisoptera | reverse complement strand
GGGGGGAACTGGCGGGTTTTGGGGGAGGGGGGTACAGTGGGAATTTCCGAGTTTACATGGGGGAGGGTAAATGGTATAGGTTACTCCCTGGATAGGGGGAAAGGTGCATGGAAGTAAACGAAGAGGCAAAGGGGCGTGTATACACGTGGAGGATAAACTCCACCCTCCCCTAAAGACTTCGGGAACGAAACTATATTTTAGATTGACAATTCTTCCACTTCCGTTGGGAAGAATACATGGTCCCACCGCACATTTTCTTTGATTCACGCCATATGCTGAATTATTTGTATTCCCATCATATTTTGGTGCTCACACCTGTCCTTCGAATATCTTAATGTCACTCTCCCAGATGCTTGTTTGAGTTGCGAATGTGGCTTTGAATGCAAGAGCCAAGAAAAGGGGATAAGATCCAAAATATGTTCGAATATGGTATACCATAAGGTATTCAAAGAAATGTTTGCATTTTACTAGAAATTTATTTTATTTTCAACATGTTTTCTTACTCTGTAACAACCAATACCTGTCCAAAAAAAACTGTCCAGATGGATGCTACAGAATAGTGAAACATGTTTAAAAATAAATTTCCTGTGGAATGCATTTCTTTGGCAATTACTTCAGTATAATTTATTACAATATGGATTCCACAAAGTATCAGCCTTGACCATCTCACTAAAAATACATCCCCTTATTTGGAAGAGCAGAAATATTTATGGAGTAAACAAATTTAATAAATAAAAAATAGCCAAAGTAGGAATCATACCTCTCACAATGTAGCACTCATTTGGTTTTGATGGAAAATCAAAACAAATCCCAGCAGCAAATCCAAAATGTACTTTGTTTAGCTACAAATTTTGAAAAACAACAACAAATTAATTTTGATTCAAAGCTAACGACAGGCTTTGTTGCTGGACTTATTAGCACTTATCAATTAACACACATATAAGGACTAATAAAATACATTACCAATGCCTTTATTATGATCATATCTTGTTTTGACAATGAAAGTATGTTATCGAGATACTTTGACACAACATAAAAATTATTATTTTTGTAAGAAAAATTATTTAATTTGGTGAGGTAGAAATGTGCTAATACGAAATTTCACTTAGAAAATGTTTTGGATAATTTAATGAAAGCAATGCCACAGTTTAAAGGGGTCTTTCACATGAGATAAGTCACATTGGACCATATTTTGATAGGAGAAGGAGAAATTCATCTGATAAATTTTTAGAAATTCATATCATTTTCCAGGGAACACCATGATTTAAAAAATGAAATGAAATATATTTTACTATAGATCATTAAAAAACATTTCAATTCATAATATTTTATTGTCCCAAACAACATACACAATGTTAGAATTAATTCATTGATGATGATGATTTTTCTATGTCTTACAATAATAATAATAGGCAGTCACTTATAAGGTAGATGAGGTTTGTGAGAGGCAATTTAGAAATTTTTCATCTTCTCTAAACATTAAAGAGAAGACAAATACGTATGCATCATTTTAATCATATCACAATGGTGTATTTTCACTTGAATACACCAGAAATTGCTGGCGACAAGAATTCAATAATGAGTTTTAAAAATGTTTGAGCATTATAATCACATATACTATGTCATTCAAACTACATAACAAAAACTGTAAAAATATAGATCTACAAAACAAAACCTTTCAACAAACCCTAACAGCTTGAGCATGAAGATTACAACTGTCCAACAACCATCGCATCCACCTCTGAACCAGCAGGCAGATAATTTTTCTCATCAGTTCTTGGTGGGAGGATCAACAGACCATTGGCAGATGCTAAACTTAGCAGCCTACTGCTTATCTGGTTCCCTAAAAAATATGATCCCCTATTAGGATGAAATCTAAAAAGGGCAATATGGTGTTAAATCTCTCTGAAGTGTTATGCATTTAGTACTAATACTGCAGATGATGACTATGCAATAGGGAATATCAGTAACATGAATATGTACTGTTAAAGATAGAAATGACAAATGGTATACATTGTATTTTTTCAACAATTCTATCAATTTTATATTTTAAAATGACAAATCCATTGAATGAGAAACTTACTTGTATAAAAACAGTAACATCATAGCATTTCATGAGATACTTGTAGATAGAATTAAATGCATTGAATAGAAATCAATTAGTATATTTCCAAAAGGTGGTAAAAAAGTACATGCAAAGAAAAGAAGTACGTTAGAGAAATGCATATTTGAAATTAATTGTGAATCTATGGTTTTTAGTATGTATGAGTAATTGAAATTTTACTCAACTAATTTATAAAGAAAAATATAAGTAACACTGAAGAAAATGAATTTATCAAAAAAGCAGTAAGAGTCAACACATTTCTTTGGTAAATCAAATGAATATTACCATATGTAAAGTAGAACATGGGTGTCTGGAGGCATTACTATGATTTGAAATCAGGCCCCTTACTCAATAGTTCAGTGCTCTATCCACAGTAAATAAGTTTTACTTTACTTTTGAAGCAAAATGTTTGATGGTATGGAACCCTCAATTTAAAAAATTTACTTCAAAAGTAAAGGACAACCAGTTGTGCTGTTCTAGAACTCCTTTCTTTAGGAATGGATCAAAAGATGGAATTCAAGCAGATGAGGAGCTCTTCAGCCATAAAGTTTTTCCAAAAATAGATTTAATGACTAAGAAAACAAAAGAAGGATTATTTTATCAACAGTAGGATAAATAGGAAGTTAAACATTGAAGGAGACTTAACTCAGAATAAGCAGAATAGTTAACATGTTTGAGGAGAATGAGTCTCAAATAAAAATACCAATGCACCATAATAGGAACTCGTTTTAAAAATAAATGAAAGACTTATGAATTCAAAAAAAGGGAAAAGTTAAGATTGGATTGTTCTGTTTTGAAGTCAAGGCAAGATTAGGGTGGGTTATATGATATTATTAATTCAATATAGTAACAAGAGTATGTTGACTTAATTAGAAACAAGAGTGACTATTTTTTTTCAATTTTATTTGGTCCAGAACATGATGTTGCCAATTATTTCCATTAAAAATAAGAAATGGTTATAAAAAGACTATATTGGTATTAGCCCACAACAATGGTGTGAAACTATAGTTTACTCACAATATACCCAAGTATAAACACAATATACTCATATACACACAAATTAGGATATCAATAAGACTTTTTTAAATTGTGGTTTTAAAAAACTTAAAAAAGAAAAAAAAGCCTGTTGTTTCAGTGACAATTCTGCAATAGCAAAGCATTCTATACAACAAGTGTAAGGATATATAAATATTCTTTAGCTATCATGAGTTAAGGAATTTGTATTGGAGCAGCAATTGAAATATTCTAGGAATATCACTATTGGTAAAAGTCACTACTACAGGTAAAAATACTGATGAATGAATGACAATTTTTTATAAAAGTCTACAAACCTGTGCTTCTTGCAACTGGAATGGATTTCCCAGCTTTCCAACTCAACACAACTCTGTGAAATTCAGGTCTGGGATCAAGTTTTATGTCTTTCTCAATCTATAAAATAAAGAGAAGGGTTGAGAATAATTTATTTCTCATTTTGGATTGTCAACGATAAGTTATATTTTCTGTAACAATAGTATTTATTTATTATCCAGGAATTTCCCACACTTTTTCAAAGATTTTTCCTATTTTTACAGTGTTCAAACATTCAAAGTTTATTTCTACACTCTTATGGCTAAACACAGTATTATGGATAAAGTAACAAATGGTGAGAATTGAAAAGTTTAAACAGAGTTGAGCAGTCTTTGCACATATCCTCTTTATACCACATTATCCTAACCAGATTATAATGAAAACTATAGCCACCAAGAAAAATTAAGTACATAAAATGCATAATCTTCATGCAATGATCCCCCATCAACCTATTAAGCCTGTACTTAGTAAAGCCAAATAGAAATTAAACAAGATGCAAGGTGGGTACAAATTTACATTAAATAATAATAACCAAAGGAACTGTATGTATTCATGAATGAGAAAATCATTTTTCATAACTCAAAACAAATTTTATGAGATATCCGAGGGTCATTCAGAAAATAATTTCTGTTTTTTTTGCCAAATCTAGCAACATTGTATGAAAGAGGGGAACCTTCTGAATAGAATGAGAGGTGAAGAGCCACAGTAGCCTTAAAAACACGGTCACAATAAGTCGTTGAAATGAAGCCCTCGATGTCACGTCCCGCCACCTCGGTGCCTGTTCAATCTCGAGTTGTTGTGCACGGAGTGATTGAATTTCTTCATGCCCATGATTTCAAATCGGTTGAAATCCATCAACAGCTTGTTTCTGTGTATGGAGAAGGTGTAATGAGTGAGTCAATGGTGAGGAGATGGGTTCGTGAATTTAAGGCGGGAAGACATTCACTTGAGGACGAAAGTTGAAGAGGCAGACCCTCACTTGTCACGGATGAACTTGTGGCAAAAGTTGACAATGCTGTTTGCAAAGATTGCGTTCCACCATGGATGAACTCCATGAATGATTCCCAGAGGTCTCAAGATCAATCATTCATGACACTGTCTCAGAAAAACTTGATTTTCGAAAAGTTTTCGCCCGATGGGTTCTGAGAGAGCTGACGGCCGAACACAAGTCACAACGAGTGGCTGCAACTTGTGAATTTTTGGGTAGCTACAGAATTGAAGGGGATGCTTTCTTCAAGTCCGTAATCACTGGAGATGAAACCTGGGTGTCACACTATACCCCAGAAATCAAAAGACAATCCATGCAGTGAAAACACACCACCTCCCCAAGTGTGAAAAAATTCAAAATTGTCAAGTCCACCAGGAAGATCATGGCTTCTGTTTTCTGGGACCAAAAAGGAATTCTCCTGATTGACTTTTTGCCTCAAGGAGAAACAATTAATGCCTCCCGGTATTGTGAGACCCTGAAGAAGCTTTGTAGAGCCATCTAGAAAGAGAGAAGAGGAATGTTGACCTCTGATGTGTACCTTCTCCACCTTACAGTCCCGACTTAGACCCTTCAGACATTCATCTGTTCACCAAAATGAAGGAGGGATTAGCTGGAGAAAGTTTCACGAGTGATGGGGAAGTGAAAGAAGCAGTCACCAACTGGACCAAGGAGATGGCGGGAGGCTTCTATGATGAGGGGATTTCAAAGCTTATTTCTCCATATATGAAGGGCAATGAGGTCACCGGAGATTATGTGAAAAAATAATGCATATTTTCAAGAATATTTCCTGTAATTTTAAATTGTTTTCAATAAAAACTCGATTTAAATAAGAAAAACGGAACTTATTTTCTGGATGACCCTCATAGATTAGATTTGAGGAATAGGGGATATGGACCATTCCTTAATAACAATAAAATGACTGTAGAAATCATTTTCCCTTTCCCATTATGTGATTTGTCCTGGTAGGATTCTCTATACCAAATAATTTGATAGTTGGGAGCCATATATATGCCTGTTCTTGAATTTTCTGTTCCTCAGTGAAGTGGGTTCAAGGCATCTGATCTTCTGTAGGGCAGCCAATTATATCTACCAAGATATAAATGACTCTATGAATCTTAGAAACACAGGACTCATCCAAAATGGAGTCTCTGATATACATGGCAGTGGTAGAGGCAGGTCTTCAAAGGTCATTGTCACATGGAACCCTAGTAAAGCTAAATTAAGAACAGAGGAAAAGAAGGCAGAAGAAAAGGAATAAAACTATTTGTATATAAATGTGGAACATTAGGACATCCCTATCAATTGCAAAGTGATAAGTTTATTTTCAAGATGCTACTAGTTTCGATCCATAGGCTCCATCAAAATTATTCCAGTTCAATGGTGATTATTAAAAATGAGAGGAAGGTTTAGCAATTAGCATTATCACTGTTACTAACAAACTTGTATATGAATACATCTGAAGTTGATCTTGCCAATGACAACTCAGCAGGCATGACAAACATCTACTGTTGTTTCATCTATGTGGATATCTTTGTGCTGTGGACTGGTGCAGAATGACAATTGGAATTTTCCTGGCAACTGTAAATTCATGATGTAAAAAGGGAAAGGAAACTCAATTTTCTTGATGCCACTGTGATAAACATGGAAAAAAGTTTTGAATTCTCCATCTTTAAAAAAAATCTTTATATGCTCCTCTTTCATTATGGGCAGGCTAATGAATTTACTTTCTTGAAAAAATTTTGACAATGAAGTGGCAACCATAAAAAAATTGCAGTCAAGTTTTAGAGTAACTTTTTACAAGGCAAACCTTACAGCTTTTCTCAACAAAACCAGAGAGAGAACTGACAGTTTTGAGAAAAGTGGTGTATATACATTGAATCACAAAAATTATGAGGCATTTTATGAGGATCAAATGAGTAGAACCTCTGGGACTCTGTATCTGAGTAGCACAAGCTAGCTAGTTAGCACAGCTTCAATAAAGGAAAGTTTCCTTTTTGGGTATACAGGTTGACAAATATTTGAAGTGGATCTTTCACATAGATTCACTTTTGCCTAAATTAAGCAAATTTATTTTTTAATTGAGATTTCTAAGAGCAAATATTTTCCCAGATATTCTGAAATGTGTTTTTTAATCCAATTTCCACTTGTTGTTAGCATAAGACATTGTTGTCTGTGATGGTGCTACTTAAATTGAGTCCATTTTCAAATTGAAAAAGCAAGTCCTAAGGGTAATTTAAAATCTATCTAGAAGAAAATTTTTTGACATTATTTTCGTGTTAATTATACTAACTCAGTTAGTTCTGTGTATTTTTGAACTAATTTTGACTATCAGAAAAAATATTTTTTAAATGGAGCTATGTTATGATATTCTTGTATATAATACAAACTAGACATCCAAATACTGAACACCAAATACACCAAGATAAACAGTTTCACACTTTAAATACCTAGGCGAGATCCATGAACCTACAGGGGGAGAGAAGATTGCGCAGAAGACTAGACTACAGAGAATGAAGAGGGAATAAGGCAAGAGACAATATTTATAACAAGAAATGCATTTCCATAAACACAAAGATCAGACACTACAACATAGTAATCAAGCCACAGGTGCTATATGCAAGCAAAACTCTTACACTTAAAAAAAGGAAAGGAAAACATGTAAAAAGAGACCTGAAAAACATATTAAAAGAAGAATGCAAAATCATTAGGAAAATTTTCAGCACAAAATTAACAGAAAAAGGTACAAACTACATTCCAAGAAAACAACAGAGAAAATGTCCAACCTAGCGGTGGACATCAGAAAAAGAAGACTCAAATTTTATGGACACATCAATAGACTCTCACCTACAACAACTATCAAGAAAGTCACTACATATGTATAAACGAGATAACAGATCAACAATACTATGGATGGTAAAAGTCAGAATTGATCTACAAAAAGCAGAAATAGACCATACAGAAATTACAAACAGGAACACATTCAGAACTAAGATACACCAGTGGAACATGATGCCAGAAAATGAAGTCCCAAAGAAACCAGGGACAAAGTGGAAGACAAAAATAGAGTCCACAAAGAGAGAATGAGAGAAGTGTGAAAGTTAAGAAAGGAGCCATTTGCTTTGTGTGATCCAACAGGATCTATAAGTAAGTCATTATAATAATACAAGAGCAAAAAATAATTTACATATCCAATACAGGTGGTGTGAAAGGAAGAGTAAGGCCTCCTATCACCAAGGTAAGAAGCTGAATAATAGTCTCCTCAAAGAAATTATGGAAGTACAAACTACTAGCATTTTTAAATGGAAGTAAATTCTTTTTATTATGAACTCCAATATATCCAGTGGAGGAATTCAATGACCATTGCAGACATAATACTTAGTATTTAAAACATGGTTATGCCGACAAATTATTTGACGATGAATATGGGATGAAAAGGATAATAAAAGCAGATATTTATAGCTCCCAACATTGTATGGATACCTACAGACAATGGAGGTGGATTCCCTTCCTTAACAACATTTTCCAAAGAGTGCAAACATTACTTCCCAAAGAGATAAAAGCCACCTTTTATAACAAAGCCAAATTAGGCTACCTTCTTAGCTACAAAAATGATCATTTACGCTCTCTTCAACAAAGTGGAGTATGTGAACTCCACTGCTGGGATTTCAAGCTGTATACATAGGTCAAACTGGGAGAAAATTTGAAACCAGAGTTAAAGTACACAAAGAAGCTTTCAGGAACATAAACAACAGCTACCAATTTGCAAAATATCTCTTGGAACAACCACACCAACGATTACATACCAAAAATTTTACATAAGGAAAGTAAGGGTACAACACTGGCTGTTGTGGAGAATTTATAAATTTTCAAATCATGAACTCAAAAAGCTGTATTAAGCTAAATTAATAGCTATACCTTTCCTGCTCCCCCCTTTCGCAACTCTAGTTCTTTAACCACCCCTCTCCTCTCCCTCCCCCTCGACCTTCTATTAGTGGGTCTTCATTATTGGCCCCTCCCTCTCCACTCTCCTTCCCGCCCAGCCCCCCTCCAATCCCCTTATTCTGAACACACGAATAGTGGCAAATGATGCAACATATACCCCATGCACTTACTTACCTTACCCTGATACATCCAACCTACCATCCCTCTCCCCTCCAACTTTTCCCACACTCCTACCTAGTCAGAGTATATAAGGTTGAAATCTGTATTTTTTATCACTTGATGATGTTACTTTTGTAAAACAACCAGTTGTATAATAAATATTACATGTGGAAAAGGCAGAGTTATTTCACCCTTTTAAAATCATATATTTCCACAATAGAGAGCCAAAAACAGTATACGAACTTTATTTTTCGTAACTTTACTTTATTTTTTGATGGGTTTATGCATATTGTATGACCCCATTGAAACATTAAAGATATTAATATTAGCCTGCAATGTCCATTACCACCTGCGTTTTTAACTTATATTCTGTAGGAACTTGTAGATTATGATCACAAAAATACGCACAAGACATTTTTTAGGAGAAATTTAACAATTTTTTTAACAATTTAGGAGAAATCTTAACTGATTCTTAGCACTTAAGAAATTTACACAAAGGATGAAGCAATTCATATACATATTTTCATTAGTAACACAGAAATTCACAAAAAATATTTTCTCAGCTAGAAATTTTAAATGCAAAACTTTTGCAATGACTATTCCCTTTAGTTTTTCAAGGAATTTTGAGAATTAAACACCCATTTCTTCCCTGACTTCTATGACCAATTCTGACTATAGTAATGAATATTACTTACAGTGGCACGGATTACAGTGCACATTGGAGATGGATGGCCTGTCATTTTGCGCAGAGCTGGAAGAACAAACAGATTGCAAGTGACCATGGCTGAAACTGGATTGCCCGGAAGACCAAATATTAACTTGTTCTTTCCATCAAATTCACATGTTGCAAAGGTAGTGGGTTTCCTAGCAATGGAAAAAGATTGATCTTAAAAAAGTCACGGGATCTTAAAGCATACATCATTATATCAATGATTATTTCAGTCTGAATAATCTAAAGAAAAAATAGCTTCACCTTGTGCCATCAATATTAATTGGATTCCTAAAAGCCATCATTAAAGTGAAATTCTTATTACAGGTGGATAAAATATTCAGTTAAAGTTTCTAAATGTTTATAAAAAACAGAGATTGAGTTATCAATAAGCTTAGTAACATTAAGTCTTATATAAGATCCAAATAAGAGCCTAATAGCCCTAAAATTTATTTACAAAAAATCTTTCAACTAACATAAAATCTGCTTATTACTTTTATTTTATTAATTTATTTATAAAATGGGACCACACGCAGCAATAACATTGCCAATTCACAGTGGAATGGTAAAGGTTAAATTTTACTGCACATTAGTTGAATTTTTACACATGATCATACAATAATAACCCCAATAAATACATTTTCTGCATGAAGAAAAATATTATACATATGTATTATATTATTGAAAAATATAATAATTAATATTCATTATGGGTTCAAGGCCCAGTGATGCCACTGGACACATTCAGCTGAATGTGTCCAGTGGCATCACAAGCTGAATGATTTTCAGGGTAACAGATCTTCCTGGGAAACCATAGGCATCAGGGTAGAGAGGGCAGTAAAAGGAACTAGCCCCTCTATCCTGATATGTGAATTTTCATACCCTGTTGGGCTTAATATTATACCCTCATCTATCAAACCAACCTTAGACTGGCTTACTGTGGTTTAACCCCTAGACTGTGGAATACGTAGATCAATATTTTGACATGCGACTGCAGAGAATACATACTTATGGCTGCCACCTTCATACCCTCCCTAGACCTCTCCAAATATTATGACCCATTCTTTCCAAAAAGGAATTCCTTTCGACACTTTCCCATTATTTCGGAATAGGGTACCCCTTTCCAGTATGCTGTTTATGAAGGTTCAAGACCCTTTGTGGTGAGCTTGATGAATGCATTCTGTCCACCGAGATTAGGAAAATTCTCTTCTGACCCATCCTTGTCATTTCCCTTAGTTGACTCTGAGTTTCAGTTGAATACTTGTTATAAATGAAAGTATTTACATACTGTTTGGTATCAAATTAATAAGAAATTATCAAGAAAAATAAATATGGATTTCATTTTTAGATATATTCCTGCATGAAATACTTTGACTATAGTCAATCGTATCTCCAATACTCCCCTTGGAGGAAACTTGGCTACGATGCATGGTCAATAAGGGTTGTCTCTGGTCTGCCATCTAATAAACTATTGTTAGAAACAGAAGGAAAGAATGCCATGGCTACTTTTCTCCTGAACAGAGCCATCGCAAAAGAATGAGTTATCCACAGCTGAGGTGTTAACAAAAAAAAATATATATAGTGTGATAAAGTTGTGGTATGGTATGAGGTATGATACCAAACTACTAAATAGGCCAACTAGACCCAGAAACTTGTGTACTCCATCTTCCTGGGAAACTGCAGATGGCAAAGGATCCTGAACCTTCCTGATGCCTGAACTTCACAAACTATAGTAATAAGTGGAGAATAAACTAACAACTATGAATCAACCCTTGGGGGAGGTTACTGTAGTTCTATAAAGAATGACAGCACTTAACTTTAGAAATAGTGAGCATTTTTAAGCACAGGTATGAAGATAAATTATATGAATTTAAAAGTAATAAGATTCCTAAGAAATAGGAAGACAGAGGCTATATTTTTGACAAAGATTGTAATTATTATTTCTTTGACACTACTACCACTGGGCCATTAGTTTATCAGGTAATATACTAATGAATCCAGGTGAAGAAGAGCACTAATTAAAGGAGCAATTGCAAAGATGAGGTATGAGTCTTAGGAATAAGGAACACTAGCTTATTGCTTAGATTATGGATTATTTCCACTATTCCTCATCTGGCTCGATATTGTTTATGAGGGAAGAAGTTATGGAGACAATAAAATAAGAGACAAAATATGTACTATTAAAACCTAATAGTGAGTATCATGGCTAGGGCTCTAAAAAATTATTACTTATACATAGAAAGAAAAAGGGCATATATTTGAGTTTTGTGAGATAAAAATGACTTAGAAAAGGCATTTTTGACTTAGAAAAGGCATTTTCGACTTAGAAAAGGCATTTGATAACGTGGAGTGGAATAAGATGTTCAAGCTGCTGGATAAAATAGGTATTGATTACAA
>WURS02000011.1:3919778-3946132 GCA_011762765.2 Rhinocypha anisoptera | reverse complement strand
CCTGAGGCATAATGGGTTCGTGAAGAATATAATAGAAGGAAAAATAGAGGGGAGGGCCCCTCGAGGAAGGCTGAGGGACAGATATATAGGGCAAATTATTAGAGACGATAGAAGGAAGACATACCAAGGAGCAAGAGAGCTAGCACTAGATAAGAAAGGATGTATGGCTGCAGTCAACCAATCTTCGGATTGAAGTACTGATGATGATGAGATAAAAATAGGGAGATGGAAGAAAGGATGAAACAATTGAGTTGCACAGAAAAGAGAGCAAACAAATAACTATTTTTTGACAACTACACATATTACAATGTTATGGAGAAAATACTTATCTACTCAATCAGCATACTTCTATGAGTGTGATATTTATTTGTGAAATTGTATCTCAAATATCTAATAACTACTGGTGCGAGTAACATTATAAAAGGTAGTCTTTTTCATAAAAGGAAAAATCAAAACTGTCATTATTCCTTTGATGTGAGCAAGGCTTGGGAAACCTTACCAAACTGATTTCATTCTAGTTGTAGCAATAGGTACAAACTAAAAAGGGTCCAGACCATTAGAAACAAGACAACAGACAGGACAGGAAACATCCTTTGTTTCAGCCTGAAACCCCATGATAGATGTAAACAAGTGACTCCTGAGAAATTACACATTTTCAATGGGATATAACTATGCATTACAGTGTCATATTAAAACAGAAATGGTGAAGGATACTTCATGGATTCTCCTTGTCAGTGGCTATGAACTTACAACATCTATACAAATATTTTTAATGCTATCATATTTACCCTGGTTTCATTAAAACTCTTCCAAAATGAACCTGTGCTCCAAAGTCAGCCTGTAAAACATCCTTCAGATAATCTCGATCACCCATTGAAACACCACCAGTACAAACAACAGCATCAGCAGAGGAAAAAGCAGACTGTAGATGCTGGACCAACAGGTCAGGACTGAAAATCAAAGGGAATATTCAGATGTTTACAAGTAGTGATACTGGTAGAAATATGAAAGAATGTATACATTCTGGAATTTGGAGGGTAAGACATTTATTTTGTGAATGAAAATTGATTGCCTTTAATTTGAACTTTAATTTACTGATTATTTACTTGGTTTTGAGAACATAAATTGGCCTAGTAAAATAATGGATACTTACTCCATTAAGCTTTTCATTATTTTTATTCCTAAAATATAAGACCAACTTGTTTGTTCACTAAGGGATGCCTGAACCAGGAAAAGTCATAAATGATTTCATATCAACTATTATTGTAATAAAGATGATTTTCCTTGTCGATGTTCAGCAACTGGTATTCATAATAAATTTGGGAACTGAAATGTTTCAGGCTATTTTTGTGGTAAAGTTGATTTATAAATTACATTAAATATGGAAACCTCAAACTGAATCAAATACCTGAAAGAAAACTTAAGGAATTAGATGGATGGCACCATGTCTTATTTTTTGTATTAATTGTGAATGATTATACACTACATATTAATGATTCCAAAAATGGTGTATGTATTTAGCTGGATCCATGAGTATTCTTGCAAGTGTTTCATTCTATTACAATTTCTTTCCAGTGAAAGTAGATACCAAGCAAGACTTTCTAGATTTCTTATAGCCTCAATGTCTAATGTGGTGTAATCCCATCACATACATAATATTCCACCTTATTAATGTTATCATTATTGATTTTAAATGTGTTTCCATCCTATTTTTAATGTGAACTGGGCCTCTATTCTGGGTTTTCTTTCATGATAGCATTCTCTTTCACCAGCAACTCTGAGAGGCAATTATCACTCTTTTTATCTATCCTTATGCTGTAGTTCAGTTATTTTTGGTTTCTATTAAAAGTTCAGTGATTTTTCCTATTACATTCACTTAAAACTCAATGGGAAAGAAATGGACATTTCAAATGCATTAATTATTTTTCAATATTAAAATTATAACTGATATTCTTTGGATACCAACTTCTTGGACAGTTTTTTTGTGGTCAATGTTTTAGATGCCCGCAGCATCCAGATATGGGATTACAGAAACCATTCTCCTTAAAAACTATGTATATCCATCCATTTATCACAGAATGGCCTTGAAAGCTACTTGTAGGTCTTCAAGTTTGATTTAGAAAAAAATTGCAGAAAATCATAAAGCATTATAGTGAAGAGGTATTGGGCCCATGAATTTTCAGACATCCATATAGTAGGTAGCAGGTTGAAAAAAATCCCAGACTGCAAAATGTATCTGGAAGGCAAAGGCCATCCATTTACCCATCAATTCGTACCATAGGTAAAAAAATTCCAGGATTTCTCCTGCACATGATTACCCACACAAAATACTGTTTTCCATCAATTAGTTCATAGACTCAGTACCCATATATGTACATAGAAAAAGAATGGCTAAGCATTAAGTACAGTTGCAGAGGAAAAATGAGCTTCTAAATGTTCATTTCAAGTGAAATAAAAATTCAATAGGGCAAATAATCACTGTTGTGTATTTCACAATCAATAGTGAAATATACAAGGATATTATGTTGTTCATCAATAATCATGTATCAAGAAGTTTAACCCAATACCATATAAATACAATGTATTTTCTAATGGGGTTGACAGCGAGTAGATACAAATATATTATATATGTGTCTACCCATTGTCAACTCAGTACCTGATGATGCCATAATACAGTGAAATGCTTCGTACCATTAAATAAACTCTGGAGAAGTACGAAATATCTTTCATTCCAACCATGGATATTCATAACTTCCATGCAGTGAAGTCTGAGATCATCAATTTTATTCTAATGGAGTGTCATTTTTAGATCCACCTGGGTGATGAAGTAAAATTGTGAATTCTCATGGTCTATTAACCAATCTTATAGTATGTTTTTTTGAAAGTTTTAAAAATACCCACATCACATTATTTACATAGAAATAAAATTATTTGTACATGGTTATACAGGTAATTCTCTACCAATTTTCGACATCCAACCTACTCATTTACTGTTCTGGTTTCTTTTGTAAGTGAATGAAGGACAAAGCATGGTATTTCTTTCTGAATTTGATATTAACTTGATGGCTCAAATTCTATAGTCTATCGATATTGATTTGTCTAAGCAGAAAGTATGCCAACGTGAGGACAAACATTAAATCTCTATGAGTTCACTTCGAACAGCCTCGATTTTTGTTTGTCTTGCAAACATCATCATTCTCCTCTCCTACAGGTGAATTTTCGAGAAGTAATGTGATATCAAGTTTCACGAGGACTCAACCCAAATGAGGAGTGACAAAGGTTACGTGTTGAGTCAAGTAGGCCCATGGCCTAGAAAACAATTCCAATCAACACTAGTGGCCGAGTTGAGAAAGTTTGTAGCTACATCAAAATATAATTGTTTTCACCTTATGCAGTGAGTGATCTATAATATTCTTTAGTCTGCGGTATTATGTGTGTAAAGGGGTGTGGCCATAATATTTTTTTTCTAAAGGAAAACAGGTTTTTCTCTTGCAACAACTGTGAGAGGGAGTTGATATTTGGAGGGAGTAATATTTGGCTAAAAACCTTATTTGAAATTAATAATGTTCATTAGTACATACATATGCAACAACTGAGTTAGTTTTAGATGTCTATCTAACAGAACTGATACATCAATCCAGAGGAATCCCAGAATGAAGAAAAAGTGATCAATCACCTGTCTTGTGCAATGCCAGCATCAAGTATTGGAAAGCCATTCTTGTTGCCAATTAGTGCCATTAAGGATGTCTTATTGCTATCACGGATACAGCCAGGATGAAGTGGTCCATCCCATGGCTCTTGCAGTTCATTGCCAGTTGATAAGATGGCAACAATAGGGAGCCTGTGCAGAATAAATAAATAAATTATAATGCAAATTAATAGAATGAATTATATTCATTATTAATTGATTTCAGACTCCAAATGGATTAGTTCATAAATAATAAATGTTTTTATTAATTACTTGATAATTATTAGAAGACTAAAATCTGCATAGTGGAAAAATCACTGATAAAAAAGGACATCTTTAGGATCTAAATCAGCATTTGAATTCGATCAACAACCATTGAATGGCTTTGGTAGTACTACTTGCTTTAAAGCACTAGTACATTACTGGTTTATTTTTATTTATTTAAGGTTTAACAATGAATACACTAATTTAATGTGAACAGACCTGATGTCTTTAAATTTCTATATTGACTAAACTAACACTGAATTTTATCACAAAACAACTTTGAAGAAAGCATAACATAATCCCATCATATGAACTTTTCATTAGTGACCTGAATTACCTTGACTCCTGATATTAATGATCCCATTAGTTTATCAGTCTAGGATATGATATACACTTCAATTAGTGAAAAATAAAATAATGTACTTAAATCATGCATTTATTTTATTTTGTATTAATAATGTACAAATAGAATTTTTATAAATATAATGTATACAGTCTCATGATTACATTAGTATATATTCTAATTAGTTCTAACACTATAAATTTCTTTTTGATTAGTCTCAAATGTGAATGATTCAATAAGAAATAAAAAGAATAATTGGTTGCTATACCAAAAAAATAATATTTGATAAATAAATGTTCAACTGCTTGTTATTTCTTAACTAATGGTATTTTTTGTAATGATTGCACTCACATAAACCTCTTGCACAAAAGACATTCAGATATATCTACTTATTTAACTTTTTAGTAGAAAAGATCTAATAGGTATCATTTGCAGCATTCAACTTTTAGATGAGACTCATACATAATTTTCATTGGCTATTTATTTAATTAATTCTGTTCTATGTTATGAATTATATGTAGTAATGAAAAAATATTTAAAATGTCAAAAAACAAATATGTTGGATGCATAAAAAATATTGTGAAAAAGATATAAAATCTAGAAAAAGTTATGAAAATTCACCACCACAGCATGAAAAAACAAAGGCAAATATAATCAGAAATTTATTTAACATTCTTACCTAAACACGAGAACACAAGTAGCACCAACAGTGGCTAAGAGGCCTAATTCAGAAGGACCAAGGACAGTGCCTTTCATAAGAACTCTTTCTCCTATAGCAATGTCACTCCCAATTGGTCTGAAATGAAAAAAAAATCAAGGCTTAAGATACCAGAAAGAATGGGTCATTCAAAACCAATTTGTCATACAGTCAATTTATAAGAGACAGCTCACATCGATTATGCTTCACGTCTTCATACTTGAACAAAGCTTTCAAATAGCTTTAAGATAGATCAGAAGAGGATTAAACCACAAGCAAAGAAAACTATCTTAGACACTAGAAAGAAAAAAAATCTATTTTCCACTCTTCTCTATGATGCCTGAAATAATTTTTGAAGATGGGGAATGTTGACTTTAAACATAAAATGTGAGAATTTTGGTCACGGTTTTTCCGTTTTTCTTTGATGCATCTTGGTAATAGCAACTGCAACATAAAAAACAATAATTTAAATTTGTAGGCCATCATCTATGATGAGACACCAACCCATTTCATTTTGCTTTGAAGTTAGTGCTTATTAAGATATTATTGCAGATTCCTAAATATATCAAGTTATTAAACCTTTACTTATGGATAAAGTTTTGACTTCTATATTTAGAAAATATAATTTAATTTATTCAAGTATTATGTTTTAGACATATTTTTTGCAAAACTTGTCTTTGTTTACTAAAGTTTCAATGATACTTTGATTATATCTAGGTTAAAGCGGTTTAAGAGAATGTTATTTGGAGCCTTTGCAATTGATAAAATGCATCTGAGTTGAATGAAGATTTAAATAATTAATTCATTTTTACATTGAAAGGAAAAATCAAAGATGAAGAAAGCTTTTTCACCATTTAACACGGTCTTGGATCACATCTTCACAAAAAATATTTGAAGCCCAGATTAAAGTGATAAGACTTAAAAAATTAATTACATTCATTATGCAAGAAGCATATAAAAAACATTCATTAGGCAAGATTTTTGAACTAGATGATACAGGTACAACTTTTGACATGTATATAATTTAATATAAATATCTCCACGACAGTAACTTCCACACTAAAAAAACATATTTGCATGAACATACATAGGCCAAATAGGATATCAGGCCCAGAATGAAAATAATGTCCCAGGCACTTATTTAGACTTTCCATTGTTGCATGATAAAAAATCCTGCTGTCAGCAAAATATTTCACTTTTCCTCCAGCACTGAAAGGGATAATCCTTAATTGACATTTACCTACATTACAGCGGTTCACCTCTTTAATCTTGACATTGATTCTGTAATAATAATGTTTCTTGTCCATAGGCAAATAAATTTGCATGGAGAATATCATGATTTATATATAAAATATGTTTATTATATTTTTTATAAAAATTAGCATTACTATTACTCACTATTTGGAAATAAACAATGTCATAAATCTCATACCATATAAACTTTGATTATTCCTTGGAGGAATATGTACAATTAATAGTGTGCCATATATAGGTTTGCAGCACTGAATATGCACTTGTCATGTTTGTGTAGTTGGTATACATGTGAGGGAGTTGCAAATATGATTCTGAAATAAATTTATACCGTGTAAATGTGTGTCTCAATATTCCCAATCATCCAATACTTACAGTATAATAAGCATTCCATACCTAATATTGCAAAGGCAGCAGCAGTTAAACAAATTGTGTTGAATTAGAACTAAATGCACTAGTTTTTAAAATTTTAACAGCAAGAAAAAATGGGATTGCACACACATTTATACAAGCACATCTTTCTGAACTATCAAATTATTTATAAAATTGGTTATTTTTGGGAGTATATAGACTAAATATCACCAGTTATCACAGTTTCAGTCCTTTTATTTGAAACTTTTTTTTGTTTTATTATTTCTTCCATAGTCATCAAAGAAAATATTAATTTTTTACACTTTACCATATTTCATTTAAGGATATCTCTTCCTGCCAATTGTTGAGAAACAAGCTTACAACTCCAAGAACCAACAACAAAAATATTTCATAAATTTAATGAAGTAAAATATCTTTTGTCTGGGGTCTTTGAACCAAAATGAAGACAGAATTGGGATGCACGAGAACCTTACTGTTTATTAGTATTTGCATAATGTAATGTTTACTACTAAGATACATGACCTAATTTCAGTCATGCACTAGAAATCATCTAAATTTAATGAATGATAGAAGTGCTGCAAAAATAATAATTCATTTTCCAGCCAATTTTACTATGGAATAATTATACCATCAAGGTATGTACAGAAGTTTGATATTGAACATCAAGAAAGCTTTAGTGAATTCCTGTCCTCCTTCCTTCCATGAAAATCACAAAAACAAAAAAATTAATAACATAATCATAATAAATAAATTAAAACGGCACAACTGCATAACATTGTAATGAAGGAATCCCAGCTGAAGTACACCTACCTGACATCTTGTCCTCCAACAGGTGCCCACAAAATGTCCACCTCCAGCTCAACACGACCACCATCAGTTTCTCGTACCAAGTTTGTGTCCTCCACCTGAACAACACTATCAGAACCAGGGGGTAGAGGGGCACCAGTGTTGATCCTCATACACTCCCCTGGCATGAGGTAGCCACCTCCATCCATGCCAGGCTGTAGGAGATACTTTACATTACATCACAGCAAACTTTACATTAAATCACAGCAACATCAGTATACTTCTGTGAAGATAAACTTTGGACTAGTTTCCCCAGCGATTATCAATACTTGATCACTGGTCACCCTTTGATTTAACCAATAATTTTGTTGAATGCACCGAAAGCATTGTAATCACTACTAATTGGGGATGGAATCATTGGTCAGTTTGATTTTGACAACTCATGCAAATAAAGGTAGCATTTATACTATCAGAAAATAATTGAGTTAAGAACAGATAAAATTGAGTATGCAAGAACAATTACACTTGATCCTGTCATCTCTTCCAAATTCATACTATGGTTTGCAGAATATGACTGTTCAAATTGCAACTTTCATACCTTTTGACCAGCTATTGAGTCACCAACCACTATTCTTCTTCCAGCACCATCTGATGAAAGGACAGCATAGCCATCCTTAATAGAAGCAGGAAAAGGAGGGAGGGGGTCCTTTGCATAAATATCTTCTGCAAGGACTCTATCTATAGCCTCCCTGTAAAATGGCATTGTTTTATAGAAGATTATTGACCACAATAACAGTATATTATCTAAACTGTGCTAATATTTTATTATACTATACAAAATTAATAAATAGATTAATTAAATAGAAACAGGATGTATACGTACATTCCACAGCAAATACTACTGCAATGCACAAGACATTGAATTCCCTTTCAGATAGTGCCTCACATAAATATATACACTAATAAATTACAGCTATTATTCAAGTGAATACAAAAAAGAAAACGATTGGTTAAGAATATTAGATGGGTTGGGTATACCAACTTATGTCAATAATAACAGAAAAAGATAAAGGAATTATGTTATCCCATCACTATTCAATGAGTGATTTGAGACTTTGAATGGTGTAAAAAATTAAAAAAACCATAAACTGAAATTTTAAGAGTTGTATTGCCACCTCCTGAAGCCAGGGGGATCTTTAAAAATTTCATGTGGAATAACATAAATTGACATTTTGGAACCCTTGCAAGTGGTGGTAAGGCATTAATAGATGATGAACACTTAGCTATCTTTATAGCTAAATGGCTAGGCTTCTGCCACCCAGACAGTGCTATACGTGAGTACAGTCATCAGGTAGACCAGTAACTACACACATGGAAGGTTAGTATTCATGGTTGAAGCTGCTTTGCTGAGTTTCATCATTTTCACTATGTACACACACTATTTTTTTTCCTTAATCAATATTATCCATTGTTTGGTTCACTCATGTGATATTGCTTTTAGATTATCTTTATTTAGCTGTTTGGTAAGTAATGTATTGAGTTTTTTTCCAGAAATAATTAGACAATCTGAAGTTTTTTTCTGTTTAATTCCAATTTAAATTCCTTAAATGTTTTCCCCCTATAAATAAAAATACACCTATTAATTTATTTCATGTATTGACAGATTAATGATTTGGACTTCTGCAGTGAGAAGCTGATGTTGCTCTGGAGGGATAGATTGGTTTTTCAATTTTTTTAAGGGAAAAAAAGATAATTACTATATCAAACAAATGTGTTCATGGAGCCTTATGGATTAGTTCCATCATTTATCATTTACACAGAGTCTTCTGATGATTACGTAGGGGGTCAAGGTCAATAAAGTAAATAAACTAATGGAGAGCTGACTAGATTCTTGCCATTCATTATTTCAATCAATAGTGTTAATTTGGCATAAAACTACTGCCACAGAACCCTAATTGTAACAGTACTCTTAGTTAAATGGAAGGGAAACCCTCCTGTAGTAATTTCAAAGCAGTTACAAAAGAGGAAAGTTGTGTATGACTTTTCTGATGATGGAGTATGCACCTTGAGGTAATTAAGGGATGTATTAATGATGTCTCTTGTATGGAAATGGAATTGTCATAGTATCCCAATGAAGGGTAGGGGGAACCCCTCCCAAAACAGAGGCAGTTCCAAAATACAAAGAGGCAATGAGTGGCATTGACCAAAGTGATCAAAATGTCTTATTAGCACATTGAGCAAAAAACTTAAGTGGTATAAGTTGGGCATTCACATCTACTACCTTATCCTGTTCAATGTTATATTCAGAAAATCCCAACCTAAGTTTCCCTTATGATTTTGGAATTTTAGTTATTAAGTCCTTACTTCAGATTCCATTCATTCATCTCTCCCCTTCACCACCTCCCTCCAGAAACAAACTTGTCAAGGCAGTTTTCTAAAGCTTTGCAGCAAATTGCAAATCAGACAAAAAATGGAAAATTCAAAGTAGATGACAGGAGTGCCAGATATTAGGAATGTCGAGTATTCTATAAAATCGATTCTGTAATTTTTTATACCTGTGAAAGATACACCCTGTCACCATCCAAGAGCAGAAAAGCATTTCGTTGAACAAAGGTTATTAAAATGGATGAACAATAATAATAATTGTGCCTTTTATTCATGCAAAATTAGGACCATGCATTTCTCTCTTACATTTAACTTTTTCACGATTAAAAACACCCATGCCCTGAACGAGACTAAAATAGTCTTGTTCAGGTAGATAAAAAAAAAAGCAGATGGACACACCACCCTCCAGTCTAACCCAGCCATCAATGTAAAATTAAACTAGTGGACACTTGTGATTCAGAACAGTGGGGGGTATCTGGCCACTTGTATTTATTCCCACAGGGTTCTTTGCTATGACCTTGGGAGTGAAGAGCAGACAAGAGAAACCTTGAATGTCATATGTTCTCTTGCTTTTTTGTCCTCTGCCTCTCTCTCTCCAGCCTTCCTCCTTTGCCTACCCTGCATTTGCTCTCACTTGAATTGGTTTGCAAGTCACCCCTGACAGTGAGTGCTACCATAGGGTAAAGAGAACTACATAATTCTTTATTCAGAAGTGCTACTGTGCCTAAAAGTAAAATGATAAGAAGTGATTTTGCAGCATTAGGAAGTAATAGAATATCACTTAAAGGTAAAAGCAGGTAGATAAAATATTTTGAATGAAAGAAATGAATGAAAACGAACAGGAAAAAATTTCATTTGAAAATAACCTAGACAAAAAAAAAACAGAATTTAGACTATCCCCACACAGAAGGTTCAGTTAGGTTTTTATGATGTTCATCAGTTTTTTCTAATTGAACTATTATCTCTTTGATCTTTTCATAAACTATTGTTAAAAACATGATTCTGGTACCAATATGAAAGAAAATAAAAAAACCATCAGTTGAGGGCAAGAAACTCCAAATTATTTGGCTCAGCACGGAACTTATTAATGTTGATTAGGGTATAGAAATTGTGATGCATGACAATTTGTCTGTATTATTAGTGTATTTTCTTACATCATACATACACTTGCGACCATTTTTCTGCATACAATGTTAGAATAATAGGCAATTAAATATACATTAGTAGAATTTTCTATTTGGAATAAATCTTGGAAGTTCAGCTCTATCAAAACATGTCTAATTATGATCATAACAATATAATAATCTTCCGTTTAATTTTCATGACCAATAGGTCAACAAAAAATATACATTGAGAGTTAGAATGTGAAATAGTTCTTAAAATATGACTGAAGTGCCGTTCACAGTAGATTATTTTTTTGTTTCCTTAACAATGGCTCGACTAAAATTTCTCAGCTACAGGAAAACATATACAGTAATCAAAATTGTGGATTTATTAATTTCTCAATTTTGTCAATTAATTTTGTAAACGCTTAACTTTTTTCCATATGAGCATTAGGGTAATCTACTCAATAAATATAAATTCCATTATCTTATCTCTATAAATGCTAATAACTATATTATGGAAAATTTCTTTCTGATTCATTGTTTATATTTAATTTCATCAACTTCCAAAAGCTTATCACAATTTCCATACCTATATCTATGAACCCCAATCAACATTAACAGTGTTTAGAAAAGGAGCAACAGTAATATTATAAAGAGATTTCACAGGTGGAATTATTACATAATGAAAAGATAAGGGCTTATGTAAAACAAATAAGTACTCTAAATGCCAACATAGTATACAAAGAAAATGTACATAACAAGAAAGAAATCCACTACTTTTCAGTAAACCAAGCTTTATGCTAATCAGGTACCCATTCATTTAATTTAAACATAACATATGCAAAATTATCAAGGGTGAGTCATTGGCAACATAAATAGGATCTGGTTAAGAAGGAGCATTTTTACAACCTCTGAAAAATTATTTTCTACATTTATTCATAAAGTGGATAACCAAAGCATAGATCAAACTAAAGCATAGACCAAAAACTAAAGCATAGATCAAACCAACCTGAAATCAACTACTTCAGTTCCAAGTAAATCAGCATATTTTAGCACAATTTCTTGTGCCTGAGCTACACTCTGAAGGGGATAAGGAGAATTCCTTGGACGTCTTGCAACTTTTAAATCATCAACCTGAAATAATGGCACAAATTAAAATTGACCATCTATATTAATATGGCATGTCTACAAAAAGAATAAAGTCCTACATATAAGGCATTACTGAATTGGAAAAAGTCAATGAAATAACATATTTTCATAAGTAGGAAATGATGCATCACAAACTGTTTTACATGTTGTCTACTTTGCTTGGAACTTGGTTTATGCAAATATTTTATAATCTTAATCTTATAACTTCCCATATATTCTGTAAATTCACTATGCTCAGAAGCTAATCATTACTATTTTGAAAACTATTCAAGTTTAAATGATCCCAAACCAAAGGAGAGGTTTAAACACAAGAGGATATACTCTTTTATGTAGTAACAGTAAAGGTGACTACAATATTTCAACTTTGGGATATACTAGGCAAAGTGGCATAATGATTGTTTTTCCCTAAATATGCCCACAGATTAATTTTTTCATATTCTGTACAACTGATTAAATTTTAATGATGGTATTACTAGTCACTTGGTAATTATGTATAAATAAGTCTTGACTGATGACATTTTTATTAAAATTTTTACAAGCAAAAATTATTTCCAGGAATTAATCTTACTAATTCATGTTTTTCCAGGTTTTTTCACTAGGCAGGCTCATATGAAAGATTATTTTTAATGAAGCTTCTAAGTAATTTAGTGTTTTAAAATTCCATCTTATCATCATAATTTTAATGAAAGTACTTTATCCCTTTATATTTATAACTTAACTGTTTTAAAAAAATGAAGGCTTTGCTTATAGTCAATTAGGTGCTTCATTAACTATTACATAGCTATTTCATAATACTAATACATATCTTCAATATATCATAATGTGCATTGGTAATTTTCATGGTTTCTGGTTTCAAGCTTTAATTTGTGGAATTTTTCCATGATGGAAGAAAAGATTATACATACATTATACAAAAGAACATTATAAATTCCACCAAATAAATTTATTGCAATACTATGGGTTTTTGATACTATGCATAACCCTCAGACCTGAAGATGATATAAAGTATCAAAACCATGGCCATGCAATTATTTTATACAGTGGACTAAATCTACAACCTTCTAAAATTCTGCTGTAAAAGAATTTTTTAGTTCAATGTCCCATGCTTACTTCATGAATTAAAACAGAAGTTGAAAGAATAAAAAAGTTTAAAAATTATTATTTTGAAATTGAAAGGACTACCGTATTTACTAGATAATAAGACGACTCAAATGCAAGGCAACCCAACATTTTTCTGAGGCTAAATTTGAAAAAAAATCCGTTTTATTTTTTAGTAAATATGTTGTTATAAAAATTTATAATAAATGTTTAATTTATCCAATAAAAGAATCTTGATTTTACATAACACCTAGGGACCTGAATTATCAGCGTTTAATAAAATCAAATTATGGAAAATCGAGATAGTGGTTGATTTTGATAAATGTGCTAAGAATTTTGGTTGCATCTTATAAAATACTGTAATCATGGACATTATAAGTATCGCTACTACAAAGAGATAATTTATTAGTATTTATTCAGTAATTGCAAATAAATCTATTTTAATTATCACTCAGCTCGGCCTGAATTGGCAAAGTATTGACAGTACTTTGTAATGATCTGGCGAAACCCAATGCTTGGGGTCACTTTTTGTCCCATCATCATATTTCTGGTGCTGAAAAATATTTTTCATGCTTGCTGAAAATCTTGTGGTGAAATCCTATATGTAGAGCAAGTGAATATGATAGAACTATTGTAGCATTGCACATTTTTTTGCAAGGAATAGCACCCATCTAGTGAGAAAGTTGTCAATTCTTCCATTTTGATGAGAAAAGATCATTGTTTTTGTCAACTTTCATATTTTAAAGTACACATGCAGCATGTGAGATCATATTTTTTGTAATTATAACACTCAAAATTGTCACTTATTTGTTTTTAATTACACTGTATTCCCTAGGGGCTTAATAATGGCCGGTTCTTCGATTTATTTCCTTTAATTTTTAACTAACCTAAACCATGTATCAAATTGTGTTGAACAATGCACTCTGGTGTGGCAAAACTGCTCTCGGGAGACCAAAATACAACCTGTCACTCAGTAAATCCCTCCACAAAAAAATGTAATTACTGCCTCCAGCTCTTCCAATATAGCAGTTTTAGGGAATACATTAAAAAGTAGTTGTGATAACAGACAACCATAACTAACACCCTTCTACCACTGCCAATCCTGATTCTCTATCCATTCCTTTACTTTAGTTTTCTGACACAATTAGAGGTTACAAACTAGTCAATTTCCCCTTTAGTTTACACCCATGTAGGACTTTTTAAATTGACTAACTTTATGCTTTATTTACACTAATATAATATAAATGTAATAATTAATTCCTGAGATTTATAAATGGGTTTCATGACTACGAGTCACTTAAAAACTAGACATTCTGAATACTTCCTATTTTGCCTGTTTCTCCAAAATCAGTGATCACATTGTCAATTTCAGGAAGCCAAACAATAAAATCAATTAGTTAACACATTCATTCCTAGAAAGAGCAAATGTGTACCATGCTTCACAGAACACTTTATGCTACTAACACTGCTCCTCTCATGAGAGGGATGTTTGTGGCAGTGGTGCTCCTCTCGATGCCTTCCGCAGGAATGGCCGCCGCTGCTACTCCTCACCAGCTCATCATGACCTAGTGATTGGATTTCCATGTGGATTTTCTCTATATTTCTTGTTTCCTCCCTCAACAAGTCCACTGCATGAGGAATTACAGCAACCACACTCTCAAGGCATTCCTGAGATCCTTTCTTACTGCCAGGCAAGTTCATGATCAAAGTCCTTCCCCGGATGCCACAAACACCACTAAATGAATTATAAAAAAGTCACCACACTCAGTCCACAGAACAGGAAAAGCAAATAAAAATTATTGAAAGAAATGAATGGGGGCCACATATAAAAACCAAATGGCTTGTTTTTTATTCATAATCATTGTAGCTCTTAGGTATAACATGGAGTCATCTCCTCAATAACTGGAATTTTTGTATCCATGCAAATGTAGTTACTATGAAGGATATTTACTTAAAACCACAGCACACTAACAGAAAAGAATTTAATTCTCAAAGTGGTCTTAGAGTGAATATTAAAAACTAAAAAAATCCTACAAATTAGCATTGATGAGCCACATGCCAACAAAGATTACTTTTCAATTTTTAAGAAAAAAAAAACATTTTTATTTGTTCATTTTTAAGGCAATTGATTAAGCAGTAGCGATGATTCATGTAATAGCACAATTAAAAATGGACAGTTGGTAAAACTGATTTAAACCCCTAATATGATATTCACAGATTTGAGGTCAATAATTGAAGCACCAATTTTTTAACATAACCTTCATTTATAACTATTTTCTACCTTTGGGGAGAGTGCATGAATGTGCTAGTGCTTGTAATTGCATATGACATTGCTCACAACATTTTTAACTTGGGATGCACAAAAAAATTAATACACATTAATTTCTGATTATGTCAAAGTATAATTTGTCTCTATGGTTGATGAATGAGTTTTCAAATAGAAATATAGAAAATATTTTAAAATGATATACGAAATATAAGGTAATTACAACTTACCGGCCCAACCAGTTGTCAATGTGTTGACCCAGGCATTTATTTTTGTTTTGAACGAACTTAAATAAATTCCTGTTATTGTTATACCACGAAATCCTCTTGCATAAAATAGAGTGGCAACATCTAAGAACAGAAAGTAAGTATTGTGTTCCCAAGTTGCACTTAAACTTAGAAAATCATGGATCAGGAAAAATATTCACTACCATAGTGCAGTGACCCGTTACATATGTTCAAATAACACCACACTGCGGGAAGCCAGATACACAGCTGTTTAACTGTATTAATAAACTGATTGAGTGTATCATAACATAAAAGAATGACTTTTCAGTTAAAAAAATACTATATGCCCTCTTTCCATATTCTACACTGAACAAGAGATTTTCTAATAAGAAATTATACATTGTTAATTATTAGGAACCTTTGTTACGAAAAAGTAATCAACAACATGCATTTGTACAACAGCTGAATTAACTATCTATCCTGGTTGAGAACACATTAAACAGCTACTCCAATTTTTTTGCTCCTATTGGCTGAAAGCTATTGACAGTTCTTTCCAAATATCAATTGTTCAAAACCAAACTAACTGATGAAAAACTTAACTTTAAAAGTGAGTTTACAAGTTATCTGTTACTTCGAAATAAAATATCTGTGAAAATTAATATGACCTAAAAATGAATCAGTTTTGTTATGGATAGTGAGGGACATACAAAGTCCATATTTGAATAATTGTTATTGAACAAATTTGCAGTCTTGCAGAATGTCTTTTCTGTCCATCTCAGGGAGGGTAACATTTACACATAATTCTATGCACTTTTGATGAGGTATTATCAGTACAAAATGTAATGTTGAGTGGATAAGTTTTCATTAAGAAATGATTTCATTCGGTATCAAAATTGAAATTTTGGGTGCCAATACCAAAAAGCAATGTGTTAAGGATTAATATACGGTATAGGAGAGCATGGAAACATGCACAACAGCTATTATAAAGGTGTTAACATAGACACTTCTTCAATTACTCTTAAAAAGTTGGTTTCCTGGAAAATATGAAGCTACCCAATATGCTGTATAGGGGAATAGAAAATTTAATTTCAAGGTTCAACCAAAATTTTGAATCAACGTATTTACCACAAAACCTGTGAAGTAGAATCAAGTTTACAGAGATCAAGTAGTGTATTTCCACATTTTTAGAGCAAACATCAACTTAGTTAACCGACAACTCAATTAAAACTATATTCTTATGTGCACAATGAAATTCTACCTTGGGAAACAACACCATAAAACTGTGGGTTTCTTTGAATTGCCATATAAAAATAAAAGTACCCACGAAGCTCGATTACTGACCGTGAAAGCATGGCAAATGGCGTTTTTTGCATGCTGTAATTGAACATCGCCATGGATAGCCCATTTGCCTCCTTATGTATAACATTTCTAGTGGCTTCTGGGGTAACATCACGGGATGCAAAACCTGTACCTCCTGTAGTAATAATAACATCCAACCTATGATTGTCGGTCCAGTCGATAAGGATATTCTGGAAATAGAAAAACAATAATGAGCACCTTTCTTACAAGAATGATTAAATATTACAATAATAAACCTATGTGTAAGTAAAACATCTTAAGCAGTCTCATTGATCATATATAATAGCATCTGAGCTTACCCCTATGGACTTCTCCTCATCAGGAACACAATACCTCAACACCACTTTCCCATTTAATGACCGAGACTGATTGATGAATAATTCAAGGTTGTCACCACTGTGATCTAAGGCCTTTTTGGAATAACAACTGTCACTCACTGAAATATTGCAACATTAACATTACAACAGATACAAAGTAAACATTCGACAAGTGGGTAAAGAATTCATGCGACTAATATAATCTTAAATCGGATATCAAGCTTCTTGGTTTAAACCTACCTGTTAGGACACCAAATCGAAACAATGAATCCATGGCAAGAAGCTTACCAAGTGCAAGTCAATACCTCATACAAGGCACTCTATTCTGTTTAAGGACGATAATTTAACCTTGTACATTTGTTTAACTACGTAATTATCTAACAAAAGATGAACGATTAAGGACGTAGAGTAAACACGAATTACGTAATACTAGTAAACTATTTCTTGGAACGCATATGTGCCACTTCTGTCAGCGGCATCATTAACTTTTGGAACTCCTTATCATTTGTTGACCATTTCCTTGACCTGCATCTTTTCGCGTTCAATTTGTTGTGCTGCATGCACATAGTAAACCATTCCACAGGTAAAAATACAAGAGGCGATAAAAGTAATCTTTGGAAGGTGTGTCATGGCAAATATACCATTAAATACGAGAGGAAGAATACAATTTCACGTTAAAAATGTGACTTTTATGTAATAATTAACATGAAATGGTGGAGGTATATAAATATAGTATTAATGGCATTCTTACAACGAAAGAAGTAAAATAATTGAAATACCGGTTACAGTTTGCAACCAGCATGACGACAATTTTTGAGACCTACCGGCTGTATTATTTAGTGTGAAATCTTGCCGCTCTAGGTACGCCAAATTAAGTCGGGACAGAGCGCCAGGTGGATAAAATTTGTACAGGATCAATTTCGAAATAATATCATTATACGCGCCAGGTCCAAAATTTGGAAACCCTTGCGTTGAACAACTTTGGGAGTAAAATTTTCTAGCAAAGATTATTATTTCGGAAATAAATCTTCCGTCAACATTTACCTGATATTGTGTGTTGGGCCAGCAAATATTGGATTAAAGTAATAACCGTGGTTAGAGGTATGGCAAAATAGTTAGGCGTAGTTCTTTCCATATACAACATATGGAAAGAAATATTTCAATGGAAATGCATGTTTTATCTCGTAATAACAAGAATTAGTAATATTTGAGGAAGTAATGAAATCAAAAACAATAATTTAAATAGTCAGACAGATATTTCGTTACTCCAAAAATGTTCATCATTTAATTGTGATCTGTAAAATTTGATGGAATTATTATTTTCCTATATTTGTTCTTGATATAATCTTTTATGAAATCTGGAATTCTGGCAGGGAAAAATAATCAAAACCCTCATATTAAGACAAAGTTGGGGATGATTAACTGTTATATTTCAGGGGAACTATACATTAAAATATATGGTATAAAAGATTTGAAACCACTAAAACAACATTAGATATTATATAGTCACAAAAATTCCATAATATAGGTATGATCTACATAAAATCAATGCGATTCATCATTTTAAAATTAATTACTACAATTGATCATCGCACACTATCTAGAAGGTGTATTTACAACCACCCTTTCAAACTAATCTCAAAGGCATGTGGAATTCAGAATGTTTTTGGATTATCCCATTTATATATTCCGCTAGAAAATTATTTGCATTTTTAATCACAAAATTAGCTGAAATTATATTTTTGATCTCTAGTTGGTCGGTTAATAATATTACTAACCAGAACATCGCGTTTTACCTATTTTTTGTTGGCTAAGTTTGTAGCTTGAATGAAAAAAACACATGCACTTTTCGGATGAATTCATGAAGACTAATATAAATTATATGAAATACTTTCTTTCAACAAATTAATTTGAAAAACTATGTGTGACCAAATAGAAAATGTATTTGACATGAAAGTAAATATTGAAGACAAGAAAAGAGGGAAGTTCCAATTTAAGAACGTTGGTGAGAACGAATAAACAAAAAAATAACCATATAAAATACTTCCTAAACAGGCATTTTAATCAAAAGCACTGCTAGAACCTCGAGTAGGCCTTTCTGTCTGTCTCCCTGAAATGTATTAGGTTAAAAAAGGTAAAACTGATTTACAAATGAAATTTTGACGATGCTAACTAGGATTTATAAATAAAAGTGCCAAAAATATTACCCAGTTATTTCTCTCTAAAAACACAGAAACTCGAACATTTATATGACTTTATCTACTTGCTTATTTATATCTATTTATGTACATTGAGGTATGACATTTACTTATTTTACAATTGCTCATCACACGGCATTAAGGGGACAATTAAGGTGGTATAATAAAATTGATATGGCAATGACGAAAAACGTACATCCATGCCCTAGGTGGAGTATAAAAATTCCACCTAGTCAGGCTTTGAACCCTCGACCTCCGGATTGGTAGAAGTTATCCCGCCGCCACCGAGGCCGGTAATCATACATGACATTACATAACCTTCTGGGATGGTGCTCACCCACATTTATTGACTAACATTCTACGTTTGTAGTCTTAAGATTGTTTTATCTATCGCAGCTCTATGAGCTATCCTGCCACATGCCAGCCTCTTCATTCCTTCCTAGCTTTTAACTATAACATTCTCAATTACCTGTTTCTCATATACCACCCTTCGCCTACCTCCAGAGCCCTTCGCTTCTAGGGTCCCTTTCAATTTGATTTTCACTAAAATGTCATATATGTTCTGGTAGTTTCTCTCTTCTTCTAGTAAGTAAACAAGACTTTCTTTTCACGATTATTCAGAGTACTTTTTCATTATTCATTATTATTGTTTCATTATTCTTCTATAGTTCCACATTTCCATTGCTTTGAATCTTTTTAAATCTGATATTGATATTGTCTATGTCTCACTTCCATATAAAAGTATTCTTCATATTTTTATCCAAATGAACATGCTCCTTATTTCCTGGCTAATATTATTTCCAGTAATTAATTGTTTCTTCCGAAAAAATGCTTTTTTACCTGGGATATCTTGCTTATCTTCTTTCTTCTTCCATCGTTGGTTATCCATCATGGTTCTTTGGCTAAGTAACAGAATTCTTCCATCTGCCTAATTACATTCCTCCCTAGCTTGATTTGGAAGCTATTTCCATTACGCCGGCCTCATATCATTACTTTTCTTTCACTCTTTTTTATCCCTAAGTTGAATTTCCTCATTCCCCTTTCCATACAGACCATATCTTTTTCTTTCTCTACCAGTATCGCAATGTCATCTGCGAATCATTAAATGCCTTCTCGATATAAACATAGAGTATCAGTGATGTTGGTGGTACTCATTTCTTTATCCTTGCTTCTTTACTTCTCTCGCCACATCTTACCACAGCTACTGATTCTCTTGAAAGATCAAGTAGTAATCTTCTGCCATTGTAGTTCATCTGATAGATTTTAGGATTCGTGACAAAGTGTTCCATTCTACAATTTTAAAACTTTTACCAAATACACAAATTCAATAAAGGTTGGTTGGCCTTTATGTACCCTCTTCCTCAAGAAGAGCTAAGGTGTTAGGATTACTTCCATCTACTTCTTAGAAATACAAACTCTTTGATGCAGTGCTTGTCAATCTGATTTAAAGGAAGAGTTCGCATTTGCCTGCCCTTTTTTTGGTGAAAGTATTATCATATTCTTCTTGAAGTCCATTGGCATTTCTCCTTTTGTACACAACTCATATCATGTCAAAGAGCTCATGAAATGTCTATTTTCCGGCATATTCTTTTAGCTTTGATGGTATTTCGTCAATCCCTGGAGACTTTTTTGATCGTAGATTCTTTAAAGTGGCGACATATTCTATTGAATAATATGTGGGCTCTTTCATCAACCACATCGACCTCGTCATCGTCTTCAAGTGCCTTGGATTTCTGTTTCTTCTCAAAGTTTACTTTGATTATATTTATGTATAGTCGCTTTATATTTGTCCTAAATGAAAATTTACCCATTGCTGTTGCGGATAGTATTAGCTTTTAATCTATGTCATTGAAGTGGCTTCTCATGGTTGTGTTGGTGCTTCAAATTTACTTTGTATGAGGTTACGTTGTACTTCTTGGCGAAGTTTATTCATCCAGTCTACCCTAGCCTTCATTACATTTTGGCTAATTTAATATATTATTAATTTGTAAGAGTTTCTCTCTTCCAAAAATCTTCAATTTTAAAATTTTCTTCTCTCTTCATTCAGATGCAGTATTTCGTTTATGGTCATGGTTTCCTTTCCACACTTTTATTCCAACCTATAGTTTCCTCTGCCTATTTTTGCATGTATTCCTCTCTTTAGATGTTGCCATCATTCTATTGATTCTATATTCCTATGGTTTTCCATTTCTTCCTCCCGAGTCTGTTGAAATTACATTCTTCGTTCTGTTTCCTTTAATTTAGGTAGATCCTATTCCTTCTTCATTGATTTATTTAATTTTTCAATTGAAGCTCACATATCAACTAAAATATGATCGCTTCTTATATCTGCTACCGGATACTTTTGCTTACTTTGCTTTGCTATACTTTGTCTTTGCATTACTTGATTTCTGAAACGCTTCTTTATGAAGTTGTACACAAATTGACATCTTCCTATGTCTCCGGGGATCTTTCAAGGGTGATTTTTAATAAATGTGTAAGTCATACTTAAATTTTAATTTTTTGTAGAACTTCAATAACTTTTCGCCTCTTTCATTTCCTTTCCGTAAAACATATTTACTATATTTCCTCCCTGATATTCTCCTATTATTACGTCCTAGTCACCTAGGATGATTTAATATGCAACTAATTTTACATTTTTTATCGTCACCGAAATTGATATGTTCCACTTCATTAATTTAGTGGTCTGTTGTGGGCATGTACACTTGAACCACTATGGTATCTCTTGGTTTCTATCTATTATATATATTCAGAACCTAATATTTAAAATGATCACCCTTTCATTTTATTGCAGGAAGCTCGTCAATCTCATTGCAGCATTCTTCCTCAGAATTATGCCCGCTTCCGCATTTCCATTAATGCACTCTGAATGAATTATCATATAGCTATCACTTCAGGATATCTTCTTCTTCACACCATCTCACCTCGCTAATTCCTACGGTAGGTATGTAATCCCATTCTACGATTTTCATCTTTAAAATCTCTAGTCCACGACAAGCCTGGAGCGATCTTACGTTCCACGTTAGTATCCTCAATAGTTTTTTTTCACCTTTGAATGGTGCATTCTTTCGGGTATTCTTTGTCCTAAGATCCGCCAGGGGGAATATTTTACTTCTGGAATAATTTAATCGAAAGAATTCCATCACGTCATAATGATAATTTTTAATTGGTGTGAACTGCTCGACCTCAGAGGACGACGCGTTGGTTTTCCATCGTTTTCCACATCTCAGTGGAGTAGTCATTAAAGTAAAAATAATTATTACCACGCCTGCAGTAAACTTAACTGTAATATCTTTGTACTATTATTTTAACCAACGAAAAAGAGATTACAATAATTACAGAATAAACTCTCACAGCCAAAGATATTGATGGAGGTAAAGATTTTTATGTTAGAGTTAAGCTCATAGAGTTTTCCTACAATTCTGAAAAATTTAGAAATTATTAGCGATATTTTATACTTGAATAAATTAACTGTACATCATTGATAAATAAATATTCTTAAAAATTGTTACACCTGAAGAGATAATATATTTGTTATTTGATTGAGTTGCTATGGAGACCGCTGCTTCCTTCCTCTTCAGACGCATAAATGAGGGCTGCTGCTCCTTCCTCCAGGTTTTCCTTATCGTTTGGCGAAAAACTATCGCCACGTATCGTAGTATCGTATTACGATTTCGTAGGATTTCTTTCCATTGACGACACGTCCGCGAAACTTTCAAACCTGTTCTAGTGTGTGTATTTGTTTGAGCCATATTTAGTAATTATTTGATTGTTTCAATTGCAGATCGTCGACAGCAAGAATTTTCTAGTGCAAATAAAATTATATGGTAATAATAAAATGTAAGTGTGTACCTGTCATTATTCTTGTGTTGGCCAACGTATTTCTCATATGAGATCAGTAATTGGACCTCAATGCGCTACCCTCTACCAAAAAGAGAACAGGGGATCCCCGAGTTACGTTATGTTTTCCGGTTTTAGCTACCTACGTCTAAATTTGTGTACATCGCAAATTACTCTGATAATAATCGGTATAGCTGAAGAAACGAAGCGAACAACGAGGCTTTTTTAATTTCACGTTGTATCTAGTGCATGATTTTTACCGTTAACATCCGGTAAAAATCCTGCATTAGATACAACGTTAAGTTAAAAACCTCTTACTCGCAAATGATAATGAAGTTCTTGTACTTGTACTACAATAGTTTACTTCGTGATTTCTGAGATTTAATTAGGATATTTTTAAAAAGTGATAAACCTTTTGATAAAATTAATCAAGGCATTTATAAAAACTAAAAGTAAAAAAATAATTTTAGAGATTTTTGAAATATCTTATTGTGTTTCTTTACAACCTATTTTCGACCACCTAATTTTCTATAGCTTTTGTAATGAATATTTTGGGCCTTAGAAAATCAATGGTTTGCTCTTCATTATGAACATTCACTAGAATATAGAACATTATAGTAAGTTAGAGTTGTGATATTTCTTTATAAAATGCGAAATTTGAAACGATTGTGCAATGAATTATTGATATATTGACTATATTACGGTCTTAGCTCACGCTACAACGTTAGGGAGGAAAAAGCTATTTTTTAGTATTTTATTTTGTTTCACAGAATGCTTAGACGGCTATGGCCATTTCGCACCTCTTCAAGTCATAGAAAAAATCCATCTAGGCAAACATAACAGACATGCTCTGGGCGGGATTCGAACCTGCGACCTTTGGGTTAGCCGGCGAGCACGCTAACCCGGTCGGCTCGGAAAAAGCTTCTCTTATTTTTAGGATACAGATTAGCGTTCTACATGAGGAATGTTACTAGCCACTGGGGAACGCTACTTTACCGCACGTGAATCGTATATACGATATTATACCAGAAGCGATAGAAAAATTATATATATGACAACTGCCAAGTCACAACCTTTTTTAGCATATCACATTAGGCATTTAAGATTTTAATTTGGAAATTATGTACACAGCCAAAAGAATCTTGAATTTATACTGCGGTCGAATAACAGTTGCTTCAAATGTTTCATCCAGGAATAACTTATAATTTCCAGGACATCAACTGAAATATATTATCATTTTATTTCGAGCAAATGGACTTGTGGCCAAGCCCTCATGTATTATTACACTAACACAAGATCTGCTATAAGTTTATGTAGCTGTATGTAAGTCTGAGTAAAGGTATAAATACTTAGAATACGATATCCGTTTTTTGGCTTGCAAAAAATATGGATAGAATTCGGATAAAGTTAGTCTTGCCATCTCCTAATCAAGCGTAAGTTTGATTGGAATTACAGAATTCTAAAGGAAACTGCACATCTCTTATATTTGAAGCTTTGTATATTCTCATTTATGAACAAAATACGGTCTAAGAATTACTCTTCATTACGTGCTCTTAACAACATGACATACTATTTTTTATGTAAATTAATTGACATGTTGGAAAAAGTAGAAATCTGTTCTTATTTCTTTAGTCTTAGAGGAAAGCGGAAATTACTAAAGGGACGTTAAAAGAAAAATTAATTTTGCAACAGAAGCATTTTTCGGAAAATAGGAGTTTAAACCAAGATCCTTAAAAATCTGTTTGAAAGATTATTTAAAACATTTATATGGAGCATAACACAGTATGGGTTTAAAGATAGTCCTTTAGGAAGGAATAAACTTGACTATTGAAGGTTTTGTCATGTAAGTGCGTACAAAAATATAGAATATAATATACACATAGGGAAAACGAACAATGGGATATTTGTAACGGTATGGGAAGAGGAACAGTTTTAAGGGAAATCCTAAAGAAGGAAAAAAATGTGTTTGGAAGGCATACGCGGAAGGGATGGGCATTTGAAGACTAATAGATGGTTGACGTTGAATAAGCCAGGCAGAGGTAGGAAAAGTGGACGAATTTCAGACAGAATGATGGAGGGTTAGAAGTATGTGAGGTTGACAATAGATACATTGTAGAACGGTACAGGTGAGTTCATAAAAAATGTAATTTACCGGTGGATAATCAAATATCATCGAAGGGGATGTTGATGAATTTTTCGTATTGCTAGGATTGACGAAACTGTTTCTTGAATAAATCTTCTAGATGGCCATCCTCAATTAATTTCATATTTAATGAGAAAACCCTTGTGGTTCTGCTGTATGCCACATATCTTTCCCGTAAGTCTTTGCATCTTTTTTAATAATGAGTTTCCATTAGGGAAACTAATAATGTCAAATATAAGATACCCTCGATAAAAAACATTGTTTTCCCAATTTCCCAAGTGAGCTCCCAAAAGTGTTTAAAATAATTATTTTCCACAAAATATAGACCATTCCATTGATCTTTCTCGTCATGCGGACCTTTCAAATAAAAATAATGAAAAATAGAAGGAAGAATTTATTATTTTTATTATCACGAACATATAATACAGCCAGGACTAACCGAACCCAAGGAGTGGAAGTATGAGTGTACTTGGGGCACAATGAGAGAATTTGAAAACTTAAACTCTTGCACGAATTCGGAAATACATATTCTCCCATCACTGGTCTACACTTCAGAAGATGTGCAAATAATGCACTCTTAATATTAATGAATGTACAAAATATAGTAAGAGTAATAATTATAATAATTAATTTATGATTATGAAATGTCTAAAAATGAGGACTGAAATGAAATAAGGCATCGAAATAATGAATTAAAAATTTTGTAGTGGAAGGTAACTTGGCCTTTCTTAAATGAATAATTCTATAATCATACGAGGGTGGTCCGATAAGTACTTAGCCTCGCCGCCCGATGGTGCCACTATCGCAAGAGACTTTTACTATCGTGTAGTACATTATCGTAAACGACTATTGTTGAAATTTCAAC
>WURS02000011.1:3909629-3919678 GCA_011762765.2 Rhinocypha anisoptera | reverse complement strand
TGGACAGAATGATAGGGGGTAGGAAGTATGCAGATTTGAAGAGGGATTACAGTTAGATGTTACGCGGCCAACCTAAGTTAATGCTTATCAAAAACCTGCCTTAACCGGTGGAATTCGTCATCATCATCATCGGCATCAAATGAAGATCACCTCGAAAAAGATATATAGAAATCTACACCCAATTGTTAAGTGGCCCCTCGTGGCACAGAAGTACGGGTTCCGGTCCGAGGGCTGGGAGAACTGGGCGACAGTGCATGTGAAAGAGATAGGGGGGGAATGGAGAAGGATCATAAGGAGTGGCAGTGGAGAGGAGATTCCGTCTGCACTCGAAATTTGAGGGAAGCGTAGGGAAATGATGGGTTTAATTAATGGGAAGGTTTTCCCCGTGATTCTCTCAGAGAACTCGTATGTTCAGCAAATCCTCAAAGGTTTTGTTGACGGATACTTTGTCGTCGAAGTACGCTAAACAATTTAGTTCTAGTTCCGTCCCTAACACGTTCTCCATTAGCCTCTGGAAACCTACATTGTGCAATCCAAAAGGCATTTCATTAAAATGGAATAGCCTTTTCCCGGGGATAGTGCAATGGATCGTTTCTTTAGTGTTAGACTCTAATTACACCTTCCAGTACCCCTTCTCTAGGTCCAACGTGGAAATAAACTTCCCGAAACTCAGTCTACTCAATATGTTGGGCATAACGTTAGATGTCCTTACTGGCCTTGTTAACTTAGCGAAAGATAACAGCAAACCATTTTGACCTGTCCTTTTCTGGCAACAATAAAATCGGAGAAGACCTTGAATTAAGAGGAAGGCTCAATGACTCCTTCAGCTAGTATAGCTTCCACTTGGCCGTTTATCATTTTATGATAGGCAGGTGAGACGGGATAGTAACGCTGTTGTATAGGCGTTTCTTTTTTCAACAAGATGCAATGCCTCACCACGTTAGTCCTCCGGGGAACTTGTTAAAAAATTACACTGAACCAAGGAAATTTATATATTATCTGCGCACTGTTCTCCGGATTACTGCGCATTATTCATTAATTACTCAATTTTCCAAATGACACTCAACTAGTGACCTGTGGAAGTCGTCTGAAATTGTTCCATTTTGTAAGGTCGATATTTCCCAGCTATCTGAAATTTTTACGAAAAGTGTTGATAAAGAAGCAACTGCCCCAAGCCCTCGTAAACAATTCGTACCCAGTACAACGCAGTAAAGCATATTGGCCAATATATCATACCTGGTCACCACGACCGACCCATTCCAAATTAACGGTAGCGTGATACAGCGACTTATTTCGGACTCACGCCCATAGGCCATCTCTAGAATGGAATGACGAGCGCAAATGGGGGCTCTGACCCAACGAAGCTAAGTTTCTATCCCGAAATTAATCACCGACTGTGTTGCGCATGAGTCTAACAGGGCTGGCCACTCTCCACCAAAATTATTTATCTCCACGAGCAATCTACCCGATGTGCGAGCTATGTCGTAACTTGTCCAGAGTGTCATCCGACGGAAGCCCAAATCACCTACGTTGATCTTCAGTTTCGGGTTTACTTAAATTGTTCGCCCACGAAATCTCACCGCGGTTTCCCGACATGGTTGTACTGGCCGAAAATGTAAAAGATTTTTAAACTGAATAGTAGGAATCAAGGTGCCATTCTTCCCTCCCCGAGGTCTACCGGGGAATTAAGTACAGATAGTCGGGTTGGAACCTGGAAGGGTAAATGAGGGATAGAGAAAAAAAAGATAATAGAACGGACGAACCTTGAAAACCGCAGCGGACAACATGATCACAATTTCTAACCTCCTCCGGGTTGACGAACTCCATGCTGGGCGCCAGATGTAATGTATCGTAGTCCCTCGTCGCTCAGAAGGACGGGTTGCGGTCCGAGGGCCGGTAGAACTGTACGACAGTGCAGGTGAACGAGGTAGGGGCAAAATGGAAAAGGTTAATGAGGATTGGGAATGGAGAGGAGTTTCCACCTGAATTTGAAATTTGAGGAAAGAGTGGGGAAAAGGTGAGATTAATTAATAGGGGGCTTTCCCCGTGATTCTCTCAGAGAACTCGATTATCATCACGGAGAATGAGGGGAGAGGGCAGGGCGACCGATAGAGATGGTAGGATTAGGAAATAATCCCGATATGCAAAGATAAAAGGTTCGAACGATCAAACCTGTACGCTAGCCTGCGGCAAACTAAGAACGGAAACACACGAACGAAAACCGCCGTAAACCCACGAGACAAAAGGAAAAGCCCCTTGTGCGATAAGAGCATCCCTTTTTTATTTTATACCGCCAAGCAGTAACCCTCTGGTGAGGCCACAAGGAACGAGAAAAGGAAAAGCAAAATTTGACACGATTCCTCGACCGTTTTATACTTTTTCTCCACACTATCGACGAAAACCGGAATTTTAATCGACTTTCAATTAGTTGTACCAATGAGATTTAAATGATTTAAAATTTAATTAATTTTAAATTATTTAAATTAATTATTTAATATCATTTAAATGAATGATAACATTTCATAATATAACCAATGAAATTAGCGTTTATATATTTTCGTTCCATAATTGACGAAACGGTCCACATATAAGAAAAAAACTCTACAAGGCAGTGTTTTGTTTCTTTCGTTGATTCTAGTAGCAAAAGAGAGTAATAATAACATTGATGTTGTCTTTATGTTAAAGTCAAATCAGTTCCATCTTTCCAGTTCCAAGCAACTCTCTAACATTTTTAATGTCTTCGATTACTATTTAAAAAAAAGAAAGATATAAGTAATGTATTTTCAAACAAATATCAATAATAATGTAATCGCTAATTAAAAATTTATTTTTACATTAACTGATGAATAAAATTAAATTTAGAAAATATATATGCATGATGATTAACTAAAATGAAATGATTGTAATAAATAAATGATTACTGGTAAAGTAAACAATCTACGCTAATATAGTCCAACCACTTAAGTGATGTCAATGTGGAATTTTAATAAATAAAGCGTGCTACTTTTGAACTAAAAAAAAGTTAAACTGAGGATAAAACATTGAATGGCATTACGAAAGTGAAAATCAGAGTAAAGGAGGGATTTATTTTAACGTGAGATTATGTAGTTCTATTTTGGAGTTAAAACACCTCTATGGCTGGTAGATAACTTTTCATGATCATCATCAAACTGAAAAATCAAATAGCTTCTAATATAATTATGATTTTAAAATATCTTAAATACTTTTTAAATTCATATTCAAGTAGTTTTTTGGAAAATTGCCCTTTCAAAACTTCCATTCCGCGTGAAATTTTAAATTTACTTCTCATTTCTTCATATGCAGTAGATTTCAAATTTTTTTGTAATGTTTATATATATATAGTTATTTTAATTAGTGTATGTCAAAATATAGTAATTTCTAAATACTAAATATCACGGATTTTGTTATAAGCTATAGTAGCAGGCCTCACCTGGTGGAACTCCTCCATGAGTTCCATTATTTTGTAGGCCAACAAAGTATTTTAATTTACTTAATCTCATCACGGATTTATTGTGTTATTTGCATGTGTATAGACCGATGTTAACTTCAGAGAAAAAATCTACTGGTGGATATATCTTGAGGGATGTAAGGTGTTACAGAAACTAAATACTTGTAACTATCTAAGAAAGAAAGATTCTAAAGGAGATAGCTGAGTAAAACTATTCAAAGTAAGCAATAGGAAAAGCGAGGAATTTAAAGGCTTATTTAAAAGGCAGCATTGTATATAGTGTTTTCATGCGAAATTCACTTTGAGATCTATAATGGGCGATGAAATTAAAATTAATTCTGGCAATTCGAGAAATATGAGACCAAGACATTGGTTATTTAGATGTGGAATATATGGTGAGTGCTTGTATATTGGTGAACGACACTAATACGTAATTCTGAGGTGAACTAGCCTCTAATGGGCGGAAAACACCCACTACACTTATATAAAAAGTTAATACATCTGTTTATACATATTTATAAACCAATATGTATATATACATATGAATTTCATGAACGTATAAGTATAAAATAAATTGGTTTCGGTGACATTCATCTAAACCAAAATCATTTAGAATTAGGCACCCCCAGATAGCTTTGGGGTAGAGAGGAAATTTCCTCAAATGCATTCACTGTCAAATTAATACTCCTGCGACATTGTACGTACAAATTTCAGATTTTAATTAGAATAAATGGTAGATTTAATGTTAGAGTTCCAAGAGATTCATAATCTCTAGAACCAAAATAAAGCACTCAATTTCTCAGCTTTCATACTTTTACTCAGGTAGATGTTTCTTTTGTTCTGTTAACTCTCGGTATAAAAGATCAAATTGATTAGTTATTTTTGCTGTTAGAGAAAAGTTCTGTCATTGTCCTAATTGGATTTTATCCCATAAAACATTAGCCTAATATATATACGAAAATTCATATAGACGTATTAGGAATATGATACTTAAAGGAAAATAAACCGGATTATACTTTCGTGAGGTTTGATGGGATTTGATATGGAAAGGGACCGATCTGACAAATAACTGTGGAAGACCAGCCAGTAATAGTATAACGTGCCTCTTTAGGATCTTGGCGAAAAATTCATCAGGGTCATGGAATTATTTCCCCTGTATCAGCGTTGTTTCTTATATATATATATATATATATTTAGCCTAGCAGTGCAAGCAATCTGGTTTACAACGGATTTCAGGGCATACATATATTCTTGGCTTTTTCTATTCTACGACTATTGTTTCAACAATGTAAGAAGCTATTTTTAAAATTTAGATTGTCTCTCTACGTAGTATATCAACTTCTCGAAAAGGCTAATCTAAGAAGTGCATTAAACAAAATCACGACTCCTTGACCTCCTCCTCACTACATCTTAAGATTCCTCGGTTTTTCATTTTAACTTCATTAGTAACAAACCTTTTCTAATATTTTGAACGTGTTTTATAGTTTCTTAGTTTCGAAGGAACTATGAAGCCAAAATATGAATATGCTTCTATCTAGTATTCCAGGCAACTGCTGTCTATGTTTTGAAATAGGGAATAGCTAAAATCCTAGACGCGTAGCGAGTCAAATTGTGTTTTTATGTTGGTTGAACACAAAAATTTATAAAAAGCCAACAATGTTCCCAAGGTAATACCTATTGGAGTTCAAGGGTTTCAGGCTGAACTATACGGAAATTAATTTAATTATAACATGATCAAAACCACCGAATTTTTCACTAAATATTTTTGTTACGCACAATAGTTTCGACGCTGGGTGTCACCATCAGGTACAGTTACCTCATGATGAAGCTATGAGTTGAAACTAGCTGTGATCAAAACATTTTTTAATAAAAATACAGTGTTTTTGATCATTTGCTAAAGCACCTGCTTTCCCATCATAAGACTCCAATTCAATTTGATCAATGAAGCCAGAACTTGACTTTATACAAAAATATTGAGTAACCATCGCTTTAAGGAATATCATGCCTAAAATCTATAAATGTAAAAAAATATGATTTTTCTCCTGTAACACGTCATTAAACGGAGACTTTCGTAACACATAAAACGATACCTTGGAATTACAAGTATCTGGGCGTCTCTAGTAAATGAAACTAAGTTTGAAACTCATATTTATGGTATGCAATCATATGGTACACTACAACGCTTAAATTAGAAGCGGTATAATCTTTGAATTGCTCATTGAAACTAAAGAGTATTATTCCCCCACCATCATAGAAGAAACAAAATAAGCAGCAAGGGCCACAGTGAAGAAGAGGTCCATGGTGATCATTCTTTTTTAATGCTTACAAATAAATTAATGAACCGTTTTTACGAACCTGTAACGGGGAGATATTAAATAAGCATTCAATATTTACCGTAGATATATGAATGGCCAGGTTATCCTGTTAGGTAGCACGTCGCCATTTCTAACGACGGCTCTAACGAAAAGGTCGCGGGTTCGAGTCCTACATAGGGAATCGTTGTTTTACCAGTTCAAAGGCGTTTTTTACATTATATATTATGTGCTAAATGGCTATAGCCGTCGACGCAGCTTATGATTAATAATACTTCTATTCCTTTTAATTCTACATATGGATTTGTGTTTGGGCTGAGAATTTTATTTATATTGGCGATATGCCATTACAAATTCCCATTAAATTCAAAAAGCTTTGTGGTCTTTTAATCTTTATTTTACTATCATTGATAGAATGCAGTGAGAGAGTGAAGAAAACTAGTAACTCTCGATGCAAAAAAATATGAAGGGGAATCAATTTCTTTTATCCTGGTTTTGTCAAACTGAGGGTAGTAGTATTTGCCATTGCATTTGCTAAGTCAAATAATTTTTTTTACGAAAACCTGGAGAAAGGGTTACTCTGGGACAAATTTTTGAGTTATCTAATCGAAGGAGGATAATGGGAAATAGAGAAAAAGCAAAATTTGGAGCACCGTAAGGCACTCTAACAGCGAGGAAAAAATGTTGAAGGAAATCACCAATGAAAAACATTCCAGGCTGACCTTTTGGTGAGTCTAGAAGATCGGGAACTGGAAGAAAACATTTCATTATCAACATTCTCACCGATGTTCCCCTTAGAAGAACTACTTTCTGCTTCTGTGGCTCATTATGGACGGTTAATATATTACCGTGACTTCCGACAAGAGGAAAATTGAATCAAGCGACCACTCTGTTGGTAGTTCTTTTGACAGAAATTTCAAATGGAAGAGTTGGTACGATCGAAAAAGATGTGCAGAACAGAAATACTGACAAGTTAAATCGTGGCTCTCTTGCATATTTATTAATCTTAAAAGGTCGTGATATCCAAAAATGTTGTCTCATCTCAATTATGAATCAATTATGTGTATGCGGATTAATATTACTGAGAGCATTCCTACGACGCTCATCCGTTTAAATAAATACTAAATATACTCTATATAATACTAAAAATACTACTATACTCTGTTGAATATAAATTTTAAAGCATTCTCCAAAAAATGGTCAGCCATTAGACCAAAAAGAAATTAATTGTATTTCAGAAGAATGTAAATATTAAGTATAATCTATTAAAAAACTAAGGAGTATGAGCAGATTTGTGGATACATAGCTGCAATATTTTCATTTAAAATGCTTCTTTAAAAATAAAACTTCATTAATTATCTCGACGTGTTAGTTGATTATATTTCTTGAGATTTCTGTATTGCACTCATATATTCAGCGATATTCTAGAAGACAAAGATGATAACAATATACTTTATTTAGTACGCGAACTAGAACGTTAACATGTACGTTTTAATAGATTTTCGTAATTCATGGATGAAAATACCTTATAGTTTATGAAGATGATGAGGCAGTAAAAATTTTATTCAGTTCTTAGAATGGGATGAATGGCAAATGACTGCATTAGGCAAAAGATGAAAATGTTTCTTGCATAATTGAAAGAGTATTTAAGTAGAAAAGTAAACACTACATTTTCAAACAATACTACTATGGAAATAGACGACAATGAAAAAGGGAGAAGTTTTTAATGGATAAATATTAAAAATCTAATTAAACATATGGCACGAAAGAATTCTTCCAACTTCGAGAAAAAAACGAAACTTTAAGAAAAAAAAGTCAGTACATTATCAGTTTTCCCAGCCACAAATCTATTTATTCAAACTTCACAAGAAGTACATTTAGGTGTATGAATACATAGTTATTATTGTTATTATTCATGTTGCACAGATAAATAATGGCATTTTGTAATACAGCATCCTTCCTCCTGAGATAAGATGAAAGAATAACGTTAGGGGAGCACTTATGAAGGATTTTAATGAAGAGCAGAAGAGTTTTGTGGAGGTAGGCAAAGGGGTGCGGAGAGAGAGAGAGTAGAGAATTGATAGGCGAGGGCAAAAACTGGAACGGTTCAACAATATAAATCATTATACTATAGAGAAAGATCCTCGAGGCTTTTAAAATCAGGGATCAAAACGATTAGTAGTCCATTTATTCACAACACACTTAAGTATGAAGGAGTCATCAAATATATTATTTATATATCTCTCTCTTATTATTATCTGTCCACTTAAAAGAGTTGCTCTGTTAAAATTTCCTCTTCAAAGTCATATATATACATCGTAGTTAATATATTATCATCCAAACTATTTCACTTTCTGACTTATTTCTGAGTAGGGTGAAACTGCCCACGTTACCCAATCGACAGTAGACAAATGTCGTCACCAGAGGCCCACAGCCATTGCTGCAGTTTATAATTTCTCTGTCATCGATCTGAAGACTCGCCTCAAACGATGGCGATCTAATCTAAAAATATGCTGAAGCTGGAATAGTGTTTCAAAACCGCAATGAAATGGGATTTTTAATCCGACGTGGTGCACTCAGAGGATAAAGGTATGTCGCTCTCTACACAGTAGAAATGGATGTCTCTTGCAGAAAAAATTATCGAAGAGTAAAACCTTGTGTTGTTTAAAATAAAATTCAGCGCCGTGGGAAACAAGCGCATGATACAGATCAAATTTTGATTTACTAATAACCACTTTCGGGTCCCATTTTATACTCGCAAGAGTTTTTATTAAGGTTTAATGGTCGAAATGCGATTTCGGCGTTGAAATTGATGTTAACTCCCACGAGGGGAAGACACTTGGAGAAATTATAACAAAGCGATGTTGTGGTATTAGATGCAGTCATTATCAAACTTTTAGCACTTGAATTCTTTGTTTCTTTATATCAGCCCTGCTTATCAACAAACGAAGAGTAAAAAATAGCGGAATTCTCTGTATCCATTGACCTATGCCGTTCCTCACCCCGTGGTGAGTACATGATCAGAAAGTTTCTGTAAAAACATATGGTGATACTCTTTTTCACATATGTTCACTTTCATATTTGCTGTAAACTATTGCACTTAAATTAAGACTATTACTATTTTTCCATCATAATTTACATGTACACAATATTTCGCTTATTTCACATGTATAATGGCTTTGCCGACACTTCAAAAAACTAGAAGCAACTTGGAACGATTCAACCGTCTTCTCATCAATCCGATTTAATTTTTTATAAGAAAACGTAATAGGCAATACGATATCTTTTAATTCTTCATATTTAATATATATATATTTATATGTATTTATATTTCGTTCGGTATTCAGAATGTCCGAACAACACCCAGATATATATATATATTTTTTCTTTTTTCGATGTGGGATGAAAAAGAGCGGCCATAGGCATTGCACGATTTGAGAACACTCGAGATCTTGGGGTGAATATCCATTTTTTCCCGCACATCCACACCCGATTGTCGGGAGGCAATGCCTGCATGCGGCAGCCATCCCTGCCTCTTCCACCTTCGGTCCAACGGGGCGAGCGACTACAGAACGTAAGAGTCGGTCACCCCAAGGGATGGTGATGGGAGGAGACCCGTTCACACACCGGAAGGGCAGAAGAATCGGGACTTGGTTTTCCGTCGTTTTGTCCGTCGGTACCACACGCCAGCGTGTCCACGAACGACTCTCGGGCGGGGAACGGAAGTGCGACGCGGGGTCGACGGGCTCTGCGGCGTACAAGGACTTGCCGAACACCCACCCCTTTTCTCCTGAGCAACATAAAAATTTACTTATAAACGTTCCGCGGGGAGGATCGTGGAGAGTCCAATGCGATCGCCAACTATCCCGTGGGGAGGGAGGTCGGGGGAACACTTGTCGCCGGGGTCGGGAATGTCCGTCGACACCGCTCCCAATTTTCCCCTCATTCTCCCGCGGGGAGGAATTTCCATCGAGTCCGGAAGCGGTGAACCTCTCCCCTTCGACAGCACGCATCCAGCCCGCTTCCTAAGTCGCTTGTCCGTCCGCGGTCTGGCCGACGCCGTCCCCTCCCTCCCCGCTCCGGCGTCAGAACATGACGGGCGGCGAGCTCCCGGACGAGGCCATCGCTTCCCTGCCGCCCTCGCCCACGGGCCCGGCGGCGTCGTGCGGGGGCGGCGGCGAAGCCGACGTGCCTCTGGCAGCCTGCCACTTTCATAGCAATCCCTGACTATTCCGAATAGGGTATCTTTAGATTTGTCTCCTAAGGCC
>WURS02000011.1:3789196-3800336 GCA_011762765.2 Rhinocypha anisoptera | reverse complement strand
TACAGCTAATCCTCGAAAATTCAACCATGTGATTGTTCTGTCTTTTATTTATATGAGTCTATAGGAAGGAGGAGGAGAGAAACAAGATTGAGGAATAGAGAGAGAGAGAGGAGACGATCTCCGGAGGAGATGAGTGCGGGCGAGCGGACGACCTCGGAGGGCGGAAGATTGTGCAACAACCGGGTATCAAAGTGCGGGAGGTTTGGCGGCGAAAATTATCGCCTGCAACGGACGAGAAAATTACTACCGGTTGAAATGCCTCTCACGCACACTCCCTCCGCCCCCATTCCTGCCGATGTAACCTCCGGAGCGCTTTGGAACGTTAATGAGAGCATGAAATAGAGCAAGTAGCATGCGGCGCCGCGTATCAAACCGTGTTGTACTCACAAGAATAGTTTATCTGCTCTCACGAAATCAGTTCTCGCGATCTCGCGATCTCGCGATCGCTTTCAAATGCTTTCACCGGCTGCACTTCTGGTCGCGTACGCTTCTACTTCCAAGCATTACCCAGCAAACCGCCTTACGGGCGTGTGGCAGGGGGTGAGCCACCACCAAACATCCGCATTCACTCCAAAATGAAAATTTTAAGAGACACATTGCACTCAGAATGAGAACTGTATGGTCGCTTAGGGATTTCCTGAATATTATTTTCAAGTAAGGAGATATCTCCGATGCCATTATTTTGTACACGCGCCCTGGAATTTGATCGGGACCTGGCGATTTATTTGGGGCGATGCCTTTTAAGTTGGCGTTCATTGCCACGGCGGGAGATTACAATTGGAGACATCGGTTGCTGGAAATGTTTCGATAGCGGGACCATCGTTTCTGGCGAGTGCTTTGTGAAGACGCTTTGGAAAAAGGAGTTTAATGCGTTAGCTTTCTCGAAACTGCCAGTTAAATTTTTTCCATTGATATTCAGTGATTGTACTGTTGACTTGTTTCCCTTTACTTCCCTGACATTGGACCAGAACGCTTGTGTTTGACGAAGGTGATTTACAAGAGTTCACTTATTACTTGAGCCATTCGTAACGAGTGGTGTTCTTATTTAAATACTGTGAATAAAACCTTATTGGCAGTGTTTAAATCAGTATTTTATAAAATTTTTCGCGGTTAAAATATCAATAGCATTACCATGTCTATTTTTTTTTCGCAGACCCGAGAACCATGCAGAGACAACATGTCTATTTTTGTTCTCACGAATCCTCAAGTGAAGAAATAATATACTTTTCCGACCGGGTTAGCCTGTTGGGTAGCGTGCTCGCCGGCTAACCCTAGGTAGCGCTAACTAAAGGTAGCGGGTTCAAATCCCGCCTAGAACATGGATGTTGTGTTTATTGAAACAGATTTTTCACTGTGAATTAAAGAGGTGCGTAATGACCATAGCCGTCGAAGCAATCTATAAAGAAAAGTAATACTACTATACTAATAATAGAATTTCGTAGTAAATATTTCGCCGACTATTCTCCTCATGTACGGGAAATTTGTGACGGAGGAGTACGGAATCGGTGCATGTAAATATAGAATGCATGTCAATTCTAATAAACAACAAAATATTATGCTCAATCCTCTCATTTATCAACAATTACATCTATTTAGGGGAAGGCTCTACGATGAAGATTGCAAAATAATTACTAGGTCCGCTATATATTTCTCTAGGATTTGTTGCGAATAAAAATAATTCTGTCGTCTGCTTCGATTTCTATAAACTGAATGATTAAACCGTCATATCATTGCGACTATAATCATTGATTCGAATAACCATTAGCGTATTCTCAAGACTTTTATGTGAATCTATTAAATGTGGATATATACTTTTAACCTTACTTAATGACTTAAGGAGGTATGTTTGGAGGTGGCGGAATTTCAATAAAAACAAAAATGAACGTTAAAGAACAACGGAATAACCTATGAATGAATTACCAGACTTTCTCCTATTTGGACGTTATTACAGATAACTGAATTTAATTAACGGTGACATAAATAAATTCTAAACATTTATTCGTCATTGAGGTAAGAAAAAAGAAAGAGAGTCATGTAAATGCGCATACTTGGAAGGAGGCAGAGTCAATCCAGTAAATGTGCAGTTTTCAGAAAGGCGCTCGAGGGGGATGATCCTATGATGTAGACCGTACTCAGCTCTTTCTCTATTTTTACTTACTATTTTACGATATTGGTAATTTTTGATAATGTTTCAACACCAAAAAAGAAGTTAAAGAATGAACTATGCAAATAAATTAAATTTTTCATTGTCTTAATCGCCCTTTCTACTGCTTCTATGAAACATTATATGTTAATAGGGTATTTCGACATGTACGGTCATTTTGCATCTATAAATCATATTTGAGAATATTTTCTGAACAATGTATATTTAGAATGCGAAATAGAATCATAAATGCAAGACGCAAGAATATTATTTTATAAATGGGCTCCTTTAACTTGAGGTCATTGAATTCTCAATAGCGATACATGAACGCTGATTGCTTCTATGCTCTGTCGTAAGGTCATTGTACTGATTCAATAAGTTGAGTCATATTAAAAGTGTCACACAAACTAGTTTGCTTTCTTACATTGCGATGCTTTACAGCTTACAGGGCACAAGGTATATTTGGTTCCGTATTGAGAGCGGTCACATTGCGAGCATAGTTGCGTTAACTTCATCGATTACTTTCTCCTAGCATCGGTGTAAATCAACGCATTTAATTATTTTGTATTTGTCTCTTCACCTCTGATGTTGAAAGACAGGTTATTCAAAAACACAGGGAGAAGATATAGTGCATCACAGATAGAGAGAGGTTATTCAACCGTGACCTCCATCTGCGGAAATGAGCCCAGAGAATGAGCCGCGATCGCATATCGTTGTGCAAACTAACACTGCCGCCGACGGGATAAAATGAAGGGAGAGGCTGTGTGACTCCTGCTTACATCTGATTCCGACTGTCACACTCCGACTTTACATTGGGCGTGATGGCGCCGCCAGACACGAAGTCGATTGCGAATCATTTAAGAATGTGCAGAGCCCTCATACATTTTTCCCTGAACTCTTGCGGTTCGTTCCGGGCTCTTTCCCGGACATACCTCTCGATGCGTAGGGAAACTGCTACCCAAGTAGCGGTTGATCGTTAGCAATTGATATTGTGCTTGATTTAGCCTTAGCAACGATGAGGACTGAACCAATTCAATAATATCCAGTTGTTAAATGTAAATTAGTCTATCAAACACATCAAATGACATGATGAAGCTCACTCTATGAGTGGCTCATTCAAAAATCGTAAATATAAATAACTACCTGTAGGCCAGACATTGAAAAGGATAAATAGATGTCTGAAAAATCTTGATCTTCGTATGAAAATCACTCATGCGTAACGTCAGCATCATCCGAGCTGTTATTCCTTTCTTATTTTCCTCCCTCCTCCTCCTAATTAGTACACGTCCTTGCTAACTCACACATTGTCGAAACTCCCTTCAAATATATTAGCTAGTTCACATATTTCAGTATATGAATCGTTGTGCCTTTCCAAATCCTAATTAATATGCCTTTTCCAATCTTAATAGGTTTAAAATGTATATTTTTTTATTGAAGCTCATAATATCTGAATTGCACAATAGTGTAAAGATAGTGGCAATTTGGCTGTGTCTAAAATCTTATTTTTTGCAAATTCAAAAATTAAAAAAAGTTCTTTTGCCAAAATTCAAATCCTACGTTTGTACTAATTTATCTCTTGCTTTTTTACGAGCAAGAGATAAATAACGCTTTTATCTCTTTCTTTTTTTTCGCATGTGCCTGAAAGACAATTGAAGGATCATGCAACTCAACATTGTTTCCTTGTATTTAATTAAAAATTCCATTCAGATACTTAGAAAATATGTATTTTGTATTACATTTTTTAACACGAATAGATTTAGAATAGATCGCTCAATCTTAAAATCTATTATCATGTTTCCTAAATTTATCACATTTCCTAAATAACAAATTCACAACTCGAACAGACGCCTTCTCGAATTACATTAATACTCTAGCGTTGTTTTATATTTGCTTCTAACATGCGTCTATTAATTCGGTGATTTTATGAGACTTCTTTTTCTTCAAAATAAAAACTGATTGCAAACCTATTTTTGACCTGTTCTTAATTATCTGATCATGAAACTAACGCTACTTTCGTGGGAAATTAATGTGATAGCAATAGGCATGACATAAGATGGGGTAGGGGTTTTTCTATAGATTCATCGTGGTCATTTATGGATGGAAAACAGGAAAAATTCAGCATGCAATCGGTTTTAATGCCAGTTATAATGTCAAATTGTGGATTAAAGTTAATTCATTATCTCTAAACGAAAAATTATATTTAAATGAGTAAGTTACTTATGCATCCAAACGATGAGGTAACGTTAGCCGATAATTGGAAGTTGCAACGGGAAATCCTAAGAAGGTAAAAGTGATAAGGTCAAGAAATATTACAAATAGAATTAATAAATTTTACATGTATTTGACGTAAAGATCATGGGCATTGCTTTCATTAACTTACTCTAAATTTTGGCTGAATTGCTTGAAGGAAGTATATCTAGATTTTGAGGACGCGATTTATTTAACATTTTGTTATTAATTATATAATTACTTGGTAATTTAATTTACCACAACTCTAGTGATAGGAAATTATATAACTCTGTTGACTTATGGCAGGTCTGGAATTATTTCTATATCTACAGAGGTTTTACAGTCAGAATTTATGAAGAATTAAGATTAGTTACAGATGAAGAGGTAAGTGGATGGCGTGATTAGCATCAAACCTGGAGAAACTGTGTTTTAAGTATTTGAAAAAGTTTGATGCATTCTGGATGAACCTTCCAATATCTCCTTCATTGAATTATTTTATATTGTTTTATAAAATACCGTTATTATTAAAATAAAATAAGTTTATAGTATTATTAATTATTAATTAATATTTATATTAATAAAGTATTAATAAAGTATTAATAAATAATAATCAAATGTCATTTCGTGAGAACATCATAATTTTGCAACAATGATCATAAATACATTAAATAAATTAAATCCTCGAGGAGATAGAATTAAAAATTACCTTATCAATTATTCTGGAAGATATAACAAACTAATAGCCAAATATTCTTTTAGAAATTAATGGTAAAAGTCCATTTTTTCAAGTTAGTCAATTAATTAATATATTGTTTCATTATATTTAAAACCAAATAATTATGTTTTGAGTTCGCATCCTGACTAGATCATCGGTGAACAGTACCTAACACTTACTTCTGAAAAACTGACATCCTATTTATTTCCTAACATCATATTATACAATAAATTCCTCTACTCATATATAATATTCATACATCTCACACCATTGACCATTCCTTTCAGGCACTCTGTTTTATATTCTCTAAAATATTATGAATTAATCCAACAGTTTAGTTCGTTCCATTTTTTATCATACATTACATATTTAGGTATGTGTAGAAAGTAACAGACAAATCGGTCCCATTAAATTATACGCAATTACTAATGTTCTAATATTATCTGTAATATATTTTCATTGTCGCTCCAATTTCGGTGAGACGGCTACCAGACATAAGCCCCTTAATTTGGTAATCAACATAAAGTATACTCTATGAAGGTCGCTCCAATATTTGGAGCCTTTGTTGCATAAATGTCGGATGAAATTTATATTTAGGGATACCGCTTTTCCATTTTTTGTGTTCTTGTTTTACTGATCATCGCATTAGCAAAATTCTATAATTATTCTAACATTCATGACTAACAATTCGATTAGTTCACGCGGTGGGTTAAAATTTTATTATATACTTCTAATATGCCGTAAATTTCTTCTAATATCGAGTGCAACCAATTTTACTTGCAATCTATTACGTAACCATTAAAGTACCGACCGGTAAATTTGCTTCATTAGGCTGTTATACCTTCCAAAACATATTTTTTATTTGATGTGCAGAATAACTGTGAGAGAATATACCTTGCGGTTCTTTCTTCTCATTCAGATCTTGCGTGGGTTCCTGAAGAATAAATCGTTTCGCTTGCAAGAACAAAATCAGGAATTAGAAGAAGAATTTGGTTATTTTGACAGTATTTTTACGCTATAATGGAAAAACCCATAGTTTTACATGTAATGATGGATTTGGGGGTCATTTAAAAAGAAATCTTTCACCTTAATGAGTTGTAGAACCTCACATTCACGTTTTACCTAAGTTAGTAATGACTGTTATTTCCTTATTTATTTTCTCTTCTTTGGAAAAGACAACCCTTATTTACTTTACACCATTTTTTTCGTACGTTCATGTTTTTATCCACCGATAAATTTTAAAATGTATGTTGGGTTCTAAACGGAAAATATTAACGGAATGGTACCTAATCTGCCTAGAATCCCGTCCCAATTATTCATACCTTGCCTCGAAATAGGAAGAAAGTATTATTTTCTGGAAAGTGACTAACTTTCATATCCACAAAAGGGATACGATATTTACAAGAAAGTGTGATTTATTTTAACTAATGCCTACAGTTCTATTTATCACCGAAGTTCTTCTATTAATACCTAGGTTTACTTTTTAGACACATTTCTCGGGAACCTCCCCTGCTATTATGATAATGAGTAAATGTGAGTGGTTATACTGAAATCTATATCTGAGTAGTGATCTTTCCCTTCGATTAGGAAAATTCGCTTTAAAAGAAGGAAATATTGAAATAAAGTACTGATATGTTCAAGCAAAATAGTGTAAAAATATATTGGATAAAACGTGATAATTAATGCACATTGAAGAAAGAGAAGAAAATCACTGAAATCAGTCAATTTTTGGAATTGCTGTGTTTTTTCGTCTGTTTTTTCAAGATGAAAGAGTTTAACGGAGTCAAGACTGATACCATCTCTGATGAATTCACATATGGGCGAAATTATCAATAGATTATGATTTATTATACGTACCCGATTTAGTATACGTACCCTTACAAAAGAAATTAGCGAATTGCAAGTTGAGCCTTCCCTATTAAGATTAGAGTTAGTCCTAAATATTCATTGCAAGCTGAAATAACTTGATAAAATTATAGATAATTCAAGATTAAAAGTAATTACTTAATGAAGGATTGAATATATATAAAAGTAATTGCAAATTAAAAAAATATATAGTACTATGATTTAATATATGCAAACTTTTTTAAGTATTGTGGGAACGTTGTTACGGTTATTTGAACAATGGTAGGTAGGTTTATTACGCAAAGATATGTGTTGATAAATTGCGCTAATATTTTACTAACGCAATTTCCAGTAAGCACCAGTTTTTCAAGAATTATTGTGTCTAGTACTTAATGATAGTTTATACTATTAGTAAATATATTATAAAGTACTTTTAGTACCTAAACTATGAGTGTCCGTAAGTAATACATTTCCACACTACTCTGGTTGTTTTGGTAATTTGATAGACCGGGAAAATCTGATGGTGGATTTATCCGGTTGGTTAGTTATTTTTTGGTTTGTTAAGGTTTGTTTTTTGATTTACTAGTTATACCGAAGTTACCTCGCAGGTACTTTTACTGCTCTCAATACGTCTTTCATCTCATCTTTCAATAATTACGCTCCTTTCAACTTTTCCAATAGGTGGGCAATAGACACTCTATGTAACACAAGGTATGACTAATCATAAATTGTGAGTAGGTATACAGATTATCATATACAATTCAGTGACCAATGAGAACATTTTTAGGCGTAGATTTTAATGCACTTTATGTGAAGCCACTTAGATACCTTAAACGTTTTAGGATTAACACAATTAATAATGGCCTAAGCGTTCAATATTCATATTTCATTTTCAGACGCTTAAATACGCCATACTCACTGTTATTGAAATTTGATAAAAAACAACATTTTGCAATAACCGAAGTGTTCACTTCAAAGTTCTTTTAGACGAAGAAATTATCAACGAAGTTGAGTATAAAATGTAAGATTATATGTAAAGGATAAAACAGTTATTTCTGTACTGTCAAATGTATTTATAAGGGTAAGTTTTAATAGGAAGTTTTTTCTATTTCATGAAAAAATAAATATCGATGTATTTAAACCACGGAATCATTTTTTATTATTAGAAATATTATAGCTAAGAGTATGGAATACTATTCTCACTTCCGGCGAAAAAAGTAAATTATCCTAATATTAAATGAATAAAATCGAGACAAAATTGTCTTTAGAATTACTCCTCCTATATAATATCTACATTTTATACTCTGTAGGCTACACACTACAATGGTGATTATAGATACTGTACATGAAATAGTTTTCGTATTGATTGCGCTTTCCGAGTTTCGTCGGTGTAATATATGTATTATTATTTTTATTTGGTCTAACTTGCACCTTAGTACCAAAACTCTCCGCTCTTCTAATACATCACGTTACATACTAACATTCACTTTATAGTGAGAGTTCCTGAATGTACATTTTGGGAAATTGGGTGAGATCTCAAAAATATGATTCTGTGTCTTTAATTATTCGGCGAATTGAAAATTTAATATTATATTCTAAGATTTAAACGTACAGATACGTGCTTAAGGTTTATTTTGTATCATATGCATTCCCCAAAAAAAAATATGAACGTGTTTGCTGTCCTTAAATATTGAGCGAAAGGTAGAAGTCATTTGTGATAAAAATCATGATTTAAAGATAAAAGCTTGCAAAATGACAGAAAATATATCCTTGGAACCTCCATAACTTGATTATCCCGCTATTAAATCCTGCGACCTTTATTTTTCTCTTCATTTCGCGAATGTGTCACATAGAAGTTTGCCTAATAGAATTTTTTCTAAATGTTATGCGCAGTAGAAATTTTAATTATAGATATAACAATTATTAAAATTTGAATTGTGTAAATACCTATATCTTTTAAATGATCTCGATTCTTGAATTTTGATTCCTTTGTTTTCGTGCTAGAATTACTACGCGAATTCTGTCTGGTTATTATTTTTTGTCTATGCTATTATATTTCAATTATGTACTTAATGCATTACGCGCATTTTCTACTTATCCGTTCAATTCATACAAAACTAATATGGTGCAAAAATATTATTCTCATACAAATAATTATAATGAAGTGGCAGGAACTTGCCTTTTACCATATACTTCCACTTTAGTAACACTTGTGTAAACTAGCCGTAAATATGATTGGTTTTGCTGGATTTAGTGAAATGAAATTCACTTGAAAGAATATATATGGTCATAATAACAGGCTAGTCATATGATTAACAAGAAGTATTTTGTGCATGACCATTTTATATAAATCTTAATAGTATTCGTGGATATCATAAATGTTTAAACGTTTCATAATGTAACAAAAATGTATATTAATAATGCAAAAATATATGCAAATTAAGCTTGGTAAGTAAGCCATGAGGCACAGGAAATAGTTTCCGGCGTGACTTGGTGGAACTGCTTCGTGATTAAATGAGACACAATGCTTTGTAATTCCACATAAATATATTTATCTCACGACCTAGGTCTCGTTGCAATGCAGCATCATCAGGTCACTAGCATTGCAACGAAACATAGGTCGTGAGAGAAATATATTTATGTGGTATTACAAAGCACTGTGTCTCATTTAATCATAAGCTACGAGGCTTTCTTAGTGGAAATTTGACGTCTCCGAGGATAATTTTGTAGAGATCATTTAATTAATCTAAACTTCATAATCGTTGGCATTTGTTCGGTTATTTGCTTTACCGTGTGCGTCTTTGATACTACGAAAATTGAATAAAGAATTACATAACATTTCTGCAGATCGAAAGTGTTATTTCCTCGATCATGTTCCTTTGTACATTGATAACACCATGTAATATCGAAAGCATGCTATGTATGGGATATACCGGACATTGTAAACCTTTCGTAAACCTCATGTCAAAGAATATCCAATGGATAGAGCATTATAAACACCCTCAATGGGTAAAAAAATCTTGTGAACTCTCATATAATATTGATATTTAATAAGTATTTCTTCAGGTTACCAGTTTTACCTATAGAAGTTTAATATTTAATTTTAGAAACTTTACATCAACGTACAACATGTTTTTGATCAAAGGAATACATTAAATTGAAGGAGCTGTTTTGGATACAAACTCTCATCAACGAGTTACGTAAAACACATTCATTAGCCATAAGTTTTCCGAGGAAAATGCACACCGTTATCCCTGAGATTTATTCTTACATTGACGAGAAAGGACGGTATAATTTAATTCTCGCTCTAAGACTAATTTCCCAGACATGGAGAAAACCAAAACTAAGAACAAGGAAAAAACCGAAAGGAAAAAGAAAATAGTACCATATATATAAATAATTATGGGGGTATTAACAGTTTCCCTTTCATTCATTTCCTAAAGGCACTGACTTTGTCGTTGTTGCCAAAACCTGTGGTTTTCTGATAGGTTTCTACACGATAAAAAATCATCACAACCATATGGCGACAAACTATATATATCGTACAAGTACGAAATTGTGAGGAGGAAAATTGGTGAGCCATCAAAGTTTGAGTTTCCGTCCAATACACTGGTTCTGGGCCAACTTTTGTGAACTGAGAAAATAATCAAGGAGGGAGGTAGATAAATACTTGGTAAAAATTTTGTCGCATTAAATATACCTATGAGAAATACTTAGCACTTCTATAGGTAGAACTTAAATGGCTCACGCAAATTTTCCGGAAATTCTTGGAAAATCGAGTTTCTTCCGTAACCAAGTTTAGGAATCACCGTCACCGATCTGAGAATTCCATAAGCTACCGATTACATTTATTTTTAATTTCGAAAATGAGGGGAATCTACGTATGTCACGAGTCAATAGTGTCATAATGATGTTTGTGAAAGTGTGGATCAAAAGAGTCAAGGTTCGTGGATCTGCAACCACGGCACACTCACCCGAAGTGTTGGCGCTGTCGTGCCTGAGGCCATGGTTGAGTCCCAGCACGCCGGGGGTCGCCGTAGTGGCCATGGGGGTCATGGACGAGGGCACCGACGACACGTTGGGGAGGAAGGCGGCTGCGGCGGCCGCTGCAGCCGCCGCCGCGGCTGCCGCCTGCGCGTTGAAGTACATGCGGCTGGTGGAGCTCATGGCGGCGTTGAGGGCGGCCTCCCCGCCGAAGCACGAGGTGG
>WURS02000011.1:3679105-3698305 GCA_011762765.2 Rhinocypha anisoptera | reverse complement strand
CTAGCACTAGATAGGAAAGGATGGAGGGCTGCAGTCAACCAATCTTCGGATTGAAGTACTGATGATGATGATATATAGACCTGATTGAAAAAGTACTTGCCGACTGGGTTAACCTGGTGGGTAGCGTACTCACCGGCTAACCCAAAAAAGGCAGGTTTGAGTCACACCCAGGGCATGGATGTTGTGTTTCTCCAGATGGGTTTTTTTATATGAGTTGAAGAGGTGAGAAATGACCAAAGCCATCAAAGACCCAATAAACAAAAATACTACTATGAAAAAGTACTTAATTTTTGTCTTTGCTATTCTGGAGAAAATAAGAAATTGATTGGGGCATTATAGGCTGCTATGAAGTGGCTAAGTGATAGGCAGTCAGCTTGTACCATGGGGCATGGATGAAGACCAGTTTGGACAATTTAAAAAAATGTAAAAGTTTGTAAGAGGAGAGACCAAAAACCCCAAATATACTGTTACTTCATATGCTAGTGCTTCATATGAGTTCAATATCTTCAAGCTGATGTGGCTGATGGTTTGATATGAAATTATTTAAAAATGGAATTCTTAATAGCTGGTTTGTCATTAAGAAAAACTAAGTAATACTAAAAACTAATTATAAGATAGCATTAATTAATTAATATTATTTTCATCTGTTCCCTGTCTTCTCTTCTTTCAACATTTCCTTTCCTCATATTATTACACTTTGATTTCCTTTGTCTGAAATGCCTCTTCAATAGCTTGTATGCTCTCTCCATGTTCTCAGTTCTTCAATTTTTCCTCAATTTATTCACAGCAGCTTTCCATCTGTTCTTCTCTGAATCACATATAGCTTCATTTCTCAATTATTGTACAGTATTTTCTCATCTCTTTACAGGAAGTAGAAGACTTCACCCTAGTTCTCACTAACTTGCTTAAAGACCTGACGACCACAATCATGACATCTCTTAGTAACCAACTGCTTATGTAGTATGATGCTGACTCCTAAGATCTCGTTACCTCCTGGGTATATTATTCTGTATCCATTGCTCCAGAAGTCATTTGACCCAAACCTTTTGATTTCATTAACTTCTACTCCCATATGTAGTAACAAAATATATTTTTTTCACAAAGAAACGAGAATTTTAACCGAGGAAATAAAGTCAGTTACCTTTGTGTCCCAATTATGATGATATCCCAAAGTGGCCCATCGTAGCTTGTCCATCAGCTTGGACCCTTGTTCATGGTCACTGAAAATACCAAAAAGTACAATAAACATGTATGAACTCATTAGATTTGAATTACTCAATATAAAAAAAGAAATAGTAAAAAGACAAGTTAAAAAGATATATTTGCATGTTTTATGTAGTCATAATGTATCCTCTACAACATTGATTTGAAGTAGTACCAAATTTAATTTTATTTATCATAACTGGTGATCTGTAAAAAAACATTGTTCTTCAAATGAACCATTATAATTGAGTCTTTTATGATTGCATTTCTTGAACAAAATCCTACTTTCTTTGCCGGAAGAAATATAAGAAGGGTTAGACAAGGATATAACTGTAGAAAAAGATTCCTGAAGACTGCCAAATTTAGGGATGAAGGTAAATGGGCATCGGATAAAGCCTTTTATGACTTTTAAATTAAAATTAACATAGCCAAAGGTTAATTTAATAGGTATTTCAGATTCAGGCTTGATGTAGTGGAACACATGATAAAAGAAAATGTAACACTTTTTCACAGGATAAATCCGATATTGATTACTAATTGATCTTATAAATCCTGTATTGCTTATTGGAGACTTACAAGGACATAGTTTCTGTAGTGTAATATGCAATTAGAGTAAAATCAATAGCACTCCAAGTTCTGAATACTTTCTGCCTTCCTTTATGCTATCTAACATGTCCATTCTTTTTCTGGATTTTTTAAAATAACATATACAAAATTCCATTATATTTTAGTACTTATTCCAAACCAACTATAGAGAATATAAAAATTCAGAAATCAAGGCTAGGAAGGGGGAACAGTTCCTCTCCCAGTGCTACTCTTGTTTCACTGGTCTGGTACCATAAAATCACTCAGTTTGGTATAGCTGGATTTGAGCCTGGGTACAGTTTAGGACCAAGTGGCCCAATAATCACTGTTTAGCAGCTCTACCCATTAGTACTATGCAACACCCCAATTACAAATATCAAACTCAATAATTAAATTGATACAATAAGATATAAAGAATAGTAACAGCTGGAAAGAGTCTACATCATAGAATATCATTTTGGGACAAGAATAATAATTATATAAATTTTAAAAAATTTAAAAACCATGTTTTTAAAACAGAGTAAAAAGTATGAAGTAATCTCTCTTATCCTCACACAGATTTATAAGCCATTACAGATTGTCCTGAAACTTTGTGATTGTAAATTTTAATTGTTTTGAAAATAAATGTAACATTTAAAATGAAAAATGTGGGGCACATACTATAGATAATTGATACATGAATAGTTCACCTAAATCTACAAACTGTTGCGTGCATTTTCTCAGTGATGGCAACCCCCAACACTCTCTATTATTATCGATTGCATGCACCCCATGTTTTTCATTTTAAATGTTACATTTATTTTCAAAACAATAAAAAATTCACAATCATAAATTTTCAGGACAAGCTGTATGGGGTTATGAATCTGTAAGAGGGATAAAATAAATTATTTCATGCTTTTTAGTCCATTTTAAAAATGTGGTTTTTAAATATTTTTACTAATATAATCATTCCATACTTTTTTTAGTCTGTTTCAAAAATACAGTTTTAAAATATTTTTTACTTATATAAATTTTCTCCTAGAGGTAGTCCATTTTCCACCATGAGAATACGATTTTCTTCCGGTAATGCCAAGGAGGTATCGGAAATTATATTCAAACTTTTCAACGATCCCTCAACAGCCCCAAAAAATTCACGCTTGGTAGCAGCAAAAACAAAGTGAGTCCCTGCCAACTAAGATAGAACCCATGACCCCTAGAATAGTAATTCTGCATGCGTGAAGAGCCAGTGAGAGAATGGGGGATTTTGTGTCTTTAGTACTGCGGACCCCTCAGTCATTTCCTTCCACCTCACACGAAAATATGTATATATCGTATCCTTATATATGCATGTGTGTCTGTATATATTATTGCATATGATTGCATTGTCATCCAGTTCTGAGTTATATTTAAAGTTCCAAGTCTCTAGCTCATAGGCAAGTTAGTTTAAAATCGATTCCCAACTTTGACCCGATGAGACAGACACGGAAGAGAGTTAATAAAAATGTGTTAATAATATACAATACAGACGTAAGTACAATAAAAATGCAAATAAAAGGAATAAACCTCAAGGATATACAATGCAGACATATGTGCAATAAAAAATGCAAATAAAAGGAATAAACCTCAAGGAATCCACAACTAAATAAAAATCATTCTAAAAATAGTATAAGAAAATTCTTGAAAATATTAACAAGGAATAATAATAATTAAACCTATAAGGACTACTAACTCCATTGTTTCCTATGAAACATATTTTGAATACACCTAAGGAAAAATACAATCCAAGAATGGCACAAATACATTTAAAAGGTTTCAGCAAGAAAGTCATTTTCACTATAATAATGTTAGCTCAGAACCAAATTCAACACTGTTTCAGGTAAAAATTAGTGGAAATCCATTATAATAGGAGTCAATAAACAAGGGTTAACTCAGCCATTTCCACTTGTATATTTATCACTTTCCTTATGATCTGATGATGCAGCCTTGCTATGAAACTATGGTCTTGAACAATAAATATTAAAGTGAAAATTGCAGTTAGTCTTTAGTCATTTATTCTCAGAAGCAAATATTTAGGTTTCCTCTTAAATTTCCCCTCTTTGGAAAGTAATTTGATTGAATTTGGAATCTTTTAAATACAACCATAAGGACCTTAATCACCATATAAGTAGTGAAGACTGTGTATGCCATGTCTTGTATGTGATGGATAATCATGAATACAACCGAAAGAAGCAATATGAGAATAGGTTTTTTCATGCATTACAAAGAATGACTGTATAATAGGTATGTTCAGAAAGAAAGTTATGTCAAGATATTAAAAATGAGGAAATTATATTTTGAAACAAATTTAGTCCAATGTGAGATACAAACCCCACACTATTTTATAACATAATTTCCATCACTGTTTAGCCATATATCGTATTGGGGAACCATTTTTTGTTTACCTTCTTTATAAAAGATGCCACTACAATGGCAACCATACATTGAGAGCTATTAGACAACATAGGGCTGATATGTATATCTGCAGTGTATATGTTATGTACAATGTTCACTTTACTGTCTCCATTGAACTGCTACCTGGTTCTAATACTGTTATGGGTTCCATGATTTATATCACAGATTTTTACCCGCCCTTACTGTAGGAAAGAAATAATGAAGGTGGTTCCCTATTATTCCTAAGTATGGTGGAGGGGAGGCAGGAAGGGATGTAGGTTTGGAGTTGACGAGCTCGAAAGTGGACATTCATAGGAACATAAAAAGTAAAGATATAAACCTCATTTGATTTGTATATACTTGTTAGTGACCACCTTTGAACCCATCAAAACCAAACCTACATCCCTACCACTTCCCACCTCCCCTCCACCACCCTCCCTTTCCCTGACTACCCTACCTTCCCCAGCTTATATTTGCATGCAACAAGGCTCTTGGATATAGTTGTGCACCAGAAGATGATGTAGTAACATCAAAACCTGGGTTGAAATATATATTTACTGCAGAAAATCGTGAGTTTACACAATTATGAACAGCAATGATGCCTAATATCATGTGGAAGTCAAACTCTGACTTATATGACGTTTCTGAATTTTTCAATAACCTGTATTTCATATGAATTGTGTAGTTTCAGGCTTGGTATGGTGAAATTCAAACATTTTAATGATAAGGTGATGCCAATTTTCCACTGTTAAAAATATATTTTATTTTGTCTGGTTTCAATGTCACTGCTTCATCAGGCACCTGACAATAATGCAGTGACACCAGAACCGGTCAAAATAATGTACATTCTTAACAGTGGAAAATTGCCATCTCCTTATCATTAAAACCTTTCTTATTCCCCATTCTTATTACCATAGCATTTTTGCAGGAAACTTTGATACATCTATTTAATCAGGAAATGGTGGTCATGGTAGCTAAGAGTGTAGAGTGTTACATTCCAAACACCATTAAAGTTCTGGAAATTCCTCTTGTCACCTGCAGCTAACCACAAGCTAAGTGATGTTCTGGGAACCACATCTTTATGATATAAAGTTGGCTGCACAAGGAAATGAAATGGACCCCTTATGCATTAATGCAGGGTTGTCCAACTGGCAGCTTGCGGTGCTATTTCTTGTGACCCAAAAAAGGCTATTGTTACCTTATATTGCTTCTTATTGTTACTTTAAATAATATTAATGTATTACTATATGGCCCGCAACCTTATTATAGGTTAAGTTGTGGACCCTGAGGCCTTGCAAGTTGGATACCCTTGCTCTAATGTGTGTTTATTACACTTCCTTAGACTTGTGCTAGTGAGCTACACCCTCACCTATCAAACCCACCTAAGGGTTGAAGACTCTGATTTAATCAGGCTATCTATCAGACATGAGATACATACGGTGTACACATCTACTTTAGGGCCATTGCTGTGCTGGTGCATGCTTTTGGTGGATTATCAGAACATCAACACAATACCAAAACAATAACAAATTGAATGTGAATTTTACAGTACCAGTGAATTTTTCAATACCAAAACCTCACAAATGACCCAATCATATTAACCATTGGTAGCGAAACATGAACAGTCAAAAAGAAAGATGAAAAGTACTTAGAAAGTTTAGAATGGTGGTTGTGGAGGAAAATGCTTAAGGTGAAATGGACTGATAGAATTAGAAATGAGGAAATACTATTGAGAATAGGAGAGGATAAAAAATAGCAGAGGGAAAATATAAAGAGGAAGACAGCTCGGTTGTGGAATATATAATGTCGAAACTGCATACCAAGAAGAATGATTGAAGGAAAAATAGAAGGAAAGCGAGGAAGGGGAAGAAGGAGAATGGGAATGTTCGACTTTATAAAAAATGACCCAAGTTTCAGGCAAATGAAAGAAGATGCTCAAGACCGACTTCGATGGAGGGCATCCAGTTGAAACCTGTCTGAAGACAGATTAACTAAGAAGACAAATTAATTACAACTTGAAAGTTACAGGTGTTTCATGTAAAATTGTTTGTCGGTCCTGGGCTTTTCATATACTCCTAAGAAATGCACACAGCATTAATAAAGGCAACATACCCATCTTAGTCATTCGACTAAGCATGGAGATATCTTGATCTGAAAGAAAGATTTAAATGAATAATAATGAACCATTTGCCTACAAAAATATATCATTTACGTTACAGAAAACTCTGGATTCAATCATTCTGCCTAAGTTTGATTTCATAGGGTCCGATTCAACTGCTTACGTCAGAGGATGTGTTGACAACAGTTTCTCCCCCATTTCAAGTGGTGTCTTCAGGGCCACTACACTCGGAAGACATAGGAGTAACTAAAGATGTTAACACATCCGCTGACCTATGCAGCTAAACCGGAAACCATGTAGCCTAGAAGTACCAGTCGGTGAGGAATCCTTTGAACTAATCTCATCCTGTTGTGACTCCATGTTTGTCTCTTGGGAGAGACCATTTAGAGAAAGCGACTACGCAAAGGGCCACAGCCTGCGCATCCATTCGGCAAATTGTTTAGCCACTTCCTCTTGGATATGCCTGAATCATAATATGCAGTATCTCAATTCAACCTGATGTTATTATCGTCTCACTTTTGGGATTTGCTCCACCAATCTTCAACTTCAAGGCCTCCATGGACATCTATGTTGAGCCGATTTGGCTTCTTCGTGTAATGCTTCAAACAGCGATAAATCCAGTATCGTTGACCAATGCTTGTAAAAGGGTTAGAAATAAAAATAAACCCTGAAATTTGGAACACATTTGTGAAAATAATGTTTGGATATTATTAATGATCATTAAGTTCTGGCGGGGAATCAATAGGGATGCCATACACCTATGACAAATAAGTGCCACTGACCTGGTTTATCATCTAAAATGAAGGTTTTCCATTCCCTGCCAGGCTTTAAACCATAGTTATAATGACTAAATTCATAAAAAGGAGCCGATGCCTGGAAATGAAATGAGACCTTTACAATTTTGGTTTTGTCATATTAGTTCTCTTATTGAAAACTAGTAACAATTTTAATTTTAAAAACACTTCGGAACAACAATTTTGAAGTAACATTGAAAAATTAAAATCGTGACCACATATCTTCAGAAGACAATCAAGAGTACATACACATTTTTCAATTGCATCTTTATTGGAGAAATCAACTACTTTTTCCAATGATGGAGGAGGGCATTTGCGTTTATAATATTTAAATGATTCTTTCAACATAGTAATACGACGGGTAATACTTATAAAAAATCATACTTGTTGGCTAACATTTGTCCACACACGGCTCCATACCTTCATTTGCCTCTTTCTCCTATTAATTTGATGCTCAAATTTTCTTCAGTTGCGCATGAGCAGTATGCTCATTGTAAATGTGTCAGCTGACTTCCTCGACCGAAATTTGTCCTATTCAGTAACAACTGTTCAACATGTCTAGAATTGCCATATTCCCTTCTCGGGGGTTAGTTAATCAAATTTTTTGAGATTTTCATGATTTGTTGTGTTTCTTATTTGCTATATACATATGTTTCAGGGCCCAAACTCTGATGAAGGGAAGACTGAAGGGAGCACAAAAGGGTCACAGTCTGCTAAAAAAGAAAGCAGATGCTCTACAGATGAGATTCCGATTGATTTTAAATAAAATTGTTGAGGTACAATTTCTTATTCTTATTTGGGTGAGATGGAAATCGTTCTATATGTGACACGAGATGAAATGCGAATTTTTCTTTTAGACAAAAACACTCATGGGTGAAGTGATGAAAGAAGCTGCCTTCTCATTAGCAGAAGCCAAGTTCGCTACTGGAGATTTCAATCAAGTGGTCCTTCAAAATGTCACCAAAGCACAAATTAAAATACGAACAAAAAAAGATAACGTTGCTGGTAAGGGTCACACAATTTTTCATTTCCATAGTCTGTGCAACTAAATTTATTATAATGCTGTTTATTGTTAAAATAGGCGTTACACTGCCCGTTTTTGAAAGTTATCAAGATGGCACTGACACATACGAGTTGGCTGGTCTTGCAAGAGGTGGTCAGCAACTGGCGAAACTGAAGAAAAATTATCATAAAGCTGTTGTGCTACTTGTAGAGTTAGCTTCTTTGCAGACTTCATTTGTCACCCTTGATGAAGTAATAAAAATCACAAACAGGAGAGTCAATGCAATTGAACATGGTGAGTAAATTATGTAGTAATTGACGTGTAGGTCAGTGTGGTTGAATGTTACCTATTTGTTAAAGATAATGCTGAAGGCCAAATAGTTAATTCAAGCATGACATTATTGGGTTTCTCATGCCTTTAAGATTATTCTTTTGTGCTGATCTTTGCATTAGCACCATGACGCTATTTTCAAACTCATCGTTAGAGCATTTTACTGGATGTTACATCAAACTTAGCAGTGTGAATGAGAGTTGAAGACAAAACTCAGTAGGCTTTGTTAAGCATACTAAAATTGTTCAAATAAAGGGGATCATGGTAACTAATAAGAATAATTCACTCCCGGAGCATATTGGCTTCCTTATTAATGTTTCCATTACTCATCAAAGCCTAGGAACACCTTTTAAAATAATAAATATTAAGTGATGTGTGTAAAGTGCATGTATTTATGCATATGTAGGTTTATGTTAAGTGCTGTTAACTTATACTTTGTGATTTACTCTTTCATGACAACATAGTACTCGAGACCCCTTATTTTAATTCTATCGTTTCAGGTGTGACTTTATGGAATTTACTTATCATTGAAGAAAGTTATAAAATTTAGTTCAACATTGTGGAATTAAAAAAATTTTAAAACTTTTGCTAAAGATCCTTTAATGCTTAATAATGAAGATACACAGTTTTAACCTCTGTGTACCTGTGTTTCTGCCTCCCTTTATTTTCTCTGTAATCCCTATCATTTTCCTCTCTTCTGTACTTTGCTAACTTTCCTTTCCCCTTAATTATTCTTCCTTTTATTCATCCAACTGAGTTTTTCTAAAAACCTCTATCCTGCACTTCCACAAAACAACCCCTCTTTCTTGATGATTTCCTCTCTGTTTACTTTGCCTTCTCCATATAAACACATTGAAATCCTCAAATTTACACTCATCCTATTTCTTCAGTTGACAGCTTTCTTATCCATCTAAAGTTATGCTATCCCTACACAAAAAAAGCCCTGTTCTTTGCTTATTTCCTCAAAGTGCCTTTCATCAATTGTGTCTCCTTTCATGTTCCTCCTCCAAATGCTGTTTATCTCTTTAGGTCCTTAATGTAATGTTCAGTTTCTTCTAGGGTACGTAACTACTTCTTAGGGTTGAAGTTATCTAATTCCTCGAATTTTTGCTGTCCTGCTTTGCTATTTAGGGCCGGTTGCAGCATTTCCAGTTACACTGGTGGTCAGGGTTAGGGTTACGGCTAGATGCTAAAATACGTTGCACCACGTCTAGTTACCCCATGGCCTCCAGCTAAAGCATGCTTAACCGTAGCCGCTGGTTGAACCTCCAAATGCTGTAACCGGAGCCTACGCATGGAGAATCTTGGGTGAACTAGAGCATTATAAACAAACAAAATGGAAGAAGAAAACGTTTGTCGATAAATTTTAGATGATATTTCAGATTCCGATGAGGAACCGGAAGGAATGAAGTTGAAACACTAATGCTCTGTCGGATATTAATATCCTAATCCGTTATTAGACATGACAATTCAGTTAAATTTTTAATTAAGTTAATTGAAATGCACTACAAACAATGACATTAGTGTATAATTAAATATATTATTGTTCCTTTATTCCTTAAGCCATGGGGTATTTTTCAACAAACACAAAGTAAACAATCACTCTACAACCCGCTGTGATTTTAATGTGTTTACTTACAAAAAAAAGAGGTGAATATAATCATATACGTAATTTTCAGAGTCAGAACGTATGAGAACAACAAACGAGCATTCGAACACATAGGTAGCCATCTAGTTGTGTAGCCTTCGGTTACTTTTCATTGGTGCAACGCTTGTTATTGCTAGCCGCCAGCTACCCCATAGCCGAAGGTTAGGTAGCAGGTGAGCGTAACTGAGATGGTGCAACCGGCCCTTATTCTTCTATTTTTTTTAGGATTTTCCCTTTTATTCTATGATTTATTTTCAACCATTACAGAAAAAAACTCTCTTCAAAGGATAACATGTGAAACCACATGGACAATAATGCACCATAATGTATAGACTAAGAAAAGTGCTGGTAGCAATTGCCAAGAACTATTTTTAACACCCTTGTCGCAAGTACCTTTTTAGTTCCTCTTACTCCAGGCTCTTTTCTTCCTGCCTGAACTTGGCTCCTATTTCTCCCATTTTCCATAATTTTCTAGGTAGGCTCTATCATGCTTCCCACACCATATTAGTTCATCCTACTTTCTTACATCATCCCCACTATCTTCATATATTCTTCTTGTATTTACCATTCCCATTGTTTACTATTCATCTGTCTTCATTCGTTTTAGGCTCTACCAACCTTCCTTCTGCAGTCCTCAATTAGGGTTCTGCTGTCGGTCTCCTGATATGCCTTCACTTTAGTTCCCTGGAAACCCTTTTTTCCATTTATCGATTCTCCTTCATTAGCTAATTTTCTGAAACTTCAATCTTCATTTCATTTGATTCCGGCCTGAATTTCTATCAGCATAGGGGGTAATGTGTGAATTTGTGTGCCCATGTATCTATGGCTAATATAGTCCCATAAAGTAGTCTAATTTGGCATTTCCCTGTAACCCACAACATCTTCTAATTGTATCTATGCCTAATGTGGTGTTTGCACAATGTTCTTTGTGCCTACCAATATCTCTCTGAGTGCATTTCATACCACTAAACTACATTCCTCACCATGACCCATCTCCTCATTCCATTACTACCAATTCAGACTCAAGATTGGCAATTCTGATTCGATTCCTTTCCAATTCGATTAAGTTACGATTCCGATTCAGTTATGATTTTGATTCATTTACGATTTCAATTCAGTTGTGATTCTGATTTGAATTGATTCTTATTATGCGATTTTAATCGATTCAAATGATCCGATATTTCTGGCGAATCAATTCACACTATACGATTCGAATCCATTTGGTCGAATCAATTTGATCCTTGAAATCACCCATCTTTAATTCAGACCCCTCAGATATTTTATTGCCTGATCATTCTCAAATACTTAAAAATTCTTATTTATCTTTTTTTTCTTTATCTATATGACTGACTAACATATTGGCACATATACATGATATACAGCTCCAAATAAACAGCATTAAACATGAACATTTTTTTTTCTGTTATTTTAACAAGTTTTTTTCTCTCATTCACTATATTTAATTTGGGATGTGTTTCTAACCGAGAAGTTGATGGAATTTCAAGTCTTTAAAACTGATAATTCTGTTAGCATTTTTGTTAGTAAATTAATATCTTTATTGTACTGATCAATATCTTCATTGTCACTTTTCTCCCAATTTTTATGAAATGTAGTTTATTTTTATTAGTAATTCTGCCACTAGATAACCCATAGATAAATAAAAATATTTTCTGTTCACTGTTCTATAATTTGAGTAGATTATAGTTTCATTGTGGTTTGAATTCAAAACTATATTTTATCTGTCAATGGATCAATTTCATACTATCTGTATGGCTGACATTTCATGGAGTGGTGAATTTTAAGAATAAAACGTGTGACATTGTTTTAATTTAAGTTGATCCAAATTTTAGCAAGATTTGATGCATATGAAAAATAGAGAATATCATTGAGATTGCTTCCAAAACTTACTTTTTAGTGATCATACCCAGAATAGAGCGCACTTTGGCTTACATCATCTCTGAACTAGATGAGTTGGAAAGAGAAGAATTTTACAGGTAAGGATAATGTAATAGCAGGTAACCAAGTACCAGATACCAAACCAGGTACCTGTAATTAGAAATATATATGTACAATGTAAAATTAAATTTATTATTAAAAGTTTTTTTAGTTCATACTTAATTGATTCAGAAAAACCACTTGTCTGGACAATTTTTGGAGTCAAAGACCAATATATAACAGTTAGCAATTAAAAAAGTATACTATTAAACTTTAACCATTTTGCTAAATAAAATGAATGAGGAATTATGCAAAAAGTAGATTATAGTAATTTTTTACTTTCTATTTGTTTCTTTTTATGATTAATTAAAGTCCTTATAGATTCCAAGGAAATATGTAGTTGGATTAGACCAGTAGTATGTCAAGAAAGATAGAAAAATGCCCTAATAAATATGAATTGCTTTTTTTTTAAAAATCAAAAGCTGTAACATAAGCATACATTCTAAGGCAAATTTTAGTTGTGGTAAATTTTTATCCAAGCAAATCTTATTTTTATCGGTAAAAGGAAGACACTATTTAAAGCCTAGTCCTTTCCCAATGTGTTAGTTGCATGATCTATTAGGTATTCCACAGGTCAACAGTTCCTTTTGTGTAGATTTTTCGACCTTTGATTGGAGCAATATCTCAGGGTAGATGAGAGACTTGAGTGTCTAAACGTCCACCAGAATGGACTCGTTAACCAGTGAGTGAGTGTGTAACTCATTTGCTTTGAAGGTGATGCTCAACTTGTGTCAATATGTTAGACAGAAAGGAATATTTGACCCAGTGTAAGAACCAAGGGGAATTTGTAGCAGGATCAATAGTACTTACTAGCAATACGTAAAGATGATTCTGGTGCATAAAAATCTTCTAAAATGTATTATATTTTAGTGTAAACTTTCTTATATATTTCATTGGACAATTTAAAATAATGTTTTTCTGTTTTTTTTGGTATGATTATTTAATGTGTTTATTGGAATGGGATAAAAAGGCAATTTCATTGGTGACTTGGACCATACGGGGACTTTATGTAAATGAACATTATGCATTTCAGGTAGCTCTGTACTCATTTTTAATACTATTCTTTTATGACAATGTAGATTGAAGAAGGTTCAAGACAAGAAACGTGTTGCCAGAGCCAAGAAAGAGAAGGAAACTGCTCAGGCAATAGCTGAAGGGAAAGCAGCAGACAGAGAATATGCAGTCAATAATATGCTTGATGAAGGTGACGAAGATATTCTTTTTTAAACTAATGTTGACTTTGCAAAGTAGGTTGATTGTGTAGGCTATCTGTAGTTAGGACACTAATTGTACTGGACTTGGACTTGGTTATGCGATGAATGTAAGATAAATTAAAAATGGAAAAGGTTTTAAGATTGCTGTATTCTTTTGAAATAACAATGTAAAATATCTAAATTGTACATATTATGCTCCTTTGTAGATATATGATATGGGGTTTTTTGTAAATGATTGTTGTGCTTTTGAATAACTAGACATTGATGTAAATTTTCTTTGTGTGTGTTGAATTTCATCTGCAAATGAATCTACTGGCTCTAGAGCCTTATCTGAGGCATAGTCTGCCAGTAAAAATGTTAGTATGCCAGTCAAAAATTAGTTTAACTTTCACTGGTGTCATCTCATGATTTAATACATTTTGTAATCTTGAATTGGAGATTACCAAGTTATTATCAATGTACAATTTTGTTTGCATTCCAAATGTATTTGTAAATCCATTAATTTTTAAGACATAAATTACACCATGTTTTCAATTTGCATTTACACTTTTAATTAACTTATTTGTTTTCTTAATGCTGTATGGAAATAAAATCTTTGACCTCGCATAAGATGACAGAACATAATTTTATATTTCCGACTTGAAAATTTTCCTATTAATTCTGTCCAAGGGTACATCTTGGACAAATAGTATTTTATAAATGATATAACACATTAATAATTTCCCATGGATGCTTGTACACAATTTATTTTTTTAAGTAATTACACAGTGGGTGATTTTACCAGCAGCAGTGGCATTTCATGGGATTCTAAGAGGCATAAATTATATTTTACAATACTGGAATGTTACATTTGAATTACATTCCCATAAATTGTTAACAGTAAAATATGTTGGTTATTATTTTTCCTAAAATCCAACTTGAAACATCACAATGCATCTTACGTAGTAAAAATATAGCTGTCCTTGGTGACGGCAGTGTAACGTCCTCCTCTGCCAATCCACTGGTCACAGGTTCAAATCCAGGCAAAATGGATATTTAATTCCACAGCTAGGACATGGATGTATGTTTCATCCTTGATATAAATTGTTATTCTGTGCCTCTGTGATTGCTGCTTGTGGGAAATTGAAAAATAAATTAAGTAAATGTGGCAAATACAATAAATGAAGAACTTTTCAATCTATTTAACATGAAAACCATCAGGATTTATAAAATTGTAGTATGCTAGGCTGACAACCAGAGAATTGTAGGTTCACATTTAGGTGCTTAAGAAAACCTTTGGCTGCGCTGCATTTCTGAGTCGTATCTGACGAGCGATTGAAATCAAACTTGCTGTAGAGTGGGGAGTGCTTCTAAACTTAATAGGCTTAGATAGATTGCTAAAGTGATGTGGAGGGGTGCCCCCTTAGAAGGGGCCCAAGGGCACTTAAACCTATTGGTCCCTTGTACCATCCACCGCATACGATCACCCATAGAGACCGATGGCCTTGCTGAAAGCCAAAGTGTCCCTAATGGGTGTGTTTGACTTCCTCAGGATCCATAAATGCTGCCCCAAGGAAGTTATTTTAAGTTCTGGTGACTGCTGGACACTCGCATAATACCATCTACAGTTGGGTGAGTCTCAATACCATCTACAATTGGGTGAGTCCACGACTCCCAAAAGGTTTAGGTGCCTATTGACTCTTAGTGGCCTGTCAGTAGCCCTACCATAGTCCTAATTTCGCTTCTATTCAGAGACAGAAGTTACTTGGCAATGCTAGGCCTTGGTCCCCCTTATGTGGAGCTTGGCCTGCCTTAAACCCACAGAGCTTTGCCAGATCATGAGATTCTGGGATTGAACCCAGCATTCAATCTCTGACTTACCCTTACTGGGAGAGATGGGTAGGATTGGTTCTGGGCCAATCAGGTTGGTGCTGGCCCCCACTTTTGCAAGTTCATCGACAATCCCATTTCTGGGTATGCCTGCATGTCCTGGAACCCAGAAAAGGCTGATTTTGTGAAGCCTGGCAATTTTGGTTAATGCCTGACAGTATTCTTCCACCAGTCGTGACTTGCACCATGAAGAGTTCAGTGCCTTCAAGGCTGCCTGACTATCAGAGCTTATGTGGATTGGTTCCCTAATAAGGCCCAATTCATTAATGATTTGAACACAGGTCAGGATAGCTAGTATTTCTGCCTGGAATACTGTGGCATATTTTCCCAAGGGAAAATAGTATCACCTAGGGGGGTGGCACCCATATACAACTGCCCTTGATATATTGTCCCTACTCGAGCCACCTGTAAACCATACTGAGACTCCAGAGTGAAGTTTGGATTTCCCCCCTAGGTAACTGTATAATCTTAAACTGATTTGATATACATGTTCTGAGATCCAATGAAGAGCGTAGTTCCATACAGTATAACTTTGTTTTGGTGTATGATTCTTTTGTACCCATGATTTTGCTATACATACAGTGTTTCTTCATGTATTATTTTTCATATAGAATTATCAATAGCTATTAATATAATGTTCTACAGAAACCTTGCCTTGATTCCTTAATAAGGCTTTTGAAATGAGGAACTATACATAAATGGTTCGTATAGTCATATTTATTCAATGACAATGTGATCACATTTTGCAATATCACATCATGTACTGTTTAGAGAATTATTTTTTGAATCATGAGAAACTTTTATTTCTCCCATTTACATTTAATGTCTTTTTTTCCCAGAGCTACGATACTAAAGTCATCTAGGTCACATCATGTGTAAAGTCAACCCCCATAAAATATGGCATTCCTGAAATTTTTTCACTCAATGGCTTAGGTTTAGGAGTAGATCCCCAAGCAATACAATGCAACTACTGCAACAGGTTTTGAGAATTGAGGAAATCGTCAACACAACAAGGGACATGAACTACAAACATTTTCCACAAAAGAATCTATTAGTAGTACATGCTAGTCCAAAATTGACATCTGATGTAATCATAATGCTACCCCTGGGTCAGATTGAATGCTCTACATGGCAGAGGATCAAGATTTCCACAGCCTTTGGGTGAATATGGTACCAATTTGGGCTCTGCACTCATGGTTCATCTATGAGATTCACTCAGAATGCAAAACAAACAATATTTTGCATGCATTTAAGTATATACATACTTGCATTCATTGCAAACTATGATGACTGAGCCATATTTAAAGAAGTGTTAGTATATATTTCTTTTTTGTTGAAATTTGCAGCCCCAAACCATGTTCCTTCTTATAAAAAATAAAATAAAGATTTTGGATCATCTTAAAGAGGAGGAAAAGTTTGTTACAAAAACCTTGGGCACACATGAAGCAACAATCCATGCCATCCAAAAATTCCGAGCTTCTGTTGCTGTAGGGTGATCTCTCTCTGTAAACATGACATCCTATCCCAGGGCATCATTGCTTTAAATTGATAATGTTTAATGCTCAAATCCATCCCAATAATTATGAATTCTATTTTCCATAGAGCATTTAAAAAATTTAATTAGTTGAAATGGAAAATCTACCACTTTTCTTCACCTCTGATTGTTACATCTTCAAACTTGTGAAATTGCATAATGATGATTACCTGTGAAAAAACTTTGTTTATTTTGCAGAAAACTATTAAAAGTCACCTTTTCATATGGTACAGTATTTTACAGCTAAAAATCTATGTTGCTGGCAGTAGTTGGTTCAGCTATTCTAGAAAATATGTAATTGTCAAATGTAAGGGGAAAGTGTATCAGTTGATCTTGAAGCAGTAAAACTTATAAATAATTGCAGAAAACTATTGAATAGGATAGATATAAAAAATCAGGCCTTTAATTCTGGTGATGCAAACTAGTCCTAAAATAAATCCGCAAGATAACATAAGTTTTCACAAAAAGCCATCACCAGTCAAGGTAATATGTTACTTACGTACTGAAACAATGTATGTACCTAAACATTTCAGGCCATCATTAAGCCATGATAGTATTTGGTTTCCTCAATCCCCATGCAGCTCAATCTCGGGCATTCTGCCAGTAAAAGATTTTTGATGGGCAATGAGCATTAATCCGCAAGTAAGATGTATTTGAGCATTAGTGCCCATTATACCTCTAATGCCCAGACAGCCTATTTGCCTTCAATTTTAATACAGTAGAACCTCATTTAAATGGTGCAGAGGGTATGCTGGATAACCAAGAATTCATTTAAACAGGTGTCAAAATTGTACTGACTATCTGAGAGTATAAAGCTGACTATTGTCAGCTTTATACTGTATAGTAATACTAGTATATGTACATAATATTAATGTACACAATAGGTATTGTTTTCATAAAAATGCTCATTCACCTGAAAATCACCAATTATTTTCTACAATCATTGATGTACTCTTTAACAATGAAATTCATTCAGTTCCTACATCATAAAAGGAAAATTATGAGCTGTGTTAAAAAATGTCAATTTTGTAAAAACTTAATTTAATATAATAAACAGTATCAGGCTTCACTTCGTGGAAGTTGTATATATCCATGTTAGGAGTAAATATACTTTGTACTTTTCCACAGATTTTAAAATCTGTGGAAAAGTACAAAGTATATTTATTCCTAACATGGACTTAATTTAATATTTGAAATAAAATTGTGATTGATTTTCACACCTTGTTTTCACAATATCCATATTAAAACACAGGTACAATTGTACTTTTCCACCAATTATATTTGTATTCCATATTTCACCTTATTACAGCATTTCACCTGATGATGCTGTAATATGTGGTAATGCTCTTGTGATAAGATATTTCAGTTTTGCTGGATGCATAATTTAAAGGGGCTTTGGACTTGCCTGTTAAAGCGTAGATTGGTTGGTGCAGGAACAGTTAAGTGAAGTTTCACTGTATTCAGAATTCCATATACTACTGCTACTACATATTTCAAATACAAAATGCCAATTCTTTTCCTCCCTTTGTCAATTGCTTTTTCTCAAAACCCTTTTCAACATCTCATTACTGGATAGCATTCATCTTTTTCACATTTCAGTTAACAACATTCACTATGATGTCCAAAACTTCTTCCATCATCCTCCTCCCTATCCCTTTTACCTTATCCATACACAAATTTCAAAGGCCTCCTGTCTATTCTAATCCTCCTTCCTCAATGACCAGGTTTCCATGCTGCATTATGCTACTCTCCATATAAATACTTTCACTTACTTTTTCATTTAGAACAAAATGTACTAATTGTGTGAATGAGACCAATGAGAAAATCAAGGTGACCTAAAAAAGGCATAGGAATAGATGTCAGGAACTGGCATACTAAGGAAGAAAATAGGGAAAGAACGGGTCACACAAGAGATGCTAAATAAAATGGAGGAAATGGAAGATGGTGGACATAAAGGAAGGAAAGGGAAGATATAAAAGACTAAAAAAATGAACTAAGAAGAGAGACTGGCTAAGATAAAGAAAAATGTGTTTGGGAAAGAAAAAATATAAAAAGAGAGGAGATATGATCTAATTGATATCAAGCTGACAACCACTGTATGAAGAAGTTGGGTGGGAGTGGAGACCACCCCAGCCCGCCCTGCAAAAGCCTTAGGGGCTCTTACCTCATCCTGATCACGAAGAACTGTGGCCGAGTAATGGGCAACCCCCTCGTACAACTGAGTTGACGAACGAGGGGAGGTAGTGTGTGTTTGAAAACCCCCCATGGCGACGACTCTTTCACGTGCCTGATGGCGACAAGAGTATTGTAATGACGGTAACATAAAGGGGGGGGTGTAAGGATCACCCTGCCCTCCCCCCCCCCCCCTGCAAAAAACCTCGAGCTTACTCACCCAGTCCCATTCATGAAGAACTTTGGAGGGTCAGGTGGTGACTGAGGGGCGGTAGTGGGAGTGCAAAAGCAACCCATGGTGACCATTCTTCAAACGCTGTTGAAG
>WURS02000011.1:3665789-3679005 GCA_011762765.2 Rhinocypha anisoptera | reverse complement strand
AACTGGCCCCTCTACCCTGATGTGTGAATTTCCACATGCTGTGGGCTTAGTACTAGGTGAGCTCTACCCTCACTTAACATACCAACCTTCGGGTTGATCACAGTGGCTTTTTAATAGATATAGAGAGATTTGGAAATATATTGTACAACAATATGATACAATAATTGAGCATATTGGAGCAATGTAGGAATGCAAAAATTATACATGGAGGGTGACCATGCAGAGGGAGACAAAGAATCCAACATATAAAAAATAAAAATAACTATTAATGGTGTCCATCATACTTGAAATAAAAAAGAAATCACAACTCTTGATGTCCATACAAGGAGCACAGCTGCAAATCATATCTTCAAGAACTTGAGTTGTTTTTTAATAAATTCACATCACCTTGTCTTTGATGCATTACTAATTTCACAACAGTAATGTAAATTAATAATAATATATGTACTCCAAATTAATAACAATATATATAACCTGATGCTCATCAATAATCTACCAGAACCGGTAGGTTACACTTCAAATCAAATATGTACTGCTCTTTTTCTAGAATGCCTATTCATGATATACCAACATAAAAACATTCTTGTAAAAATCTTAGTGCTTTCAGGTAACTGTAAGTTTTAAAGAAAAATTCTACATTCTAAAGCTTCAGTACATGCTATTGGAATGTTTTAAAACTATTAAAAAAAGTATTTCTTCTTCCCATAGTCCCTACTTGTTTTGAAGGTGATTCATATTCTGTACTTGACTCATGGACTAGAATTGTGTATGTCTTCCAAATGCTTAGTCCTGATGGTGGGCCTAGTTTGTCATGAATGACAAAAACTGTATGAGTGAAGGAATTTAGGGTTAATAATTAGAAAACAGGTACTCATTAACAATTAAAACTATTATAGTCAAGCACATGGGCACTTGGAATTAACACAGGTGTATTGTGAATTAACATTTATTATTATTTCTACAATTTATTCAAGTGAAAACTGTACATCTTAAAATAAATGAAGTCTCCCAGTATCTCAATGAAAACCATACATATAGGAATTTTAAAAATTGACTTGGGGTCGGAAATATCTCTGAAATTTGTTTGCTTTTGTTGATAGTTTCAGCATATTCTTGGCTTGGACTTTCTTCATGAATTGGACATCTCTTGCTTTCCTGTAACAGAAAAAGAAAACAAAATTAGCTTTCAAATAAAAACTATATAATTTGCATTAAGTGAAATACATCATCATCCCATCACAGTGAAAAAAACGTGAAGAATGTTGCCTAGCTATACCTTTGGAATAGATCATGTCATTTTAAAACTAACACATAACATGTCATTCAATTACAAGACAATAAATACCATAGTAATAGTTTATAATATTTATTAAGCACTAGTCAACTTCGCAGTTGAAAAGGTTGTGATTCGTGTATCATTTCAATTAATAAGGTGTTAATGTTAAGCATTTTTAAATTCATGTTAATTTGTAAATTTTGCTTCTTGGAGGAATATTGTATGCTTTTAAAGCTATTACTGCAATTAATTTTCTTTTGCCTTTTGTTAAACCACACATAAGTATAACTAGGTAAACTTTGTCTTGTGCAGTGTATATACACATCAGACCTAAGAGGCATGGTTGCTTTGTTTTGTTTTACACATTTTGTCCTTCTTATTATTATCACAATCACATACATACACCAACAATATGTCGTAGACATAAGAAAATAGTTCCAAATCACAGAGTAACTATAACATCTGATTCACTATCAGGTACAGAATATGACTCAAAATGAGGCCTCATAGGATAAACTGGGTTCTTTGAGAGGACGATGCCTAGTAAATATTGTTTTTCTACCAGATACCTCTCCTAGGTTCCCTTTCAGTAGTACAAACTCATTAATCATTCATTTAGTATATAAGTAAGATATTCTGAAGCTATTAATGAATAAATATTATTATTATTTAAGTTTTCCCTGTGAATGAATGCATTGTAGTGTGCTTCTTGGGTTTTTGCTCGGGAAATGGTGTTGTTGGGTACAATGTTTCAACATCCAAGTCTGCCACCATTTTCAGGGTGATTCTGCCATCATCCTCAGAATCACCCCAAGGATGATGCCAAACTTAGCTGTTGAAACACTGTACCCATCAATACCGGACTGTAGTTTGGAGAGAAACCCGAGAAGGATACAAAGCAAGCTATTCAGGGTGACATTAAAAAAATTTTATTGATCAAAATTTAGAAAAATCATTTACTACACATATAAACAGTGAGAAATATACCACGAATTCGATTGGACATCAACAGATAAGTAAGAAATGCTAAAAAAAAATGTCTTGTAGTGAATACTTTGATAGGGTTTGACATGGAAAAGTTTTTACTGGCCCACAAGAAAAATAAAACACCAGTTTACACAAAATATAGTTGTTAACTTATATTTTATTCTATAGAAAAATGTAAAAACAACTGATGTCGATGACAATCGTCATCTCCTGGTTGGATGGTGATGATTATCGTTGAAACAGGTCATGTATACATTTTTCTGTAGAATAAAATCAAAGTTAACAATTATATTTTGTGTCATTATGGAATCCCATTAGATGATGGCCTCCTTGGTGAATTCAAAACCCCAGTTGTTCCTATTGTATGTAAAGGAATATTTTTATTATTATATTGACTTGAATTTTGACCATTAATCACATCCAAATTCAAAAATAAATATGTAATAATATATATATTTAATGACAAATAAGATTGATAATTTCACTTCAGAACATATAAACATTATGCATAAGTATTATGTTATTGGAAGGATTGAATCTTGTATCACATCTCCAAAAATTAGCTTTTTTGATATTTTTTTACAACCATTGTGTCCTAAGTGCCATTTACACCCAAATATGAAAAAAAAATAAAAAAAAGATTTTAAATATTCTTTGAAGCTCTTAAGAATTTATAGTACGTTTTTAATTAACTAAAAAAAGGTGTACTCCACCCATGATAAATTCCTTTTCCATATGGTAAAGATGTATTTATTTGCTTCATAAATTTCTAGTTAAGCTTTTGACTCTCTAGCTTAGTTGATACATAATTACAAAGAAAATGGATAGGCACATCTTGAATGTTTTATGTTTTGCTATAGCATAGCTACCACTATCATAATTGCATCATCTGTCCTTCCAAACTGATCATTACATACATATTCATTTGTCCTCTTCTACTACCTTTTACTTATGACTCTTATGACTAACTTACTTAATGTGACGTCAAACTATTTGTCCTATAGTCTTCACATGTTAATTTCATAGTTTTCGTTCATAATTTCAACCTAAAAAAACCTGGCAAAATTCCTTCATTATAAATGCTTTAAATGAACTCATAAGAGCTTCTCCTTTTCCTCTAACCTAAACAAAGGACCTCTGTTACTTTGTTATCTACTGTTTTAATTTCCCTGATATCAAGTAGTGCCCATCCTATCTCATTAGTTCACAAAGTGGTTCCCAAAGTGGACGCTACTGCCCCTTTGGGGGCAGTGCTTTGGTCTAGGGTGGGCGAAAAGAAACAAAGAAGTTACGATTGGGAGGGCATTGATTTGTACATAAATTTATGGAATAAAGGGGGGCATTGGCTCAAAAAAGTTTGGGAAACACTGCATTAGCTAATACAGCAGGACTCAAGCTATCTTCATCTAAGTCAGATTCTCTTCCTAAGTATAACTGAAAGCGTCTATTGCCTTTACCATATAATTTCTTCGCATTTTCCTTCTTTCTCCCCTAATAATCTTCTGGTTCTATCAATCTATCACTTTCCAGACTTGTCTCTTACAGTAGGGATCACATTTCATCTTCTAATTCCTGACGACATTTCCTTCCTCCACCGTCTGTAACTTTTCAATGTAATTGTACTGCTATATCCACTATGACCCCTTTGTCTTATGTCACTAGCCTCAGCAATTATCATTCATTACTTCCTTCTCCGATTCTCATTAGACATTTTTTTCATATAATATATACTATGCTCAGCCATTTTACTAATCAGCAGGACTTGTCATCCTTTCTTTAACAAAATTGCACCATTGTTCTACCTTTGTTACCCCTGATCTATTTCTGTTTGAATTCTTTCTTTTTTCTTTCAGCAAAATCTTAAAACGTTGCATTTCTGTAATCTCCAGCCCTTTTTATCCCCTTGAATTTTACATAGCAGTTCATCATAACCAAATTCTGGCCTTGGTGGCGACAGGGTAACATCCTCGCCTACTACCTCATAACGCACCCACCACGTGTTTATCCACCACTTAGGGCATGCACACATGTGTTTCATAATTGTAAATATTTTTTATACTGTGCCACTGTAATTGGCCTAGTGCTGTGCGTGGGAAATTGAAGAGTAAAAAAAAAGTTGGCATCAGATTTCCTCTTACTCAAGACTCCTGGGAAGCTGTAGCGATTCATACTCTGATATACCTCCTAATTTATGATATCCTTTCCTCTTTTTTTCTGACAAATCTCCTATGGCTAATCCTTTACCTTTTTCTGTCCACTCAAATTTTAAATAACACTTCATCATGCCCAAGTCATTGTCCACTTCCTGCAAACTATTTAAATTTAAAAATTTTAAAAATCTGTGTGAATCTAATGCCAAACCACAATGTAATTAATTACCTTCTACCTATGTTTTCCAGAAATTGTGCCATAAATTTTGCGGTGCTTGAACCACATGTTTGTTAAAACAATATTAACTTAATTACTTTTTATACTTTCAAAATTAAAACAAAACATGACTGGTTTTGATGATAACTGTTGAAGCAGGTCATGCTGTTTTAATTTAGTGGAAATATACAAAGTATTGAAGTTAATATTGTTTTATTACAGATTTCCACTAATTTACAGCCTCCTGGGTGAATTTTATTCACATGCTTGTTATAAACAATTGCCTCCGTCTCTCCTAGATCTTTTTATCCCTAAACTGTATTCTCTTACCTCTTCCTTCACTCATGAGTCTTCTTCTGAGTCAACTTAAAGGAGGAAAGGGAAATTAATAGGACACATCTTTAGGTATGATATCTTAATTAGTAATAACTGGAAGTACCCTACTGGGAATAAATGGTAGAGGTAGGTCAAATATGGAAAATGAGAAACAGATGATTGTGAACAAGAGTTACAGAGTATGAAGGAATGAAGATATTGGCATGTAAAATAGATAGCAAAAAATCCTCATACTGACCAATCTTCATATCCATGCTGTTGAAGTAAATAGATAAGGCTTGTCATGCTTGTGTACAGATTTTGTGAACAAAAAGGGTAAATTTTAAGCTAGAAACAACAACCTATTGACCTCTTCATGGCATTGATCCAAATCATTCTTCACATGGTGAAATCTCACTGTAAGCAGTTACCTTGGATTCAACTTTTCTTGAATATAGTTTATAAATTCCTTAGTGATGTTACAAAATACCTTTGCTTGTTGTTACCATTTCTCTTAAACAATTTATAGCAATCTTCTTGTAATATACAAGCTAATTTTCCAAAAGTAAATACAATATGCTGCCAGTGCAAGGAATAATTATTTTAAACTAAGTATATTCATATATAATTCTGATGGTATATTTGGCCATATTGTGTAAAGTCAAAAGTTGTTAAGGTAAGAGGGCATGAATGAATCTTCTAGATGGTGATATTGGATGATACCATTACCAATGCTAAGGGTGAATAGGTAACAATATTACTAGTTGTTTCTAAAATAAAAAACGCAATTGTATGTAATAAATAAAATAGGCTGGAAATGATGAAGGGTTCACAGGAACAAGAAGAGAAATAGGTGTGACATATGCCAGTAAAATACATTGATTCCCATGGCACAACTTCACCAAACAACCAAGGTCACCATTCAAAGCATTAGTTAGAGGTCGAAGAAGAGTTGACAATGAAGGTGGTGTAAGTCAGGAATGAAAGAAGAGACATGATAAGCTATAGGAAACCTTCTGCTGTACAAAGTACCGCAGTGGGCATTGATACATTCACAGGGTATGGGAAGAAATTGGCCTTTTACGATTTCACTGGTGATGGGCACGAGATAGAATATAAACTAAAAATGGCAAAGCATATGGTCAGGGTGAATGAAGGTCGTTGGTGATTATAATGAATTTGGTAAATTAAAGATGGACAATACTAAGAACAGGTGTCGACAGACCCAATCCTGCACTTGTAGTGACTCTCTCTTACTTTATTCATGGACAACGCCCCTGAGGTTTATATATGCAAAATGAATTTACACCAATAACGACAAACCTTTGCAAGGCCTCTCCACTGGTGGTGGCACACCCAAGGGCCTTATAATGCGTATGGAGATGATGGATACCCTTTTGCAGTACAACACTTCTGTTGGGATTCAGATTTTGCCTAGGAAAAAAAATAAAATGATGACATTGTATTATAGTTTGAATTTGATTCCCTTATTAATCTATAAAATTAATATTCTGGTTGAGCCATATGCGTTTTCATTCATTTTAGACTAGGGTGTTCACTCTCTTATGACTTATTTGGTGATCATGGGGTCACCAAATCGCATTCATTGATCAAATCTGACCTGTAATATCTCATTAGAGAGCGGTGGCCAATTACAACTCCCGATGGTAGAGTTAGAGTATAGTCCAAATCGACGATGACAGGTATGGACACTTCTTCATCAGGATTTTCTGAGCCAGTTGGATAGCTAGAACTGTAATCGTAAAAATCTACGTATTCAGCCAAGGCCTCTCCCTCATGCAGCATTTTACAGTGACCTTTATCTGTCATATGTTTCCTGACAGCTTCAAGGGAGTAGAAAGTTCTCCCTCTGCTGTTACACCAGAGACACATAAACCCTTCTCCAACTTTTTCTCCCAAATATGATATTAGACCATCCATATCTACCACATATTCTATGTCAGGTACAAAAAATGAATGTGCTATGGTCATATGCTTCAAATTTTTCTCCATATTACTGCTATGGTGGTTGCAAAACAAGCAGTCATTTACTGGTATGGCTTCGCCAGTAATTTCTTCCCATTCATCAGAATCAACCTCTTCAATTTCCGAATCGGTTGATTCATCCAAACTGGTCCTTCTCAACCGAGTTTCACGAACCGTAACCAAATCTTTGGCGGAGCATTTCTTCATGTTGTTGTAAGCACTGCCACTAGCACGGGATAATTTGGAGTTGGAATGTTCATTTCTTGATCCGGAGGCACTGACAGGATTTGTGGCTTTTCCTACAGATTCACTATTTCCTGACGCGGAAGAACTAATAGCATTTATGGAGTTTCCTACAGATTCACGATGTTTTTTGGAATGCAAATGATTTTCATAAGAGTTTTGATTATTAAATGATTTTCTGCAGTAGTTACAGTACACTGAGCATTCCTTGCTTTCAGCCTCATTTTTCTCCCTTTGTAACAAAACTCTACGCTGAAATTCCTCAGCAGTTACAGGTGGAAGCTCAGCAACTCTTCTTTTCAAATTATATCTGTGCCAATCAGATTTATAATGCTGCCTTTGCACTTCAGAATCCTTAAATGCCACCCTACACGCAATGCACGTGTACGCTTCCGTCTTCGTCAACGACATCGAATACGATTTAGATTGAGCTTCGATAACCAATAGTCCAATAACAATTACCTCTACCAATTATCACCTTTACTTTAAGTATCTGCCAGCAATGACGATTGCGTGGCAACTATCCCTAATTCGCAGAGAGGATTTACAACAATTTACAACTCGCTCAGGCTAAACGTAATCATTAATTCTCAGGCCAAGAAAATAACTAATCATAAACAAACGACGATAGTAATTCGTTCTCAATGGTCAGACGGGCAGGACTTTAAATAAGCTTTTGTAGTTCAAGAAGTAATATATGCCTTTTTAAACATACTTGTTTTTCAGGAAATAATGTGAATTTGTTTATAGTTCCTTGATTGCTTCAGACTGAAATGACAGGAAGAATATGGGATGCTCTTGGAAGTTTTTATGCAACTGAAGTTCTGGCAGAATAATTTCATTGTTAAGGTTTTGTTTCATCTTACTTAAAATGACCTACTTTGGAATTAACGTTAAGAAACATATTGGTAGTTTAAATACATTGTAGTACAAGTGAATTAGCAGTGTGCCACAGTAAATAAAAACAATGATCGCCCATCAGTGTCATTCTCACATGTGCTGCAAATGTACAACGTAAAAATATCTACTTCCTCATAGCGAAGATCTTTAAATTTTTACCTAGTACAAGCTGAATTAGTGTTTTTTTTAATTCTTCAACTGACAGATATGCATATGATAACTTGAAAAATTATTCATCATAGACTTTTATTTTCTTTTCGTATTCATCACTTTCCTCCTCTGATTGATCTTACTTATATTTGCTAATTTTTCACCTATAAATTCCTTACGTATCCGTGAATATTGAATTCAATCCATAAATGTGCAAGAGGATGATAGCTTTTTTAATAATTAAATGGAGGACTGGTTACAACGGACAAGTTTCTAAAGTATTTTTAAGTACTTTAACGCAAATGAATCTGACGTCACTTTAAAAATAGTTTGGCTGGTTTGGCGCTATTTCAGGATTCAACATTTACATCCCCATAGTTATTTCCTTTTATGTCTCAAGTGAATGATTCTGAGACCCGGTAAAAGCTCTTATTATTTTAAACTAATATCAACAAAGTTTGTACTATACCTTTCTTTCGTATAAGAAACACTTGCAATTTCCAATTAACTACTCTATTCCGACCAGTTTCGGTGTACTACACCTTTAAACAGCACTTGAAAATGGCGTAGTATACCAAAACCAGTCGGAATTAAGAAGTTGTTAAGTGGAAATTTCAAGTGTTTCTTATTCCTAAGATTACGGATCGTTAACTTAGAAATTTCCCTATCTCACCTGACTCACTATCGTTTATTTACATTCCCGCTATGACATCGCAACTACTAAAGGCGCCAGTAGTTCAAAAAATAACCGCTAGGTGTGTCTGGCGGTTATCGATCCTACAAATTTGAGAGAGCGCATGTGCGAAGTGATAGTGGCAGATGCCGGCTGGTGGTCAAGTAGTTGAGCAGTGGGGTGATTCCGCGTGCTACCGGCATCCGGCGTCTGTCAACTGGCGAGTCCTGTTATTTTAAGTTCACCGTAACTTCGTGTGGCATTTAAGGAACTCAAGGTAATAAGCCATTTTATTTATTTTGGTGGGGTTGACAGAATTATAATTTTCATTAAGTGAGTTAGCTATTTAAATACCATCTTGGCGTCGGCAGCCGTTCCCAAAAGTCTGAAAATTGCGATTTCCGAAATTCTCAAGTAAGTTTATTGCCATTGATGATATTGTGTTTGCCCCTGGGACTTACGGCAATATCAGTTTCAAAAATTTTTGTAAGCATTTATGTCGAAACTTAACAGTTCCGTCAAACATTTTATAATTATTTTCGAGTGGTCTAACGACATTGTACCCACTGACAACACGGGTTGTTTATAATCGAATTGACGCCGTGACTTATGTATAATACTATGTTATATGTAAATTTCATAAATAGTTGCCAGTACAAACTTTGTCTTGACTGCTACAAAAACGTCCTAATGTCTCTTGATTATTGTGTTCTCGAATTACCCCTTTACGTATTTTGATAAATCATTTTGACTTCTGCCCAAATGAAGTTTATCGTTATTATATCAATGTATGTTGACAAATTGACGCTATTTCCAGGACGTAGGTATTCTTTTAGTGACCCGACAGGCTCGAACAAATAATAAAACTTAAGCATTACATAGTTAAGTAGTTATGTCATAACCGTTACATTAATGATATGAACTCATCCATGAAATAAGGTCAACTTTCACGTGAGCTATGGGAGCCAACGCCCACTCACATAATCTACGTAATTATTTATATTGTCGAAATGTCTGTTATATTTTGTACGAAAGAAATCCACTGTTTGGGTTTAACTCCATATGCGATCACTTCGAAAGAACATCTTTGGCATTCATTCATAGGACGTGTTTGTTGTATGAGTTTCAATTCAAGGTCTCTGGTCCCTTTGTTTTGGCATCGGTGATCTAATCACAAGACCCAAAGTTACCCAGGTCGAAATCCCAGAACTACAGTTTGTCATGCGTTTTATGTATTTATACGATATATACCCGCATCGGCGTTATAAACGTCCGGGTGGAGTCGTCAATTACCCCCCTAAAATTGTGGATTTCTTCCTGTCGCTCTTGAGTTTTGTTATTCCATTACGTCCACTTCCTTGGAGCATGACATCGGACGGTATCTGTCGTCCAATCAGGAAAGGGAGGGAAATGTAAATCTGTCTCCCCCGACCGAGAGCCGGGTGCTACCTCTTTCCTACCAGCCACCATCGCCAGCAATGAAGTCATATGGCGTTACCTTGAGTGAGAGTGAGAGAGAGAGAGAGGTTAAGGCGGGAAGGACTAACGATGAGGCCGTGCCTCACAAAAGTTGGAGCGAAGGAAAAAAATTATATCCTGGCCAGAATAGGAAAGGGGGCTGGGAAAGAGTCGTTACTATGCACTGCGGCAACTCCCCTCGGCACAATAATGGTGATGTAACGCCGATCCTGTTGATGAGGTACGAAAAACGTCTTGCCTCCTCCTCCTCTTCAGGTTTAGCCCGCCGCCGCTTAAATCATCGTAATAAGTGGTTCGAATCTCTTATCTAAATCCTGATGCTTTTTCCCCGATGGTGATTGGCGCCAAAAAAAATCTCAATTTTGGCGGAAAGAAGTGGTCGCTCGCAGGGATCGGAACGCAGGAAGTTTGCCGAAGGCTTTCTTAGATTCTTCGTGTTCCGTTACCAGTAATGCAATTAATCATCGCTGTTCATGTGCCTGAATTTCAGATTTTTCTCACACCCCGCCACAATACCAGGAAAGTCACCAGTGCCATTATTAAGTTTACACTCTTCTTCGAATGGATTTTCAATAACCCGTCTTGTCCTTCTACCATGGAGATAAGGTCCGGAAATACGCGGCCGTGAATCCGGTCGTCAAGAGAGTTTCACGGTCAGCTCTAGGATTTCGGCTTCGTGCCAAATGTTTCCTGAAGATCGATGCTCTTATTCAAGCGCCCGTTAGCTGTTGCTGTTGCAATATGGGAACTATCCGGAATTCGTCATGGTGGTTTTAGCGACCGGAGGAGACCTGTTGTCACAGCAACAGGTTTCGTAGTCTCGTCGTCTCCTGGCCAACAATATGCATGTTGGCCTAACTCCACTTGTTGCAGTCGTGTATGCTATCGTACGGACAACCTCCAGACTTTCTCCCTCATGCGCCGTCTTCACTTTTTCTGCTTTCTCCGCTGTAGTAAATGACTATTCGAGCGTAGTATTCTAGTCGAGATCCGAACTAGCAGTATCGGTAGCAGAAGAGTTCTCTGGTTAAAACCCACTCGCCCAATCCTTTGAAAGCAGGGCCATCTAATCAGAGAACCTGAAAAGTTCTCGTTGCATTTTTATTTGTTCGGCCTAAAGCTGATCGGCAGTCAGGATTATTAGCGTCACCCGTCTTTCTTCCATCTTAGTCTAAAGAGAAGAATTCTAGTCATCCATCTTTGTCTAAAGAATTCTAGTCAGCTTGTTGGCGGCTTCGTGTCGTTATTTATAAGTATGATGTGGCCGTGAGAGCATTTTGATGAAGGGATTCTAGCAGTGGAGTTGCCTTCCTCCAATGCTGATTAACTCATGTCCTTAATTTTGGAGTTATTGTTTCTTGTTTGACAACGATAGGACTCCTATAACCTCTTTATGTTTTGCGTTTGACGATGGAAGAATCTAGTCCTTGTTTTGTCGAAAATACACCCCGCCCTAATTTTATAAATAATCGCGTTTCGGTTACGTGAGGATCCAAAACAGAAGCTCCCGAGGCCTAAGTTTTCAGTAATAAATGTTTCGGTTAAAATAAAAAAAGTTTATAATGACAAAGAAAACGTGAGCCAAAGGAATTTGTGACTCTCTCTCTCTCTCTCCGGTGAATGTGGCGATGACCGATTGATTGGATATGCCCTCAAATGGATTGTGGTTTTATAGACATGGTCTGTAAGTTATTGTGTGATCTTATGTCATTGACGGAGAGTACTTTCCCGAAACAATTGTGTGATAATCTCTTGAATTTCAATTTACTCGTACTGTTATGAAATGGTCCAACTGATTTATTCCACAAGTTTTTTATTCGCCGTGTTTCAACGGCGCTATCGTCAAATGAAAATAACAGGATATTTGAGAATATATATATCCCTTCATAACCACAGTTTGTTTATATATATATATATAAACAAACTGGTTAAGAAGGGAGGGGTCAGGGTATCTGACTCGAGGGGGCAAGGAGCTGAGTGGTGATGCGAGAAAGGTCGAGACAAAAGAGGGGAGATACTGGGAGGGAGAAACGGGAACAAAGTGACAGCTTTTTTAGCGTCACCACACATTTGTAAAACTCTTTAATTGTTACCTGGTATTAAAATTGGGAGGGATGGCTAATGACAAAGCGGATGGTCTAGCCGGGGGGTTGAATTGTTTTCAACAACTGGGTCCTCACAGGACACACTTTTTAAATCTGTACTTGTTCGAGACCGTCGTCTCAACCCCTTATTTTCAATGTGTGGAATAACTGTTGTAAAATCACTTGTGTGAATTTTCGATTGAGGTCTTTGCAGACTGAGAAGGCTAGTTTGTGTCATTGAAACGCGCTCCTTCTTTCGATCTTTGACTTTTCTACCCGTCTGCCCAATATAGGCTGCTTCACGTTCTCAAATTCATTGGAGCACGCCGCGTAAAATTAAATCTGAAACAACGGATTTATACGAGGTTTCGTTTTATTGTCATAGGTGTGGTGCAAGTTAATTAAAATTAGGTTTTTACCCGCTACTACGAGTTAATCGAAGCCTTGTGATGAGCTGTAATTTATGAGGGAAATCTTTGAATTTGGCGTATAATTAAAAATGCTCCCTTTCAAGTTCCATGTAATTTCAACATCTCTTTAGGCCATCCAAAATTCATGTTGTTGCCATGTGATATCTGTTAAGTAGGAAATAAATAAGTGAGGTTCATAAACATTAAAAAATTGACTATTGCCTTGTATTGTCTCTGTACTGACTTTCAAAAATATAACACTTTATAATTCCATATAAAATAACTTAATAACGCCCTAGGTTTCGACGCGTAGCGCCATCATCAGGTGTACGCGTCGAAATCTAGG
>WURS02000011.1:3630564-3648612 GCA_011762765.2 Rhinocypha anisoptera | reverse complement strand
TGTGTGTATGTAATTCATATTTTTGTACTATTTTCCTTTGGACTGTGTTTTCCTGTTTTTGTTGTTTTTTCTTTTTTCTTTTGTAAAAATGTTTTTCTTCTTAAGTGGCCTCGTTGCCACAGAACAAAATAAATTTATTCTATTCTATTTATTTTGATCTCTAATTGCGTGGAAAAAAATGACGTTTTAAGTCTATATGTTCGACTGTCTATCTCTCTGATTTTATGTACGTGATCTGATCCACCGTAGTGTTTCGGGGCCCGTGATATATATTTTTGACATCCTCGCTGAAGTGAACTTCCTGAAATTGGCATAATGAATTTAACCTGTACTTCAACCTACCCTCGACGAGCGTGGTTCCCAACCTGATTCCTCCAATGAGCTTGTTGCACTGCTACGTTTGTCGTAGGCAGCGACACATTCGCGTTCACCCACCTCATTCAAGTCACCCCCACCATCCCCCATCATCCCCTCTTGGCGCGCGCACCCTGTTTCCCTCTCTTCCACTATCTCTCTCTCTCTCACACTTCTCTTTTATCTCTCTCTTTAATCCCCCCCCCCTGTGGGCGAAGCTGGAGGAGAAGCGCGTCGAGGGCGAGGGCCGGGCGGACGAGGAGGAATGCGTCGAGTCCGCGTCGGTGGCGTCGGCGGTGTCGACTGCGGACGACGCGACGCCGGCCGAGGACGCCGACGAGGGAGCGGCGGACGACGCCATCATGGACAGCGGGCGGCGGCGTCGGAGGCGGCGGCGGAGGAAGGAGGAGCGACGGAGCAGGCCCTCGCTGCTGTCCCACCCCACCGAGGAGCCCCCGCCTCCTCCCACGCCCACGGCGCCGCCCCCGGCCGCCGCCGCACCTCAGGCTCAGCAGCAGCCGCCGCCCGCCTCCGCAAGCCCCGCACCACCCGCCCCCAGGAGCCCGCTGCCGGAACCACCGCCTCACGCCAGGGTGAGGAAAGGGGAACACCCTCCCCCCAATCACTGTCGTCATTCCATTCAATCGAATTACAGTTTCCTTGAGCTTCTTCCTGCCAAAATGTTAAAAGCATCATCTCTACACGAGGTGCTTCCCCGAAAGTTCCCAAAAATTTTTTTTTTGTTTAAATTGACTTTAATGGTGCGATTGTGTCATCAATTTATGCGTTTTCGTGTTCTAATTGACATGCTCCATGTCTAGTTTTTGGCCGTGATGGTCATGAAGGGTAATCCACTGGTTAATGTAAGTTTCTGATGAGTCTCATGTTCTATTTTCCCGCTGCATCTTAACTTAATCCCTCTTCAAATCTGCATACTTCCCATCACCTATCATCTCATTCAAAATCCCTATCCTCTTTCTGTCCCTACCTCACTTAACACAGCATTCTACCCTCTATCTCAGCCCTCGACCACCCATTGCCTCTGAGGACCCCTTCCATCCACCTTTACTACCTTCTTTGGATTTCATGGAGCATCCCACATCTCCCCCTATCATTCTTGGAACTTCTTCATTAGTTTTCCTCTCTGTCCACCTCACCTTCTTCATCCGTCGCTAAATCCACAACTCAAAATCTATGCTCATCATCTTTCCTCATGGACCAGGTTTCGGATCCATTTAATGCTACACTATAATTTGAGGGTTTTCATTAATCTTTTTTTCAATTATCTATTTAAGGTCCTTCTCATCAACTCCTTCCTTTTTGCAAAGGCCTCTTTTGCTAATGAAATTCTTCGTCTAATATCCTGGCCACTGGATCTTTTTTCCTGTATGATGCTTCCCAAATAAGTAAACTTTTCTACCTGTTCCAATTTTTGCCCTTGCAGTGTGATATTTAGCCTAGCCTTCTTATTTCTTGAGAATTTAATTACTTTCGTTTTCCTCTTGTTAACCTTCATCCCAAACCTCTCGTAATGGTTTTGACCATAAGAGTTAATAAAGATATTATTTTTATTACTACTAAATTATATTCACAATTTATATTAATGAATGAAGCACCAGTAGGAACTGATTCACTATGTAATATTTGTATGGTATGCCAGTGCATATAACACACATTAATGTAGATTTGGCTACATACTGTGGGGTTCCAAATTCAAATTCAGGCATCACTTCCTAAAATCCAATTTATGTGGTTAACTATTGAGTAAAAACATTCTGGGTTATCGCAAAAAGCACATGTTAAAAAGTGCCAAGGCTACTCTCAAAATGTGGTTTTCTCTCAACCATTGTAATATGAGATCTGACCCTATTTTGCATACTTACCCTAGGTTTCACTGTTTATGTGATTTAACTCTAATCAAATGAATTGGTAAAATTCTTTTTTTTTACAGTATCTTCAGTATCTTTTTGGTTATTGTTAATGGCATTTCAAACTCAAGATTCAGTCACAAAAAAATTAAATTTCTGTATATTTGATTGAGATTTAAATTTTTCATACCCTTGAAATGATATTCTCTCATTCCTCTTTAGGAAAGGACTGTCAAAGTAATAAGGCAAAAGGTTGGAGGCTTAGGACTGAGTATTAAAGGGGGAGCAGAACATCACCTTCCAATTCTCATTTCAAGAATATTTAAAGACCAAGCTGCCGACCAAACTGGACAACTATTTGTGGGGGATGCTATTGTTAAGGGTGTGTATCATCTTCTTTTTGAGTAAAATTCAATCATCTTATTAAAATATCAGACTGAGAAACTAAATGATTACTTATTCTTCATTTTATTGCTTTACTTACTGCATGAATGTCTTAAAAGTATGGACTGAATGAGAGATGCCCTCACAAGCTAACCTGTAGGTCATGGGTTGAAGCCCTGCCTCAGGACAAGGCTATATGTATTGTAAAATATGATTCTTCTGTCCCTATGAACCAGTAAAATCTGTAAGCTCATCCATGTATCTCTATGTGATCATCTAGAAAAAGTATTTGCAAATTCAAAAAATAGTTTTTATACATGAAATGGATTGAAATTAAAAATGAAAAAAGTTTTTCTGTCCCTTTACTTTCGACATTAGTTTGTTACCCCCATGGAATTTTCAGTCATTGGGTCTTGAGGTACCAAAAGCTTATTTTTTATGGATATCTGATTGAAGTGCATACATGAATATACTAGTTTAGAAATATTAAGCTTTATAACTATTAAAAAATGTTTACTTTTAATTATTCAGCTGTCAAACAATGCTGAATTTTTTTACATACTTTTTAATGACAAAATGATAACTCAATAATTAATAATAATTAACTATGTGTTTACATAATCTACCAGTTTCTTTCACAATTTATGAAATTTTAAAACTAATCATTAAACAAACTGTTATGTAGTTACTTCTGGGTTAAGTTATGTGTTAGGCTGATTTCTTTCATCACTTCTTTTCAGTTAATGATCGTTATGTAACAACTGCAAAACATGATGATGCTGTGAGTATACTTCGAAATGCAGGAGATACCGTCCATCTAACAGTTAAACACTATCGTGCAGCTACTCCCTTCCTTCAAGCAAGCTGTAAGTTATTCTTAATTTTATTTTCCTGATATTTTTTTCCTATTCATTTTCCCCTATGTATAATTTCACATGCATGTGTGGATATTAATGTGGTTTTCATTTCACGCAGACAATGGAAAATTTGAGCTAAATTACCTCTTTAATCCTACTCTGTACATATTCAAACCTAATATTACAATGATTCTGTTCTTAAGAGACTTTTAATTTTTATGAATACAAGTTATTGTCTCAGGCGTAACTTTATGGAATTTGCTCAACATATTGGAGTAAGAGAAACACGACCTGGGTTTCGACAGGGTTGTCATCATCACCTGAAACGAAATCACCATCATCGAAACTTGGGTCGTGTTTTTTAAAATTAAATTGGTGTGGAATTACCAATTGTTTCTCTTACTCCAATTTTATGAATACATATTTAAATTTCCACTACTGAGTACATAATTAGTCCATGTTTTAATTTTTTATTGTATTAGAAAAGCTTGAGAATGGTCCAATTATCCAGAAGGTCCAGAAGCTTTTCACCAAGTATAATTTTGCCTTGGTTGAGAAATATAATTGCATTTAATTTGTTCTTAGAAAGTAAACATGTACATAATTTTATTAGACATCTAAGATGAAATTAGGGTACCTGGCCCACCATTATTTACCTTTCCATGCTGATATAGTTGGTAGTGATTAATTCCTAGCACCATATGATTGAAGTTTCCCTGTGTCGAATGCTTGTAGTGCATCGCGATGAACGTCATCTACTTGACGATGGTGTTGTAGCTGCCAAAGCACCACAGCCAGAAGGGGAAGGTTGGCGCTCCCCCTCTGGGATTCAGGTGGACAGCAGCAGTCGCAGACGTCAACTATCCTCCCCCGGCCACACCCCAACTCCCGCCTCGCCAGTACCATCAGAGTCCTCAGTGATATCGCAGCACCCTCTGTCTTTGAAGCATCCCAAAACATTACCAGTGGCGAATAACCCAAGTCCAGTCAACCAAGTAAACTCGACCTGTGCTGAACCAAAGCGAATCAAGCAGTGGGTTGATGTGGTAACAGGTCAGTTGTCTGCATTTGTGTTTCAGTTTCAAATTTTTATATAAAAGTTTCAAATTTAGTCAGAACCTGGAATGCATGAAAATGAGGAAATTGTTTTCATGAAAATGCAAGAAATCTTGCTTCTTATGTGGTCTATTATCACTGAAATAAGCTTGTTGATGAAGGCAATATTCTTCCTCCAAGTGTCCAGTCTGTATGTTCACGCTTACAAAGCCTTGCATCCACTGTTTAAAAGAGATACATATTGAAAAAATTCCATAATTATTTTGAGGATCATAATAAATACACAAAATGTTCCAAAAACTCCCATCTTCTGCTCAGATATTCACCAAGTACACACTCTTTTGTCACTCTAACTGTTCATCTTATTCCTGAAATCCCAACTTAACTTGATGATACAGTTACATTGATTAATGAAAAATGTTGATTCATATACATGGGAAGAATTCATAAAAAATTTACAGTTGACTTCAAATCATCATCATTGTATCCTTTGCTGCCTCAGTTGTTCATAATTTCCTGGGTTTTTCCTGTCCATCCTTGGAGCAATTTGGTCAACCTGGACTCACATAGTGCTGGAGTTGCATTTTTAATTGTACATTTGGTCTTTCATGAGTCTGTGGGTGGAAGATTTACCATGGTGGCTAAACTGGGATATTATAAACTTCTGACTTATCAGAGAGTAACACAATTCCCATAGCCAATAACTCTCTTTTTCAGATCCTCATTAGTGGACCCAATAAATTTATTGATTAATGATGGTGATTAAGATGTTCTGCCCAAAGTGGGTTAGGCCTTAGCCTGTCAATTTCTACCATGTTATACCCCAAAAAAGTTACCCCTTGACCAAGTGTTAGTAGCGCTAGTATTTTTGTTTACAGGGTACATGGTTATTTAGGACCTCCTTAAATCAAGGAAGAACCCAGTTGGTCAAACAGTACACCTGAGGTGGGTCTCATGCCCATGGGCTTTTGTGTCATCCATCAAGTGCAATATCCACTTGTCTAACCTGGCTGCCCCGCCAGATGCCTACCTGAAAATGTAACTACTACACAGGCACAACTGAAACTAAATAAAATCCATATGCATAGCGGTCTCAGAACTTACTTATTATTCGTGAAATTTATTCTGGGGGGCAGAGACAAGATGATGTAGTCAGAAAAAAATTATTATAAAAAAATTAATTTTACCAGTTGCCAGGATTTCTTTTACCTTTCAGTAAAAAATGTCCACTCTTACCTATCCTTTTTCCTATTTCTTCTTTTGTTCTGCCATCAGATGTGACTTTACTCCCCAAGTAATTGAGTTCTTTCATTCTCTACATTCATTTGACCCTTTTTTCCTTTCTGCCTCCTTACATTTTCTCAGGTTCATCTCTAGTCCATGTTCTCCCCGTGTTCTTTCCCATTTTGCCAGTTTTATTTCTAATTTCCCTTCGTATTCATGCTATTACTATTAGAAAACAGTTACAAATTGATTGAGTGGTCAAGTGTTAACTCATTCCATGCAAGTGAAAGTTCCATCCATTGAATACAAAATGGAAGCAGGAAAAGCAATTGATTTTTAACAATATGGCTGCAAAGTTGGCATTATTATTTCAATCAATTTATGAAACTCTACATTTATAGGAAAGTGTCTAAAATATCTTTTACAAGAAAATTCCAGTACTTAACACCATTTTTAAACCATGATTACTTTCCCCACTTATTTTACGACCGGGAGTATCAATACCAATGGTAAATGAGAATAATAAAATAGGAAGATAACAGTATACAAAATGATGATCTGGTCTTTTTCCGGTGAATAATCTGGGTGAAAAGCTCTTGGGTTTCACACCGGGTCAGGTCCTCCATGTTCCGATCCAAAGTTTCGATGTGTGACTTGTCCATCGTCTTCAGGGATTCAGGAATCCAAGAAGACGAAAGATTGGAGCAGAACACGGAGGACCTGACCTGGTGTGAAACCCGAGAGCTTTTCACCCAGTATACAAAATTTATTGCCAACCAATACTGACCTATGGGTCAGAGATTTGGGTATAAACAAGGAAAGAGTTAAATTGATTACAAACAGCAGAAATGAGATTCCTGTGAGACATATAACATTTAGCAAGAAGGGACAGAACAAGGAAAGAAGCCATCAGGGAGAGGACATTAGGAGTGGGAGTGCAGACATTAGAGGAAAAACATTGCAAGGAAACAGTTGCTATGGTTTGTGCATGCGTTGAAAATGGAGGAGAGCAGAATGTCCAGAAGGGTGATGGTTAAAGGAGAAATGGAAGAAGGGTAGAATATACAGGAAATGATTTCTGGCATGACTTGGTGGAACTGCTTCATGGTTATAGAAACAAAACACTTAATTCCACATAAACAAATTTATTATATCAACCTTCATCACAGGGCAACATCATCAGGTGAAGTTACAGGAATTGACACTGGTATACATACATACTATACTAAATCAGGTGGGTGGGAGGCTTGGTGCATGGGGTAATGCAGGTATTAGGCAGGAGGAAGCAGAAATGGTCGGAGATGATGATGATGACAAATTTTTGTAACATTCAGAACATCATTGCTTTGTTACAGAACTACACACTAGTGTAAAGCACTTATCTCATGGCTTGTTTTTCAAATCAATCCCTACCAAAAGAAGATGGATCCCTGACATTGTGCTCAGCTTGCTCTAACTGGATGCCCAAATGAAACTTGTTTGGTAACTTCCTCAAATGCATTTAATTTCATTTTTCAGTTCCTCTTATGATGGCTTATGTCACTCGTTACATCTTTGGCACTGACCAGCTCCGGCCTAATGCATTCGAAGTGAGGGGCTTGGACGGCTCTTCGACAGGAGTCGTTCTCTGTGAGGACACAGCCGTGTTGACAAGGTGGCTCAAGTATATTACAGACAACGTTGTTGGACTGACAAATCTGCAGGTCTGACTATGTGGTAGTTATGTATGTAGCTTTTTGTTATTTTTGCATGTATTTTGGAATCTCTTTCACGTACATTCTCATAATTAAGGATTATTATGAGTTATTTTTTTTCTGGAAGTATTATTATGGCTGCTTGATCACCTTCTCTTTCACATTTTATATGACAGCCTAGTATTTTAAAAGAATTGGACATTTATGGAAAAAGTAAAATACATTTGATTTAAAATATTACATTAAAATTAGGGAGTGGAGGATCCTACTAATTTACTTAAATAGTTATTGTTAACGTTATTTTTTCTGATAAAACTGTTCTACTTGTTGAAATCTTTTTACAGGTATGTATTACTTTTATGGATTACCAAAATATACTAATAAGAAGTCTATAGTATACTATGTGCATAAATTATTACTCATCCATATGACATTCAACTGTCATTGCGAATTGAGCATCACCTAATTGTACAGATTTTACAATTACTATTACCTGGTGTCTAATTCAGTACCTAATTGTAAAGTACCAAGCATCATACATATAACAGATATTACATTCATAGTGTTAAGATCCTTCTAAGACTTTTTGGTCTTGTCAGCAGGTGCTCTTCTTATTATATCACACACTGTATGAGTGTTACCCAATAAAATCATGTAGTTTCATACTCTTTGCAGTTACATTAAAGAATAAATTATCATAGTACTTATAACAGTATACAGTTTTTCTTATAAGGAAATTTCATGTATTTATAATGAATAAGTCATTAATTTTCGCAGTGGTGGAGATTAAATTAAGATTACATTTTTTGTTTGTTTAAGAAAAGATTAGATTGATAATGATATAGTATTGAGATTTTGTTGTATATTTTCTTCACGAAATAAACATTTTTTTACTGAGGAGGATATCATGTGGCCTCACTTTAAACTAACATTGTTTATCATAGAATTCCACCAATGACAGCCTTCTCAGTGAATTTAACCATTTTTTTATATTCATTTTGACTTAATTAAGTTTTATCATCTATATTTTATGTCATATACACCATTCAATATTATTGGTGTTGTTACTTAAATTTTCCTTGATTTTAAGCATGATTTCCCAGATTGTATTGTATATTATCCCTGATTGGAATCTGAATCTTCTTTTTGTCCAACTGCTTGTATAATTGACATGAAAATACATCTATCAATCGTTAAAATGAATTTGCTATGCAAGTTGTAAGTTGAATCAAATAGCATATATGATTTGATTTTTACACTTTCATTATTAGTTTTTCTAAGGAAAAGCATCTTTTTATTTATTCAAGTAGATTTTGAATAAAATACGGCCATGTATAATGAGAAAAAAACATTTCTTAGATAATAAAAATTAAAGAAAGCTCATTGACCTTATAAAATCTCACTCATATGAGATAACTCTTCATTATACTCTAGTTGACTTTCATATCAATATGAAATGACTCTCAGCTGTGGTCCTTAATGAAAATTCATGATTTAAATCTTATAAATAATCATTACTACCAAAATATGCACTATGAGTGTGGCAGCATAAATATAAGATTTCCCTTATTATAAAATTATTTTCACTTGCCAAACCATATAAAACTTTGATAATAATGAAGTTTAGATAAACCACTGTACAGATTGCAAATGTTCCTGTTAGTTTTAGTGAACTGGCCCATAATTCACTTATTACATATAAGGGAGATAATATGCCAACTTAAGTTTATAACTCAATAATACCCAGCTATTACCCATACAAAATATTTGAATCTCTGATAATTCATCATATCCATTAAACTCCTGAAGACTTGGTATTCTTATTGTCACTTCTTGTTAAACGAGTCTTTTTCCCTTTCACCAGTTGAAACTCTGCAATCGCAACTTTGCACGCACTGAGCGCATTGAGTACATGGGCTGGGTGAACGAGGCATCTCCAACGAAAGACAACAGGAGGCCATGGCAGAGTTGGCAGCCTAGGTTCCTGGCCCTGAAGGGTCCAGATGTCCTCATACTAGATGCCCCACCAGTAAGTGTAATGTCACATGTTGAATCTTCTCCTTGGTGTTTACGCATGCAATTATGATTGTTTAAGTGATGATTGTGCTGTAAGTTTTTCATTACTGACAATGAAGTAGATATTCAAATTTCCAGATAAGTTATAATAATTAATTAAATTTGAAATGGATGTGTAAGCAAATATTATATTTATTTTCTTTATACCTGTTTCACATTTAGCATTTCATTGTTCAAAGCATGAAAATGTTTTTTTTAATCAATTGGAACATTGTATAAGCGTAAACAAGCATATAAAAGTCACCTTTTTATCACTTGTTACATGGTTTTCTTTATATTTGGCTGATGATATGCTATTTTAATAAATTTTAATGAATTTAAGTTATAAAAGTCTTGATTTATAAGCAATCCACCATAAATAACAGGCGAAAGTGATCAAAATTTTATTATCTGCATTGATGTGGGAAAATGGATTTTCGGAAGTCAACTTTTACTTATATGTAGTATTTTTTTCATCTTCATTTCTCACTTAGTCATCTCTTAGGTTTTTGAATACATTTTTGTATTAAATTGGAGGAAACACTGACTTTTGTATTGACAGAATTTTAATGCTTGAAAACATGGAAAAATCCATCTTTTCTTGTGTGCTTATGCCATCTTCTGTACTCCCACCTTTTAGAAGATATTATAATGCCATAGGATAAGTAGATGGCAACTGTGCCTGAGTGTTAATCCAAAGATTGACATAGTATTATTCCATACTGGAGGTACTGAAGTAAAAAAATTAGAAATGTTGCCCTATTGAGTGATATTTAATGTTTTTCCCAAAAGTCTACTGTGTGTTAGGTGACTAAATATGAAATGAGAAAGAGCTAATCTGAAATAATTTGAAGATTCTGTCTTCAAATTGATCTTCTTTTGAAGTAATAATGGTTCCATCAGCCTAAGAAGTTCAGGTGACCTTTTTTTCATAACTAATCATATTTCTCTCATTGAATTTAATTCATTAATAAATCAAATCTTTTGCCTTTTAATGGATTTTTCAAATTTCTAATTAAATGGAAGTCTCATTGGTCCGGACTGTATGAGTGTTGGGAATTACATTTTTGTCAAAAAATGCTGTATCAGGTGTTTTGAATGAGAAGTTACTATATCATGGCACTGCAGCCAGTTTGTATTTTTCCACAAATAATAATAATAATATCTTTATTGGCAGTGGGTTCATTGCCCTTCACCTATATAGTGCTTACATGAAATTCACAATATCTTATCAAACATAAAGTACATATATCCTAAAATCAGTACCTACATACATAGGCATGAAATACATCATTTTGGTTGTATTATATCACATAATGTTGAGGATTCAGATTAAAAACATAAGTTTTGATATCACAAAATTATTAATTAAGAAAATGGATTCGAGGCCAAGTACTATAAATAATTATCCACCAAGAGAAAAATACATAATGTAATCAGGAATGTGAACATAAATAATAATAATATCTTTATTGACAGGTTTTGGGTTAATACCCTTCACCTATAAAGTTTACATATGACGTTTACAAATTGTTATGTAAATCATCTCATAAAATATACAGGCATGATGCTGCAATGTGTCCTGTATATAACCTATGTCATTTTTTTTATTGCACTGAATGTATCATTTAAAATGTCTAAATTAGGGTGTTTATTGGTCAGCATTATGGCAGTGTTAAATGGGGTGAACTTAGAGTAATTGCATTTGTGCCAGTCAATATTAAAGTGAGATTAATTGCGGAAATGTTTGGGGATATATAAAAGTTGAAAGCTTCTAAGAAAGGAGGACAGTCTATTTTATAGCTAATTATATTGTGTATTAAAAAAATTTGTGAACATTTTTATAATCATCAGAGAGTTGATTTAAATTCAAAATAGATAAAATGTAATCATAACAAAAGTCACTATATTTAAATCCAAGTCTATAGGCACAAAGTCTTAAAAATGTAGTTTGTATTTTTTCAATTCTGACTACAGAAGTGCTCCAGTGCGGTGACCATACCGTAGTACAGTATTCTAAAATTGGTCTAACTATGGTACAATAAATTATTTTTTAGGTACGTATGTTTTTGAAGTCTATTAAGTTTCTGTTTTCATATCCTAGCATTCTGAGGGCTTTTGAACAATTTGCTCAATGTGTTCTTTGAAATCAACACTACGAGGCTGTTTCCTCCTCACTTCATAAATCTACCTTTTAGGAACTACCAAATAATACTGCTAGTTTATTATGGATCAAATTCATGGTGTAAACACCGTCAGTTCAAAGTAAAAAGTTGTACTTGCATAAAGTACGAGTAGTAAAAAGTAGTATTTCATCAGGTCTCCTTTAAACCTTGTTACTTTCATAATTTTCTATGTCATAATTTAGCATGATACATTTTTCCTAAATAAATTAATTTTATTTTCAAGGCAACCAATTTTTCTTGGCATCTATAATAGTTCATGCTTTGCTACTACCAACTCATTCTTCTTCTTTTACTGTCTAAATATTTCTTCTTTACTTTCAGTTGACAGAACAAGAATGGTCATGTTATTCAGGTGCTGTCGATGCAATCAAAGTGTATCAAACAATGTTTCGGGCAGTACGTGACTCAGAGAATGTGGATGGTCGCCAACACTGCTTCCTAGTCCAGGCATCAGGCAGAGAATCTCGTTATCTTTCTGTCGAAACTCGTCAGGAGCTGTTGCGGATTGAAGGAGCTTGGCATTGTGCTGTCTGCTCAGCTGTGATGAGGCTTGGGGTGAGAATGGCCATTCTTTTCTCAACTATGTGGTTATCTAGTGCAAAGGCTTCATGGGTAGGTTGTATCTAAGACATTATCATGAATCATGTATTACCATCAAACATTTAAACAAGGTAAAAAAAATATAGTATTCCTTTTAAACTGGATGCTGTGAACACAAAATGATATTTCAAAAGTTCAAAAAGTTATAGCCTGAGCATCCTATTTTCTTGGTTATTCTAATATTGATTTTTAATTTGCTACCATAACTAAATACTACCTAAAATATGTGGTTCATCAGTGTTAAATATTTTAATTGACACTTGATTTATTGTCTAAGTTATTTTACTTGTGTTTAAGTGTCTAAGTTAATTTTACTGTCTAAGTTACTTATTAGAAAGAAGTGGACACATACTTTTGGTTAAATTTTCATTGATTTTCTGCTTTATATTCAGCATATTTTTTCTTGGAGACAATCATTTGAGCAGCTGTTGATCGATAGTATAGGTGGTATATGTAAATGTTTATTTTAAACATGTCAATTTTCCCATAGTGACAGCATATATGATAATTCTGTCTTCAATAAATAAAATAATGGGATGCATTTTTTTTCAGAGCAAAACATTCACTGTGACAGCAAATGGAAAAACAGCTGGTCTTACACTTGACTGGAATATGGGATTTGCTCTCTATGATACTGAAGCAAAGGCTTATGCATGGAAGTACAAATTTTCACAGTTAAAGGGTTCATCTGATGATGGGAAATGCCGATTGAAATTGCATTTTCTGACTGCTGAAACTCGAAACATTGAGACAAAGGTATATATTTTAACTGCTGACTTGTATTTAAATTATTTTGTATTCTTATTTAAGTGTGACAGTGAAACTTAACAAGTCAACACAGTGGTTTGTATGGCCTCTGGAAAACTATAAAGTATATCATCCATTGCATATTGATGTACTCTTGGCTGTCTATTTACAACTGACTTATTTTCTGACTGAAAGCTCATAAGTAGATTTGGTTGTTTGTCTGCCATTTATGTGTTTAGTTATTAGTATTTTTGAACCTTTCTAAACTATATATGAACTTTAGAATTATTTTTATAATGTTTGGACCTTTACCTACAATTTGTGATATTGTACATACCTTTGTCTCTATGCCTCTATTACTTCTCTCTCTCTCCATGACATTAATTTTACAATGAAGATTCATGCATGATATTGTGGGATACAAACTGATTCATAATGGAATAAATGAACAGTTTTCCACAAATAAAGACAATCTGTTGAAAATTGCAAGTTTATTCAATTATAGATGTTAAATTCAGTTTGTCTTGTAGTTGTCAGTTTGGCCGGTCATGAGATCAAGGAAACAGTCTGAGAATGCTATAAGTATTTCTACAATCATTTAAATAGTATCTAATCTCAATATGTCATGAGCTACCCCCTTTGCAAAGAAAAATACTAATTTTATATCAAGTAAGATGATTGCATGTCCAACTATGAGATATGTCCTCTTATACAATTTAAAGTTCCCTATACAGATGTTTTAAATCCAACAAAACAAAAAAAAATATATCTTGAGATAAATATAAAATTCTATGCTTGATAACATCCCAATTCTTCGGCAGTATTCAACAAAAATTGTGTTTAGGATAAACTTTTAATGCAATATGCATTGGCTTTCTGGTTTCTGAGATACCACTGTGTGGGTATGATACATATATATCAGACTTCATGCTTCTCCTAAAGGTAAACATTGAGTCCTATAAAGATGTAATATGATAAATTGGGAAACATCACCTGCTATAAAACATGAAAATTCATATAGAAATGAGAGTAACATTTGATGCTGAATATTTCTATATTTTATAGGTCTTTTGTGGGCATATTTAATCTTCATCACAATGCTTTTAATTTTTCACTTTATTAAATTCTCATGTGATAAGAACATCAGATTTTCTCTAATCTTTGGTCTCTGCAACTTCAAATAGCACCTATTCTGAATTCAGAAATTTTGCGTAGCCTTTGGATAGAAGTAAAGACCAGATTGGGCTGAATTATCATTTTTCATGAAAGAGATCTACATTATTCAGTTTTATGATGAAAATTAGAATATAAGTAGTGCATACAAAATCTTTAACAAAGTCTTGTGTGGGTAGCCTTGGATTGGTAGGTTTGAACCATGCTTAGGTTACAATATGTGCATCATGAAAACACCTGTGAATCAAACGTTTAAGTTGTCAATGTCAAACAGGCTGTATTTTGAATGTTTTAAAATTCCAGGAGTTGGAATGTTCATCCCTGCAAGCCCTCCTGTTCTGCATGCATGCCTTCCTCACAGCAAAGGTGGCTTCCGTTGACCCAGCCTTCCTGAGTTCCAAGTCTCCCTGACAAAGCGCCAAGACGGACTCCTTGCCGTCGTCTTCAAGGAGGCCTGCGTCATTTCACAACACACGGAGATCAAAGGAAAACTAAGACTCTGGCTCATAGATGGCAGTCAGTGACTTGGGGTCAACCTCAAGTCAATGTCTCCTCTCTCCATATTTTCCACCTGTTGTAAAACAAAGGTATGTTCAAATCCTTAACGGCCGAAGCACAGAGGCATATGCATTGGCCTGTTGGTTAGAGAAAACACAAGATGGACACCTGAACATAATTTGTGCCTGTAGCAGCGAACTCTGCTGCTCTCACTGGAGTATGTTTGACCACGGTGTTTTTTCCCTCAACAGGTGTTTCTGATTGTGGGAGCTACTGATAAATATGGTCAAAAGCTTTCAGTTTATATCTGCCTCATTTGTGCTGGAATTGAAAATTGGCTCATTGCTTGACGATGTAATTCCAGCTGGGAAACTCACCTGTTTATATTATCCCTTTTTTTTACTAAGGGTACAAGTTATGCTAAACGAGGCTGGCTTTGTTGGCAAAAACATGTGGAAGTTATCATTTATTGACTACTTCTTAGACTTGCTTTGAAGAATAGTGAATCATTCCTCAGCTGTTAACTGTTGGTGTGATTTCTTATCGGTACATATAACTAAGGATTGAAGCAATGAAGTTATTGCTACAGCTTCTCAGGTTCGGAATGTGTTCGATGCCTCATATACTTCTAATGAGCTCAAGTTCTTATTGAAATCTATCTACAAAGATCTATGTTCAGCTTTATTTCTGGTTTTCAAAGCACAATTTTTTTTATTATTTTGGCTCGGCCTAATCTTTGAACGAAATGCCAACAAATTCCAAATGTATGAAAACTCTGTATGTCATGAATGGTTGCTTAATTGTGTAATGATTATTGCTATTCAGAAAGTGGATGGCATTATTTGTGAGGTGAAATGTTTTCACCCGAGTCCTATGCATATTATTGTTGACCAATTGATAGTGTCATGGTACTGAAATAATCAAGATATATGGATATATATATGTATATTAAGAGCTACATCTTATTACTAAATAAGATATTCTTCGATATATATATTGTGTCATGCTGCCGTTTGGAATTGCTTTTAATAAAAGTTTTTCCTCTGAAAGCACACTTCATAACCAAAGCTTTAATTTATGGTTTTTGTGCTTAGTCACTTGCACTGTAAATGTATACTATTACACCACTGATGTTCAATAATTTTTATTATGTAATGTTTTTAATCATACACATTTGCATTTTATAGAGTAGATATTCAGTATTCTTCGATTTTCTTCAAACCTATTCTATATTCTCCATTTGTCTTCTGACATATGTTGTTTTTCCAATTGCTTGCATTTTTATCAGTACCCTTTTGGGTCTTTGCCTTTTAGTCACAGTTTGGATTTTCTTAAGTGACCCTTTTTCTTTAACATATCTCCTCATTTGCCTCTTGTCCTCCAATGCACCTCCTTAAGGAATATTTTAAAAATAAACTTGCGTACCTTATCTCCTGGAGTTGAGGCTGACTCCCTGAGAAGATTAACATCTTTTTATCCCCCCTTCAAGGTTAAGGAGAGTAATTTCTTGAAACATGGGGGACAGAAAGAAAATATTGGGCCAAATAAGGGGAATTTGGAGTGACCCTGGGGAGTCAGCGTGTAGTGCCTCAAATAATGCATATAGTAATAATAATGGTAAATAATACTGTTGTTTATGTAAATAGAGAAATGTATATTCTTTGTTATTATATATAAACCCAATCAGGGTATGAGGATTAATTTAATTGTTCACCATTAGTCCTCACTAAAATATCCCTGAGCCTAATTATTTGTTACCATTCCCACCCTCACCACTTGAAATAAGTGGCCGAGAGGGATGGGCCTTTGTTGGCCTAATTTATGTAAAATGATGAGGGATGACAGCTTAGCTGTCCCTGCGATCTTTCATTCATTCCTTTGTCTGTATTTCACCCTATTCTTGTTGTTAGATGAACCCTCTTTATCTGCCTCATTCCTACAATTATCCTCTGTAAAATAATCCCCAAATTTGTCTTCGCCTACAAAGACCAATTACATTTAACATCATGACTGAAGTGTTTTGTTAATCATTATGGTGTTAAAATGTTAGTTATCCATTGTAGTGCTGTGCACCATTGATGTAAAAAGAATAAAAAATTGCAGATTTTGCATACCATGGAGGTTGTCAATTAGGAATATTATTCTTCCATTAATCTGCACTCTAATGACTGTAATGAATGATAACGAAAAATGCCTAAGGTTGTGTGGGAGCTCATTGCATGCAATACATACTAGATCAAAAAGAGATCAAGTTGTTTACTGTGTAGATTGGTGAGTCCATTCCTCATAAGCAGTAGTTGAGAAAACTGGAAAATAAATCTTGTAAATTCAACATGTGAACCAAGTAATACTCATGTTCTAGCTTTGATTTCGAATCTTTTTAGAGTGTGTATGCAAACATGTACATAAATAGGTTATCCTTGCAATTAGAAATACTACTTGTGAATAGAGAATCTAACCTTGTGATACTGAAATAAGGTGCCCACAAATTATGTACATCATGAGTTAAACTTTTATAAATGACGTTATAGATCCATTACATGCAGTTTTATTTCTATCACCAGTGATTGATATTCCTATTACTGTGTTAAATGGTCAGATAGGATCACAATGAAAAGGTGTAAGGAAGAGTAAGAGAAGGAAGGAGTTTGCTTCATACCATAGAAGAATGGATAAGGAAGCAAGAAAGGACATTAACTGAGAAGAGGCTGCATGGCATGGAACGATTAGGCACTGTAAAGGGAAAATCAAAAAGAGGAAGGAGAAAGAAAATGATTGACGACATGAAATACGCCAGGGGAGGATGTGCTGATGTGAAGAGAAGTGATGAAGACATATAAAGTAGAAGTACCAAGAAAATATACTAGAAGAATATAGACGATGATGGTGAATATTCCAGACCAATAGAGTGAAGGCTTTCATGTGGCCCTTTTGATGAAATTGATGTTTTGGGGTGCTCGCTGCATTCATTACTGCTGGAAAGTGACAGTTTCACCAGCATTTCAGTCGGCTTCTTCAGGTCAAAGTAGATTAGATTAACTTTAGCCTGAAGAAGTCTACTGGGATGGAGGTAAAATTGTCACTCACCAACATTAATGAATTCATTAAACACCCCATAGGATCATTTATAATCTAATTTCTATTTTGAAAGCGAAAATAAAAATACAGCTTATTCCACATACAAATACATAAAAAAATTAACTTCAAAGCAGCATCATTAGGTGAAAAAGCATACATACACAGTCCTTTAAATACTTTTTGCAACCAGGGGGTGGGTGAAGAGGGGGGGGTGGAGCATGGGATTGGTGACTAGAATGCAGAGAGCGGAGAGGGGGGAGGGGGTAGGGTACAA
>WURS02000011.1:3586329-3599316 GCA_011762765.2 Rhinocypha anisoptera | reverse complement strand
GGGAAACCTGCAGAGCCTTGGGGACGCGCATTAAAGAACATGAAAGGGCAACTAAAAACAAGCAATTTCGTTTATCAACCATTGCTGAGAATGCTTGGAGTGAGCATAGACAAGGCCAAAATAATATCAAAGGAGAGCTGATATTATCCCAGGCTCATCCAGAAAGCCATTGAAATATGGAAAACACCAACAAACTTCAATAGAGATGATGGTTATCCCTTGAAAACTGCTTGGAAAAGGATTCTTCCTGTGGACCAATCAGGAGGCAGCACCATCAAAGACAGCCCTATATAAGGCGAACATTTTACCTTCTCGACACTTCGACCAGAATATGCCAGCAGGATGGCTAGCAAAACTGTTGTCATCACAAGTCAACAAAAGCAGACGCAGCACCAGATAAAGCCGAGAGCATTTGGATGATGCCGTGAAAACCTTTGTACCAATTTCATGCAGCATTGATAGTGCAACAATTAGAGAGATTAGTAATTATGTCATTATTGTTGTACACAAGAGTGAAGAGAATGATTCATCAAAATGACAATGAGATGATGACTGTTTCCTATTGGTTTAGTGGATCATTGAATCATGTAGTATGATTTTATTGATTTAATTAATAAATTTAAGGATGTATTGGCTATACAACCCTAGTCAAATGCTACAGATTTGACACCAAGCAATTTTCGGGCTTCTTGCTATATTTAAGAAGAGGAACTGAATCAAATCGATTTTAGTTGGGTGTTATTAGTACTTTGTGTATTTTTTAGGCCGATGGATTCCATATTTACACCAGTTTTAAGCTCTTTTGACTTCCGTGACCAACCTATGGACTTGAAATATTGAAAATTTTACAGCTCAAATTTTTATTTGTTTTAATGTGATTCTTTCTTTAAACTAACTAATATCTTTATAGGATACAGTTTTATTGTTAAAGTTACTTATTTTATGATCATAAATTAAAAAACAAACTGATTTCTTATGCCATACATTCTGGTAAGGTCACATATATTCATACGTTGTCAGCACTGCACTAAGATGATGTACCCTAACTTGTCAGTTTTTTCTAATGAAAATAAAAATCCATCGTTTTAGCTATGAACAATAAAATATATCGTACTTATTATAAATTGAAAAGAAATGTCAATTGAAAAGAATTACTTTTGGAAAGGACTGAGAATGTATATCAACAAAGTATATCACACAGAGCCGAAATGAGTGTGACGTCGCCACGTTTATGCCTTGCAATTGAAGAAAAGCGTGGAGTAGCTTCATTTTATTATAAATATTTCGTGTACTATTTTCTGATTGATTGTTTTTATTGGTGTCTCAAATTATAACACAATTATTTATTACCCTTAAATGTTTCAATAGTTTTTCATTTTTAGTTATGTGTTAGATTTTCCCTTAAAGTTTTCAAATCGCATCAAATCAGCCATTTCCCATAAGAGTGCATGTTAATTTCAAACTTTGATATCTTTTGAAAGATCTTCTGAATCGTTTTGAAATTTGGCAGGTTAGTTACAGTAGAATTCCGCTATAATGAGAGCTGATAAATGACGAAAAATCTCTCATTATAACGCACACTTGTTACAGCCAACGGTCATTTAAATTCACCTCTTTCGGCATTTATAGCGGGCAAAAATGAATCATGAAGTAGTTGTATCAATCCATCAGCAAAAACATTGAAACTAGATCGTTTCATTAAAAAATTTAAAATATTGCCACCAAAATTCACGCACTCGTAACTAATGTACGCCACTCATAGGTACTATCTTCGAGAACATTTCATGAACAATAATAATAATGTTTATTCACTTACAGGTAAAATATGTTACATAGCTTCATCACATTTAAGGTAAAAAATAATTATGTGGTAATATGATTCCTTAGTGTAGGTTACAAACAATCATATCAGGTATTCAATATAAGTTCATTAATACTGTGGAAACATTTATTCAATAGAAACGCTTTGGCTTCAGCTTTAAAGCTTTTAATTGTGGTAATAGCTTTGATGTTTGACGGTAATTTATTGTACAACATAGATGCAGAATGATGAGGACCCTTTAAGGAAAATGAATGAGAGTGTTGATTTGTGTGAATGTTGGATTTAATGCGGGTCGAGTAGGTGTGATAGTCAGAGTTAATAGGAAAGATATCAGGGTGTGATTTCACAAAACACACACAACTTAAAATATAAACAGAAGGAAGAGTGAGAATTTTCATGGCAGAGAAAAGGGGTTTACCAGGGGTTCGGATGGGAACTCTATGGATGGTTTAATGGCTTGTTTTTGAGCTGAAAAGGCTTTGAGGGATAGAACTGAGCCCCCCCAAAACATAATGGCATAGGATAGGTGGACATGAACCTTTGCAAAATAAATTAGCTTCAAGATTTCAATTGATACTATGGGATCAAGTTTCTGCAACATATGAGTACCATTTGAGACCTTTTTAATGATAGAATCAATATGGGCTGACCAATTGAGGTAATCCCTAATATGAAGGCCCAAGAATATTATTGAGGCAGAGATGTCCCTTCCTAAGTCATTGGTATTGGGCAACAGATTATTCTTTGTGGACATTTTGTTATGGAAATTAATGAGAACAGTTTTCTCCTCATTTACAACAAGATTATTAGTTTTGCACCACTGATCCATTTTTCATTGAGGCATTTCTGAAAAGTTCTGCTATGTTCTTCTATAGGTCAAGAAAACAATGTTTTAGTTTTTCATGCTTCATATTTATCATAATATGCCGTAATTTGAGACATTCCTTTTTTCGGACTATACCATAATTTTTATGACAATGAAGACAATGTGTTCCATTAATGGAAATAAAATTTAAAGTTGACTAAAATGCATTTCCACAAGAGATTATAAATAAAATAACTTTAATTAAGATCAATAATTAATATTTTTAGGGAAATAATCTTTTTAAAAAGTTTCACCTGATATTCGGCATATTATTCAAAGGACTGAATTTTTAATTTTCTCTTATAGGTAGTTATAGGCACTTTGGAGTTGGAGTTTGTAAGATTAAAATTATAATTAAACAAATAGGTTATTCAGTTAAAATGAATTAAACAGATTGTATTTAATTTTGTGATAAGAAAATACTTTTATTTTCTAATTATAGTGATTTGCCACAACTTCATATTCATTATGATATTTTTAAAATTCATTATTGCTAAACAATTAAGCAAACATTTTGCACAAAAACTTTTGAATCTAGAATTAAGTAGATTTATTCCATTCTTTCAATTTTAATCTGCTTCCATCTGATGAAATTTATAATAATGAAGAGATGCACTTAAAACAATTAGGCATCACAATACTCATAAAAATTTAATAGAAGATATACCAAAACAATACCAGCTATTTCATGAAATTATTATGAATGTACTAGTACATGTGCTTAACATTAATAATTATTTTCTCTCTTTATAGGTGGTGCTGCCGAGTAAAGCAATTAAAAATGAGCGTATACTTGAGACATTAATGTTTCAGGCTAATTCAGGGATATATCGCATACAGGATAGTTACATAGAAGCCTGTAAACAAAGACTCCAAAAACAGGACTCCAGATTTAGTGAATGGGACTCATTTGATTATGGGCTTTGAATTATAAAAGAATTGTTAGGAAAGAGGAGAATAGAGGAGGATGAATCCATTGCCAACTACCTTCATGGCCCATATCTCAAACTTTCCAGGGTTTGATGTGGTTGATTTTGAATTTGTATGTATTAAACCTGACCTGTGGATAATAATTGCAGATAATATGGTATACCTTTTAAGGTAATGTGTGCAGGTAAAAATCTCTTGAATTAATGGTTTAGAGATCTCAAACTTCTCCCATGACCTGGCTGGTAAATAATTCAAAAGCAGGAATTGGCCACATGATAAACTTGATGTTTTCCCTCTGATGGACTGCTGATCAACATGTCCTGTTCCAGCTCATTACCATCATACATCCAGGGAATTTGATGAAGTACAAGTTGGTCCAAGTCTAAAAAAGCACAAATGGTTCCACCAATGTGTTCCCCTTCTACAGTGAATACAAGAACAATTTTCCAAAAACTTTTTTTTAATGGTTAGTTTTCTCTACAGGAAGCAGCATGAGTGTACAAGCTATCACAGTTTTGTGGTAAGTGGTCCTTTCCTATGAATGAAGAGTGAGTTAAAAAGATGATTTCAAAGTATTTATTTTTTTTGCATGCCAATACTTCAGGGCTGCATTCCCTAAGAGGTATGGTCATAACATATTTTTCCACTTGATAAAGTGAAAATGAATTTAAACAGTTAGGATTTGTAAATCAATGAAAGAGCCTGAGCATGTGACAAAGATATCCTTGCTGCAAATTTAGTACTATTTATTGAATAAAAGAGATAAGATTAACAAAAGGATCATAGACATCAGGCAATGGTCCATCTGTTTCTTATAGACATACCATGTAAATCAAAAGAAACCATTTTCATGTGCATTTCCAAAATTGCCAGCTTTTCTGGAAAATGTCAAGAAAAGCAATTTTTAAACCTAGCTTAGATATTCTACTGATTCAGAATGATTGAGATTTGATTCTGTGATAAGACATACAAAATGAAACTTGTAGAAACATTTCCCCTTTCAGCATAATTTTGTGTATTTTTCCCACTAAGTTCTCCATTAGCTGTCACGATTCATAGTTAATTGACATAGCATGACTTTAATTATACAATTCATGAAGAGTATAAGGTATCTCTAACCCATCAAAACAAGTATTAAGTGAGACAGGAAATTATTTCTGTATCATCTACTTCAAAGATCCAAATTCTCCATGATTTATGTTATTAATTTTGCAAAAGTGATACATAACTTCCATCCACTTACATTCAGGACAAATCAACTCATGTAAATACTAGTAGTTATCCATCAAACGACTATGGTTGTATGAATATGTTGTCTGGTATGTTGAATATGTTGTCATGGAAAATGTGTGATTAATACTTTATCTCTCTATATTTTCAATTTTGCTAAAGGAGTTGAATTATATTCCAAAAACGTCTCTTTTGTGGGTTTCCCAGTTTTTAGTCTTATCTTCTGCTAGACTGACTATAAAATTGAAATTAAGAATCAAATACTGAACAAAATCATGAGTGGCTGTTACAAATATGGTTTATTTGCTGAATAAATATACCTACTGTTTTATCAAACTTCCACAATTTAACACAAAGTTTAGACAGTTAATAACAACTAAAATAATATTATTTTCTCATTCTGCCTTTAAAACTCCGAACTTGATGCATGTAAGTCAATACACCAGAGCTTTTCAAACCACTAGCTTTTTGAAATGCTATCTGAATCAAAACAACTCTCCTTCGTGAAATAAAATGTTGGCAAGCATGCTTCCTTATTTGATCTGGCTCTGTTCATTATTGTGAAAAACTTCCATGGTTTTTCATATCCCTTTATATGCATGCTAAAAGAGATATGTTCAATGTGCTAAATATAAATTATCCATAATATTTTTTTTCTAAAACAGAAAATTTCCTTGAGCAACCTTCATCATACTATGGCTTCCAGTCAATTTTCGTACCTTCACATTAGCACTGGATACCTCTATTATTTTAATAGGTGATTAGAGAATCTAAATTGCCAATTTAGTTCTAAAAAGCATAGACCTTTGGAAAAATGTGAATTCTGTCTCATCTCTTTCTTTGGGTAAAGATTTAATCCAGTTTTTTATATCCAATTCAATGAAAGAATAAATTGAATACTAACAAAGTTCATTAATCTGGTTTTGTGATAACATCAACATCTTATCCAAGAGATGCCTAGATCAGTGAAATTGGATGAACAAGATTTTAATGTTTCACATTCAATCCATGTAGCATCCCAGTAAGAGCAAATACCCTCATTACAAAAATTTATTTTTCATTTTATATAGCTCACCTTTAAAATATATATTAGTTTTTTGACATTTCAAGAATGAAGTTTTAATTTAAAAGCTCATGCAGTTTACTGAGCTCCAAGGTCCATTGAAGGAGGGCAGTAAAAGGAATAGCAGAAAGTTTTTCCAGTAAATATCATAAAATGTCAAAATGGCTCATTCAAACCTCACTGACAAAAACCTTCAGTAAGATAAGCCATAATGAAATAAATATTTTTTGTTGGCCATTTAATTTTAATACGTTTTTCTAACTTGAGCATCTCACTCTGAGGTACTCCTAAAAATGCTTCTAAAATGTTGATATGCCATACATATTCCACAGTCATTTGAGTAATAGAGCTTTAAGACAATTTCATTTTATCAATTTCGTGTCACATTATCTTTATGAAATCTAATCTTTTACTTCATCATGGCATAAACTGGGCACTCCACCTAATATTTAAATGAAATTGCAATATAATTCCATTGAAATGTGCATTAAAATTAATTTATGATATTTTGAAAAGTTTATAGCAGTGGCTTCTCACCAAAGATGTGTAAATACTGACTAATAGATTTATAGAAAGTTGTGTTAAATAAAAATACATATATGCATATATTTTCATCTACATTGTATGATGGACCTGTAAAAATTTTGTATGTCAGAAAGTGTACAATTTAAAATAGCTGTGGTAATGTGATAACTCTGTGGTTTTCTGTCCAGTATGTTCTTATACTGTGTGTCAATGAACGATATATAGCCTTAATTTTTTAAAGCTTGTATGAGACATTATTTTCATTTATTTAATATTTCATTGGATTTAATGTTTGCAACAAAAATTTAATATCTCAATTTAATGTCATGAGTGATTTGTTGTAATAGAAATTCATTTAGCTAACCTGAAATGTTTAAGTCATTGTCTATTCTTAAGTCTACTATTTCTGTTTGAATCTTGAGAAATGGTAATGTGCTTGGCAGGTGACTGGAGTTTAATGTTAATGAATATTATCATTATTTTTGAAGTATAACACTTGCATGTAGCCAAAATAATTTGAAACATTTATTTATTAATGTACACATGGCTTGATGTGGTTCTCGTTCCCAAGTGCTCCCCTGATATATTAAAACAAATTAAATTTGTGTGCTAAGTAACTATTGGTAAAAATAACCAAAATTATGGCATGTTTTATACTAATTTATTTTTTAAAATTTATTTGTATTGAAAGAAACTCAAAGTTAGTCTACAATATGATTGATTGATTTTGGTGGTGATTGTTGGAGCAAGTCCAACAATAAAATGAGAAAAAAACAAAAACTTTGTAATTTTCAAGTAAAATTTATTTTTGGTTGACAGATTTTATTTCTAAGCTGACATCATCAGGCCATAGTGAACCCTTAGCTCAACATCTGAGCCTTAGCCTGAGCATTGTCTTATTGATGAAAACAGTCAACCAAAAATAAATTTGATGTGAAAATTTTAAAGTTTTTATTGTTTGAATAATGAATTTTCACCAGGTAAAGCCTGAAACAATTAAATTCAATAAAATGAGATGCCATGTAATTTCAATTCAACATTTTTATGACTATAATGTACTCATGTTGGTAACTATGTTGCCCACATATGACCAGAGGATAAGGAACTATAATTACAGAAATATAACATGATAATAGAAAGTGTTTATTAAATTTTGGTTACATTGGTCAAATGAATCTGTGGTTTACTGTAACCATAAACTGTCAAGTCAAAAATAGTCTGCATTAAATGTTGCAACCAATTTCATTGCTAAATCCAATTACATTAAAGTGATGTGAATGCTTGGTGTGGAATATAATATACCTAATACCATTATTCATGTAGTGCTTTTTCATTGTTTTGATCATAAAGTAATATATGGGAGCTCATAGAGGGCTAAATATAATAAATAATTTGAATATTTTAACCATTACCAAAACAATTAAAAATTATATTGTCTCAAGACTGATTTTTTGGTAATGTGCAAAATGTTACCTCCATCTAAGATTAAGTTCCATAAGTTATTGTGTGGTGGAATGATTTGCAAGTCAGATGGTTACGTCCTTTTGTTTGACTTGGACTCCTTATTAATTAAATTTGTTTGAAATTATATCTTTGAATATATTACTATAATTATTTATTAAGAATGATTTGCACATAATTCAAGGTATTAATTCAAAACCTGTGTTTAGGTAGAGTTTTAGTTCATTAACTTTATTTTATAATTCCAAATGGTATATGGTGTGTGATTTCCTTTCTGTTATTGTCTTGGAGTGAAAGTGTAGCCAATGTATCAGTGTAGGTTAAGGACTGCTTCACATAAACTAAAAAATTGTGAGTATTCAATGGATTCCATAACTCAACTCCTTGGAGCATCAGAGTGACAATACTATGCTTTGTGCTCCAGTCTTTGTGTAACCATTTGGTAAGGGATGCTTAGGTGTGTCTTCAGGAAACACGCTGTCCTTAACCTTATGAGGAGAACCAAGTGTCTTACGTCCATATGTCAAAAGGCACATGGCTATTGTTGTTCTGTTGTTTTGTCTGTTTTGCTGTGATGTCTATTGTTTGTTAAAATTTCCTGCAATGAGAGACTTTTCTACCTATTTCAAGATGATCGTCTTTGTAACATTAACTTTTCTAGGATCACACAAGTTCAGAAATGTGTGCTATCTTTTCCTACCAAAAATTAAGAGTAGGAACTGTGAAGTATTGTATGATTGTATTGTGGTGATGAAAATAAAGTTTATTTAGATTAATGTTTATATCTGGAGAATTGGAAAGTGAAATTCAGTCTTCTTTTCAGCATATGTCTTGCAATTAGCTGATGAAATCTACATTAACATCCACAGAAGTATGCACATTTGGGTGACTAGGTGCCATCTAAAGACTACGGTAGATATTTTGAAAATCCTATTGTCATGATGGACTTGGAAAAGAGAAGAAAAGGTGGAAAAAATAATAAAATAATTACCCTAAAGCAAAGGTGATATGTAAGGTAAGAGGATAGTGGCACTGATATCAATTTGAGACTATATGAATCGTTTTACCCCTATGGAATTTTACAGTATTTTCTACAAAATCCGGTTTCAACGAATACAACGTTTGTTTTACCGCCCAACGCCCGTTTAAAAACGTTTTTCAACTTTTCAAAGTGACTATCAAGCTATCGATGTTGTAGTGAGATTCAGAGCAATGGTCAAATATTGGCACATATTCCTGTCACTAATTGTGTTACAATCTATTCCTGTGTGAAGAGAAATTATTGTGTTCAATCAAAAGACATCTTGGAGTCGAGGTATGTCAAATTGATATTACGGTATAGCTTTTAAAAATCCTTTTTTTAATCTTAAGAAGTTAAAATGTAACTTGAATCCATAATTTTTAAGCATATTAGATGTGTCATCCAAGTTATTAGGTTTTACTGTGCTCAAGAAAGCAGGTTGGTAAGATTATTAAAATTATTTTTACCTTTCTCAGTACGTAATCTGGTGATTTTGCAGTATTGTGTGTACGAGGTTTGTAGAATTCCAACGTTCATTTCAGTGTAACCTCGCGTCCGCGAATCACTTACTTTTTATTTATTTATGATGAAGAACCAATAAATAGTATCTTCGTGGCAGCATAATCGGAAGTAAGATGATATATTATTTTTCAATATTTTGCTAGAAAGATACCCGTTTCGGATAGTCATAATTTTGTGTTAGTGTATGTAATACACATACAGCTTAACTAAAAGTTGCATTGTAATATAATTATAAATTATAATTTGAACATAGTGAGTACGGTTGCATTCTACGTAAAATATTAAAATATTTTTAAAAACGATCAGTTAGTTGCTATATCTGATTGTTTTCAATCTTTTTTTAAATAATTTGTAGCCATATAACTCATGTGCGAATTATTATTTGCAATTACATTACAATGCAAACTTTAATTGTTGGGTTATCTTTAACTTGTCTAGGACGGATGGTGCATTATACAAGAGATGCAGAGTAGTCATGTGCGCAAACACGTTTTATTTAGATAACGTACGACCATGTTATTGACCGGATATATGACCAGGGAGGTTATTCCTTAACTCGAAGTTCCGCAAAAAGGCTCCAAGCTCCATGCCTTATTCCGTAACCGCTTTCTCCAGAGCTAGGACACAGACTGTGTCCTAGCAAGTCTGTGGCTATGAGCTAGAAGTTAGCTCCGGAGTTTGTCTCCAAGTGCGATTCCGTAACTGGGATGAAGCTCCTTCCGGAGCTCCCCAAATCTCCCACTTGGAAACCCCCGATAACTCTAGCTCCGAAAGATTGTGGAGTTTGAGACGGAATAATAACAATAATTCTACGGAATATGTCGTTATTTTTTTTAATTTACTGAAAATGGAGTATCGTGTAAATTTCTTCCGCTTTATACTCGCGCATGAACAATATTTACACGATATTCAAATAGCTGTCACGACAGCGAAGCATATTACGATAAGTGTTTAATATTGGTGCCTATAAAGTTTATTACCTTGCGTTGATCTACACTTCCACTGCATTTACATACCGTCATATAATGGTTGTGCTTACACATTAGCTTATGTGTTACAAGTTTCGTAATGATATGTGATCTGTAATTTTGCGTGAAAGATAGTTAAAGGAAATGCTAATGTGAAAAAACGGCAGTTATTATTTTTGAGAATTACTTTCCTCTTTAAAAAATGCAAAAGTAAACGTTAGAATTTACACCTCCCAAGACAGAACTTCACTACGCGAACGTTACTCAGTTCTTGCAGATAATTGAAAGGGGCATTCGTAAAGAAATTAACTAATTCTTTTCAATTGTACGCGTTTTAATTTTCGGTTACCAATTACGGTGCCATTACCTTTGATCATAGAAGATAATTATTCCGAGGTTTTGCCGATGCAATTGAGAAATTGATTTTATTATAATACATGTTTTATTCTATCAGGTAAAAACATTTTACACACCTTGGTCAAAATTGAGGTGGTGATAAAAAGACTCCTTGGTCTAATTTACAATCAGTAATAATCGTCGAGTGCTGTTAATAGTAACGATGATATTTGGATAATTTTGTGCCATTACTAACGGTAATTTAAACTTTTAATGTAGAAAATTGCCTAAATATATGCACGGATAGATCACACATGAAAAAAATTTGCTACTTTCTAGAAATTGATGAGTGAAATTGTTTTTAAATGTGCACACACAATAAGAGGCTTGAATTTCTTCACATCTTTGCCTTTTGTCAGCTACCTAGGAAGCCAAACAAATACAACTTCCTGTGGAAGGAAATCTGCTACCAACAGCCACAGAAATTGGTTACAAAGAATCAAAGCATGATTGTGATACGTTTTCAATCTGGAAATACCTTATGTGAAAATCAAAATAATAATATGGGTGGGTGTACAAAGATCGAAGTTTCAGGCGTGATGTGGTGGAATTTTAACATGTTGAGTAAATTAGTGCAATTTTCCACAAAAATATAGGTTTATTACTACCAGGTTTCGATGTCCTGGAAATGATGTAGTAACATTGAAACCTGGTAGAAGTAAACCTGTATTTTTGTGGAAAATTGCACTAATTTACTCAACTCAAAATGAACGAAGTACCAAATATGATACCTGATGGAACTCCTTAAGCAACCGAGACCCGCCTTAACGTAAACCTCTTTTCCTTTCCACACACCTCCCATCATTCTATTCTAAAAATTCCACATTCATTTCCTACCTTCATCTCCCTACCCAACTTTGCACCCAATAAATAAAAATCAGTACTAAAACCGTCCAAAAACTTAACATTTTGGCATTAATTAGTCGTTCATACAATAAAGAAGAGCTTTACAACGGTGCACACTATTATTGAGTACGGCCACCCGGTGAAGAGAAAAAGTTGTTTTACATGTTTTACGATAACCTCTCTTGTTTTAATTTACGGATCATGAGAGTTTGCAAACCTATTGATAAAGGTTTTATCCAGATAATGTTAAAGTTTGGCGCTAAATGGTATCTCTATTGTGATTTTGCAATAGTTGAAGTTTCGGGTTTGAGTCGGAAGGCGAAAAATGGGCACTTTATAGGTTGATTCCCGAATAACATTTCAAGCAAGAGATAACAAATGTTTGTCTTGTATCATACAACGCAGCGAAAACCAAGCTAAAATTTTATCTCAATCACGCTGATATAGATTGAGCCGTTTTCTTGCAACTGAAGTTTAAACTCGAGTATCCATAATTTTCATTCCGATAGTAAAAGACAGTCTCCAACAACCCATCGCTTCCGTCGATATCCCCTCCTTCCACCATTCTTTCCTTTTTTCAATTAGCAATTGTCTCTCCTGCCATCCTTACTAATAATTACTATAATTATAATTATTATCTAATTCTATTATTAATACCACTTCCTCATTGTCTATCCTTCTCCGTCTTTCACTAGCCATCACAAAACCCTCATTACAAAAGCCTCCAATCTACGCTCATCATCCTTCCTCGTGAACCATGCTTCAGATCCATCCAGGCTGTTCATAAGAAAGGCAAAAATAGAAATTTAAAGTTCGTCAGGTGCTCCATGAACCGTAAAGGTACTTTTCCGACCCTATAGACATATAAATACGTTCTAGTCCCAATCAAACACTCTCGAACTGCGACTAAACGACAGCTCAATAAGAAATAACTCAATAATAACTACATATTCTTAGTGAATTCCATCGCCACCTAATCTGCATTCCATTCATTTCACTTGTTTTTCCATTCCCTCCCGCCGACCACACTCCAGACCTTCATTCTTCCCTTTGTGTGTGTGTGCGTGTGTGTGTCAGAGAATATTCCCACAAACACCACCCACTTCTCTTCCCCCTCCCCCCCCCTTCCCATTGTCCGTGTGCGCATTACTAGCTCGCTTGATCTTTTCACTCTGTTCATACGAATATCCGTCAATTGTCTATTTTGGTCGATTGAAATTAATAGCTTCCCTGAGAGGTGCGAAATAACTCTCTTAAGCGGGAAAGGGGGGGAGATGGACATTTTATTGCCCACATCCCCCTCCCCCCCCCCCACCATCCCGAGGAACGTCGGTGGAG
>WURS02000011.1:3556732-3583569 GCA_011762765.2 Rhinocypha anisoptera | reverse complement strand
CCCCGCCCCCCTTTTCACCCCTACCCTGGTTTCCTTTCGGCGGCGAAAGTTATCCACGCTCCTCATTTCTTCTTTCCTCTCTCCTCCCCTTGGAAAACCTCCCGGCCTTCCCTTACTTCTCCCTCCAAACCATTTTCACCCACGCGTTTCCTCGACTTCTTCCTCTCCCTCTTTCTCTCTGCTCCACCCCCCCACCCTACTTATTTTCCTGCCTTCCTCGTGATATTTTACCGTGTTCCTCACTTGTTCCCTCCGACGACAACCCTATGCAAGGAATGAGGAGGTGGCGCACTCCTTGGAAGGGGTGGTAATATTTTATTTATTGTCATCAAATAAATTTTTATTCCTCTTAAACTTTTCCCACCTCAAGCATCCTACCGTCTTTGGATGTGCGAATCGTTCTTCAAGCAAGTGTGAGAGGAAAGAGCGTGTGTGTGTGTGTGTGTGTGTGTGAGAGAGAGAGAGAGAGAGAGAGAAGGCGGGGGGAAGAGGGTGATAGAGATATATCAAGAGAAGAGTTTGGGCGAGAGTGTGTGTGTGTGCATCTAAGTATATACATATGTGCGCTGGTAATACCACATAGCTTCCATTCGAAATCACATAGGGTAGCGCTCTTACGCTAGCTGGCGTGAAGGGCGTGAGAAAATAAAGTACGGGACCTTGATGCCGTGGGAAGGGCTGGGCTGGTAGCGGATGGGGAAGTCTCCAGTCCTCCTCGGGGAATTTCTCGATACGAAATTAATGGTCTGAGGCTCTCATCTCCTTCGGAGGGAGAGGAAGGAAGAAGGGAAGAAGAGACCGGGAGGAAGGGTGAGGGAAAGGATTCGAAAAGAAAGAGTAGGTGACATCCATTTTAATTATCTCGTTTCGCCACGTCATTGGCGTGGAGGTTCGGTTCCTCCGGAGACCAACAGAAAAATACAATTAGAATTAGCTGTTTTGAGAAAAAAAAATCTCTCGTCGGTCAAAACATTTAAGGGTTGAGGTATTTTAAGAGGGCGGGAAAGGCACGATAAAAAAAGATTTTTATCTCAAGAAATTATTTTTCATCTCAAGAAGCAGCTCGTTCCTCTTCTATTTTCTTAACGAACATTTAGGGTAGTCGCATTAAGAATGTATTTCTTACTCTTCGTCTGAAAAAACTGAAGGCTCAGTAAGGTAGAAAAATCTTTCCTCGAGTGTAGCAGTGGTTCAGTCGAATTCCGTCGCCATTACGGACCCGTTAATTAGATAATACAGTACTTCAAAATGTGTGTTGGTTCCATTTATCAACTAGATGTGCATTGTGTATCTGTGGATAATGAATATATAACTCATGGGTAATTATTGACAACCCGTTATAACAAAATATTCTACATAGTTTTGGAGACTTAGTCATCTTGATGATGCGACGTCAGTAAGTTCGACGAAGATTACCCGGTTACTGTCGTACATATAATGCGCGTGTACTTGGGTGAGCATGCGCCGAAATGAAGGAGACCGCCCCAGGCTTCGAAAATACTTAAGGAAAACTAGAACTCGGGAAAACGACAAAATCACTATAAAGACAGCGGAGCCCAGCGATCACCACTAGTGTGAAAATCTTATTCTGAAGAACTCTGGATATTCGATTGCATAAACAGTGCAGAATATGCATCGCAAGTAATGTTTACGTTAGCTGTTGCATGCCGTGTTCCCTCCATTGTAGTATTGTCAAGATAATCCATTATTAATAGAAAATATAAGAGCGCGTGCAATACAAATTGTTTCCTTTTTCATGTTCAGCAAAGGATCTATATTCAACCTGCACTCTCATAAATGTGATATTCCTTCTGAATATTTATAGACCTTTTCATTCCATGTGTTAGGTGTGAAATTGAATCAGTTCGTTCGCGGTAGCTTATTAAGAGAGACAAAATTAACGATCTATTGTATTCCCTGTGGCATCCGACTTCAAGAAAGTGTTCTTCTCGGTGTTAGCAGTTTTAACGTTGACAGAAAGAGATCAAGGGATCGCGATGCTAGTTTTCGGGGTGGATGAATATTGCGGCACCTCCAAGTGAGATTCACCTCTCGGAAAAGAAGACTTCTGCACAGGGGAGGGTGCGAAGCTCCAACTTAACTCTCGGCGGCGGTGGAATGGGGTTCAATGAGACAGAGACGTCGACCGGGACGGCGGGCACCTTCCTTGATTCCTCTTTACCTCCATCCACGGCGTGGTCGCCCACCCCCAACTCAGTCCCGGCGACCCAACCGGCGGCCCCCCCATGGTTCCCCGGCGGGGACTCTACCTACAGCCCGGCCGCCGCCATCATCATCGCCCTTATACTCCTAGGCGTCATTGCGGGCACTGTCGTGGGGAACATTCTCGTTTGCGTGGCCGTGTGCCTGGTGCGAAAGCTCCGTCGCCCCTGCAACTATCTCCTGGTCTCCCTTGCAGTGTCCGACCTTTGCGTGGCCCTCCTGGTGATGCCGATGGCCCTCCTCTACGAGGTGCTGGGTCGTTGGTCCTTCGGCCCTGTTGTCTGCGACCTGTGGGTCTCCTTCGACGTCCTCTCGTGCACGGCCTCCATCTTGAATCTGTGCGCCATCTCCGTGGACAGATACCTGGCCATCACGAAGCCGCTCGAGTATGGGGTCAAGCGCACGCCCAGGAGGATGCTCTGTTGCGTGTCCCTCGTGTGGCTCGGGGCGGCGTGCATCTCCCTCCCCCCCCTACTGATCCTGGGTAACGAGCACGGCGGCATTGACGAAAACGGAAACCACGCTCCCCACTGCATCGTGTGCCAGAACTTTGGGTACCAGATATACGCTACCCTGGGTTCATTCTACATCCCACTAACCGTCATGATAGTCGTGTACCATAAGATCTTTCAGGCAGCGAGGAAGATAGTCTTGGAGGAGAGAAGGGCCCAGTCGCACCTGAAGCTGACCGCCGCCGCGGCCACTGCGGCCCAGGACGTGGCGGCCCCGGGCCTGCTGACTCACCACCTGCTGAACCCCGCCACCACGAACCAGTCTTCTGGTCAAGACTCCTCTTCGATTGGCGGCGGTGGTGGAGTAGGAGGGGGTGGGATCAGCAATAAGGCATCGGCCGTCACCGAGTTGAGCCGAAATGGCAGCGCCACGGAGACCCGGCTGTCGGTGGGCAGCGTGGTGACCGCGTGGGCTCCTTCGACCCAGAGGGATCGCACGAGCACCACCAGCACCGCGACCACCACCTCCAGCTGCACCGGGGTCACCCCGACCGTCAGGTGCTTCGGTTCGAAGGGTCGGCTAGGGAAGGGCAGGAGAAGGAGGAGGTCACCACCCCCCAGGGGATCCAGGTCCTCTCCCGCGTCATCTGCGACCCCCCTGCAGTCGCACTCTGCGGGGGAGAAGCAGTGCCTGACGGGTGGGGGCCACAAACAGCAGCCCATGACATCAGTACCACTGACCGCCCGATCGCCCAAGCTCCGATTCGCCCTGGCCAAGGAAAGGAAGGCCTCGACCACGCTGGGTATAATCATGTCCGCCTTCGTGATCTGCTGGCTGCCCTTCTTCGTCCTGGCCCTCGTGAGGCCCTTCCTACACGACCCGGATACGATCCCCGCGTCGCTGTCCTCGCTCTTCCTCTGGCTGGGCTATGCAAACTCCCTCCTTAATCCAATCATTTACGCCACCCTCAACAGGGACTTCCGCAAGCCCTTCCAGGAGATCCTGTACTTCAGGTGTGGATCCCTTAACCATATGATGAGGGAGGAGTTTTACCACTCCCAGTACGGGGACCCGATCCACATGACTGGAGGAGGCGCCGGGGGCGCAAGCGGGGGAAGGTACGGTAGGGGGGAGGACGGCGACGGTCTGAGACACCGGGGTACGGACGAGAGCGGGGTCATGCTGGGCAGGGACGGCGGGGGCGGAGGGAGTTGGGGAGGGGGACGCGACGGGGGGGGAGAGGAGAAACAAGATACCTCGGCGCCCTTTCACATAAATTTCGGTGGGAATTTTGGGGAAGGGGTGGAAGTTAGGTGTTAGGGTCGATTGGGTGATGAGAGATGAGGCAGGGGCAACGGGGGGAAAAGGGATTAGGAAAAACCCGTGAGCAGCTCGGGTTGGAGTGGCCTGTGACGGTCCGTAAAAGTTGGTGAAGGGAGAGGGGGCAAGGGGAAGGCGAGGGGAGGGGTGTGTTTAGATGTGGTGAACGATTGAGATGATTATGAATGTGAATTATGTGATCGATGAATTGCCTTGGGTGTGATGGTCGGAGGAAGTTGCATAGGGGCGAATAGGTAAAGGGAAGACGAAAGGGAGGGAGGTGGAGTAGGCGTAGCGAACGATGGAAATGATTAAGAATGTGAATGACGAAGTTGAAGATGAACTGATGAATGAATTAAAAGATTGATCAAATAATTAATTCATTGATCAATACCAGCTGTTCAGACCCGGGTCCCTGAAGGGTCCAAAAGTCCATACGGTAGCCATCTCAATGGCGCGGACTTTGATGGACGGTGAATGGTGTATGTGTATGATAGAAAATTGGGAGAGAGATAATAAAGCATCAGAGGGCGAACACAAAATAAATTGAAGAAGACCGACTGACTCTAACGATTTAAAAAAAAGCTCAGTGCTCTCAGCCGGGATTTCAACCCTGACCTTTCGACAGGTAACCTAAATCTCCGGATTCAAATATATATGCACATATACTCAATGTTGTTCTAAGTAGGGATTCGGACCAATGACCATTTGTAAATGTATCACGTCACATACGCATAAATCTCAAGGGGCAGATGTGAGATTTTTTGGGGGTACTTTTATCCTCCTCAGTGTTAGCTTGGCTACCTGGGCTTTACCGGTGTGACTCTATTTCCTTGCCATTTTTAAACTACATTTTTAGTCTGCCTACATTACTATCATAGCTTAAGAAATATAGTAATGATGGCAGGTCATTGTGATCGTGTGTTCTAAGGGTTTATGGTAACATCACTTTGCTGTATTTCGTTACTTGAGCACGTACTGATAAATTCCACCCTCTGATACTTACTAAAAACAAGCACAGATGATATAATTTTATACAATAAATGGTGAATAATCTCATTATTCAGTCATGTGCAATCACAGCACCAAAAGAATACACATTCTTTTATCGTAATATTGATAAATTCAAGCAATGTAAAACTGTGTGGTTCGGCGATTCGGAGGATTTGTGGGATATGTGAGAGGCAGATTGAGTAAACAGCGAAGCCTGGCGTGAGAGATTCTTCTCAGTGATGTATAATATTGAAAGTGGGATTTTTATTTTCGTAGGAACCAGGTCTATGTGAGATCCAATCAATCATATGCTCTATTCAGGTTATCAAGTTCCGATTGATCCGAAAGAATTTTCCACGGACGGCACACGACCCCGTAACAATCCCGCAATACGAACCAATTTCCAGATACACCAACCGTCAGGTGTATTCCCCAGGCGCAATGAAATATGTGACTTGTCTGTCAAATGGGACAGGATCAGCAAAAAAAAAATCCTTGCTTGCCTTGCTTTGATTTATATCAGTGAAAACGAAGGATGGTAAGGTTAGTCAGCAGTATGTTTTTCCATGACGTCCTGTCAAACGATACGTCAGGTCTATTGGTTTTAGAGACTGATTTTGACGCGATCAAAAGTAATACATATTCGAAAGAGGAAAATGTTTCCTCGTGCACAACAAAAAAATTGATTGAACACAAATTTTATGAATAAAATAACGGAAGGAGGATTAAAGCCGTCGCGGCGAAAAGGAATGCTTTATTTAGTGATTTTTAAGGGAAATTCGGGGGAAAAAACGAAATTCTAAACGCAAAAATTCCAGATATCAAAATTTACACCGGAGAGTTCACGCGTTAAGCTTATTGTTAGGCAGGAAAGTTCACGGTTTTCAAAAAAATGAGGTGATATTTAAAAATATAATGAACAGAATTTTAATTTTAAAATAAAATGAGTAGTGACTGCTACCAATGGAAATCTAGATTATGATGAGAGAGAGATTAAATATTGGAGCCTAGAAGAAGACGCGTTTGAAAGGAGGAGGAGGAATGAGGGAATAGTAGGAGAATTTTAAAATAGGAGAAACACCATACTTTCCGGCTTATAAGACAAACGGTGAAATTAGACGCACCCTAGATGTGGTACAATGAATAAAGGGCCGATCGTGTTTTGGGGTCGGTCTTTTTCCTTGATGACACATAAACAAAAAAGTGGCGTAGGCGTCGATACGAAAACTTACACGGGGTGGAGTGAATCCAGTTTAGTGGGAGGGGCTGGTATTGCTCCCTGATGTATCACCTCACAAGGAAATATTGCATATTAGTTTTAGGCAATCTTTTTAAATTTATGATGCAACTGAGAGTGGAGTGTGATTAATCGCCGAAGAGAAACGTTATGTTTTTTTTCCATCGTGAAAATGTTAACCATCTTGATCCATGCTGCTCACTTCTATTCACACGATTTTCTTCCAAATGTGCCGGAAAAAGTTGGAGGATACATCCTGTCATACTTCATGTGAAAATGTGTTACGTTTTGTCTAAACACTTTTAATAATTACATAACTTGTAAACCTCTGATATATATTCCAACATTTGAAGATTTATTGCCATAATTTATTCAAACTTCCATTTTCACACTATGCTTTTCTTATTTGAAATAATCCAATCGATTTAAGTTTTGGATTACATCGTATTTAAAAAAAATATGTGATATAATTTTATATGAAGTTAATGAATGGGATAGGAAAGATGGTGTCGATAGTGTTGGGACAGGGGAACGGAGATGATTTATTCCTGCTTCTAAGAACGTACGATCTTATTCGATCGACTAAGCTTCAAATTAACTATTGAAAAATTTTTAGAAAAAGAGTTCATCCAAGGTTTTCTTTCTAACATGGGGCTAATATGCAGAGGAAAAAACAGCGATGAGTTTTAGGATGTATTCTTATATAAATATAATTTTCTCCAAAAAAACAAAGGAATATAAGTTCACATAATTTGATGAGATGATAAAATTCGATGAAACTCAAATTTACCCGCATGTGAGACATGGTTAATGGTGTAAAATATCATGATAAGGGAAGATTAGAAGCACTGAAAATATCATTATAACCAATAACTAATGAAGAAGTACTTTAAAGACCCCACAATAAAGTTAGTCCTACCTAAAGAGAATTTTGTGAAACAAATCATTGTAAAGAGAGAAAAAAAACATGCGATGTTATACATCTGCCCATGTAATTCAGGAGTCTTCGAGAAAATGCGACGGAGTGCAAAAAAAAGTGTCGATTTTTCATTGTTTTGCGGGCGGACACCATGTCCCCGAATCACAATCCGGGTAACTGTGTACTCAGTTAACCGGACAATCGGTGCAGGAAACTTTTTTCTGAAATATAATTCATTATTTTTCATCTGAATGCTTTCTTCCCGAAAATGCTGGTGCATTTAAAACATTAATATTCGTTTTCCCATAGGCCTCAATTCGAAGCAATTCCGATCCCAATGTAACAATATGTTTGCTTGTCAATACAGTTAGAGTTAAAACAGATTCGCGGCTAAAGCACTTATTTGCTTGGCTAAGGTAGTTAACAACACAAGGAGAATGAGTCTAAAAATTAATTTTATTTAAAGATTTCTCGATTGGCGTAACTAGGCTTTGAGGAAAATTTCAGTTTTACCTTACTTGTTATTATTTTATCTAAGGTCAGTGGCATAGATTATTTACATGTTTCGAATAAGAAGAAGCTTTTCGATTCGATGACTACAGCTCACAATTCTTATGTGTAAGTGTAAAAAATATATTTTATCTCTGAATATATATATATATATATAATATTATTTAAAAGACAGTGAGATATATTAATATCGATTAATATTTTGACATTTCTGATGCATCATGATAATTCTTGCCTAGTTTTATCTCGAGTATTAAATAGGTTTCATGTTGAAACACTTGAAATGACATACATACAGGGTCATATTATTGCTATTAATAAAATTCGTACAAATATTCATATATAAGTCGGTCGCCTTCTTTCATACTCATATTCATACCTACTCGGTTGATACACTAAAAACGGCTACATTTGAGACGAGAAAAAGCTACTTTATTTGTCTCAGAATATACGTCAAGAATCATTTTTTTAGGTTTTATTTTCATCTCCGGATTCTAAGAGTTTTACTTCATACCTATGGTATTTCTTGATATTAATTTTTCTCACAGCATAAAGTAAGTTGTGTAATAGTGTAAAGTAGTATTTAGTAATTTCAAACAGTTGATCTAGATGAGTTTATGAGTAATCGGATCAATTAAATTTTAAGATATTCCCACACAATTTTCAGGAAAGTTTATAATAAATAATCGTTTTCTCCTCATTTATTACTTAAAATTTGTATTAAAACATTATTTATACCAAGTTCCAAGCGATTGTGTAAATAAATTTTGAGAATTTTTAATTTTTTTTACAAAATCCATCTCTGTTTTTACATGGCATATTTGTACAATGTCTGTTAACTATGATGGCTTACGTTGTAGCTATAGCTGTATGAAGAGTTAAAAAAATTTTCTTGAGATAAACCACACCCCAACAATATACATTTTGCCGAACTCAGTTCTCTCTTAAAATGTTAAATTCAGAGTACCTCATGGTTAATATCGTAAATGAATTTTTACCCGTCAGCTCCGCCGGAGCTCCGCGTATTGCGTTGAATCTTCTGAGAAATTTTCCCGAAAACGTAATGCGTCATTCTGAATTTATGAGCCCCGCTCGTCCTGTATTTAATTTACTTCCGGGTGGCGCGGAGTAAAAAAAAAGGAAATAACGGAAATAAAAATTGACGGCCCGCTCATCGGACAAACCTCATCGCCGAATGGAGCAGGCGGAGTGGCCCCATTCATTTAGTTTTAGTTTCCATTTCGCCCACAATCGTAAAAGTGTCGCGGGTGCACCGCTTGTGTTTATCGCTACACGGGGTACGTGAGATACGAGGAAGGGACGGGGGAGGATGGGGGGAGAGAGAGGGAGAGAGAGAGAGAGGCTGGGGGGGGGAGGATGAAGTAGGAGGCCTGGCTACGAGAGTTGTGACCTGTGTTGCCCTATCACCCCACCCCCGCCTCCATGGGTAGCAGGTGACAGTGCAGTGCTTTATAGCCCCCACAGCTATTCTACACATCCCACGTCTAACCTCCCCCAAACCACCAGCATCCTCCTGCTCCCTCCCTCCTCCCCCATCCCCCACCTCACCCCCCAATCCTCTCGACTTCCCACCGTTGCCCTCTCAACCCCCTCACTCCTTTAGCCATTCCTTCCACGCTGTACCTCTGTTGCAATACTACTCCCATCCGCAGATCTCCTACCTCCCTACATACCTCATCTGCTTCCCCCTCCCACCTCTTTCACAGCCTCTCGCTAGGCTAGCTTTGCTGTCAGCTTGTGTCACGCTCAAAACCAAGGAAAAGACGGATTTCCCTCCTTTGTTTGGCCACGCGGGTGAGTTTAAGTGTGTATTTTTTGCACGTGTATGGGTGAATATATCTCGATTTATTCTCCCCCTGCCCGCGAGCGTAAAGGAGAAGGATAACCTGACATGTCTCTGAAATCTTGAGAAGCACACGAAGGATGCAATACGTCTCTTTATGTCAACTGCTATAGACTGTAAAAAAAATCGAATCTCTCTTTATGTCCTTGTCTCCTGCGTTTGTCTTGTGAATTTTGGTTTATAAATTTGAAATGTACGACATCGCCGTCTCATGTGCTTTGAATGTTCTATTTTTCATTATTGCTTTTAAGTATTAAAATTTGACCCAAAATTTAAGAAATCTTCTTCTGCCGAAATGAATGTATATATTGGCCTAAGACTTAAGGAAAACATGATATTTTACAAAAAAAATAATTTTCTCGAAGCGTGATGAACTTTATTTTGTGATTTATTCTTTTTCTCACAATTTTCCCTGATATATTCTGTAATATTTATGCAAATCAAACAATGGCCTTGCTTTATTTTTATGTTGTAAGATTTGTTGCAATATTTACACACTATAGTTAGGAAAACCGCAACAAAAAAAACACAATATTTCGTTGACCACTTCTCCGACGTTTAACTATTCCGCTATGAAATCATAACTGCATTCGTGAAGGTGTGCAAAGGCTGTTTCTAATGTTTTACCTATTAGTACTTGTTCTTCGGATACAAGATGCCAAAATAAAAATTTCTCTGTGGTAGCATTGAACTATCAATATCCACATTTTATGTACCTAATACCCTATTACTGATTCATCGAATATGCTGGCCTCCTTGCTCCGAGTGGCTCCTTCCAATTTCTATGGCAATGCGTGAGCTATGATCTATGGACTCGGCTATGCGTGGCTTGAAATGCACTGTCCTATTTTCATTTTGGTAGTCTGTTGAAAATTCTTGTTTCCTATTTTTCGCTTTGTTTATGTCAGTTCTTCTTCGATAGATGTGAGAGTGATCGAATATCTGAGCGCCATCTCTTGGTAAACGTAGTTGAGGCGTAATGTGTCTATCAACCTCCGCAGATTCCTGAGTGAAATTGGAGCTCTTGGTGGTGTAATCGGTAAAGTTTTCGACCGAAAATTAAAAAATCCAGCTTCGTTTCGGCTTAGGTGAAATCTTTACTCTTTAGAATAATTTACTTTACTATTTAGTTTTCATCTTTCTCGCCACATTTTGTGTTCCTTCTTTATGTACTGTCCATTTCCTTATTTTATATTATTTACTGTGTGTGTGTATTAAATAATGTAGGTGATACAAGATACGCTTGTCTGACACCTTGATTGATCATAACCTATAATTATGACCAGTGCCAGTTTCAATAAAAATTTCTCTACATCTGTAGTGAAATTGAGTGGTTATGATCAGAAGCAATGCATATTCTGGAATATTAAGGACAGTCCAGCGCGGGTTGTTGCGTAGAAGTTGGTCACCGTACATTACTAACTAACAGTTAATACTCTCAAGGCCGGGTGCTTTTCTGTTTTTCGTTTTCTTTAATATAATTTAAATATTCGACATAATAATTCGATCTAGGGTTTATTCGACATATTAATTCGATTTACGGTTTTAAAAATGTATCTTGTTAATCTGGATTAGTTGAGTTTTTCCCAAACCTCCTGATAATTTTAAATTAAATCCCCTCTAATATCGAATTAATCCGTACTTCATCCTATACTGTCCTGTTTAGATTTTTTACATTTTTTAAAGCATATTCTTTACATAAAATCAACCTTAAACGCAAATCCTGCTGATTCCATTAAATATTAATGATAAAATGATGTGATTCAAAAATTGTATTACCTAATTATCTTATATTGGTAGTATTTTTTTTATAGGGTGCATCGACGGCTATGGTCATTAAAAACCTCTTTATATCATAGAAAAAACTCATCTGGACAAACACAACACCCATGCTCTGGGCGGGACAAACACAACACCCATGCTCTGGGCGGGACTACAACCCGCGACTTTTGGGTCAGCCGGCGATTACGCTCCCCCAGGTTAACCCGACCGGCTTTATTATCTCACATTCCGTATGTAATACAATATTTTATATTACAAGATATACTGTACGATGAAAATATGCATATAATATGTGTACTTGGGAAAAAAATAATTTAAGGAATTAAATTGAAGAGAAATAGCTTGGAAGTTAATGACCAACTGATAAACAATCTAATAAATGAAATTAAGAAATAGAACATTTTCTTTTCATTTTGAAATTCAACATTCAAATATAAATACCTACCGTATCATCGTACTGGTCTTGAACAGTTTTAATCGATGTACTTCCTAATTACTTCAGGCAGTACCGGGCACTCGAATATCAAGGGGAAAATCGAATATCAACCACCTGGAGAATTATTGGGAACAGCGGTCAGAAATATTGTTTCATAAAGATTCGATAGTGGAGGATTTTTCTCTAGATCTCTTTTGCCTCCACGGGATTTAAGTACTTCATAGGATGTCCACACCACACCTAGTAGGGTACTACTTAGGATTAGAAAGGGCACCATTTGAACAAATATCCAAGAACACGATTTCATGTCTTGTATATCACCTAGGAATGACATAAATGTGGTTTCACGTCGTTATAAAAGCTCACTTTTTTCTTCTTATTTTTCTCGCCGTCCGATTTCCGAAGAGTTACGACTTTTGTGCTTTTTCCCTCTCACTCTTTGTCTTTCTTTCACTTTAGTCGTCCGAAGTTCTCCTCAGGATACTCCAGCATTGTTCCCTCCCATCTGTTGGTCCGCAATCGAAATTCCGCTCTTTCCCCCCATTGATATATTTTTTTGTAAAAATGTAACGGTAGCATAGTCTTGCAGTGACGTTAAATATGGCCCAATGTCGGTAAAAACAGCGCTAACATACGAAAACTTATGATCGAGTTATAAAAATACAGTAGAGCTTGGATATTTCCAACTTCCTTACTATTAAATCGTCTTTAATTAGAATATTTTTTTTTATCCCTAGCAATTTGTGTGCAAAAATTTTTTTTTTAATCTCGGGAAATTTATATTCTCTTGTGATTAATTCGAAGACAAATATTGAAACTCATCCTTGTATAAATTTCACTGTTTTTGTCGTTAAACCGACATCTGTCACGTTTGAACTAGAGTAACTAACGTAGAGTAACTAGAACGTAATTTTCTAGTGTGTCGTGCGTTCTAGAGTTACCCCTGATTACATCCGGAAGTATGGCGGACATAGGTCAAGAGTGCCTCACTTGTAGTCATCACAAGGGCCTCATCAGAAGGATCACCCAACCATTTAAAAGGGATGCTCCAAGGTGACCAGCCTAAGTCTTGTCCAACACAATGAATTAACGCTGAAACGTATGAATAATATATGATAATAAACGAATACTTGTATTTATAAATTCTGAACGATTTGAAAATATCGATTTTTTATGGAAATTTATCCCATTATCCATTACTCTAAGGATTAAATAATTTTTCGGATAAAATCTTCTATGTTGATGACAAATATGCGTGATTAATATTTCTATTTAACAGAGAAAATTAATTTCAATAATACGGCTCTTTCTTTTTGACAATTGTGACAGCAACATCCTTACATATACGCCAGTTTTTTATTAAAGTGGCTATAACCTAATTCTTTTGAGTGACGGAACAGTACTATCTTGTAATCCTTTATTTTCGATGGAAGAATAGCTTTGAAAGGTCATTTTTCACATCGCTAGGTCTTCCCAAACGGTAGTTTTATTGTTTAGTACTATATCATTCATCATCCTCACTTCACTTACATGAACTGAGTTGTAACTTGCTATTGCGTTTTACAAGATTTATTACGTAACATTCATTCCCTTTATACTCAGCTTTGTCCGACGATCCGTACTTGTCATTTTAAGTGTACAAAATTTTGAAATAGATAAACGAGAACGGATTTATGAACTTCCTATATGGTCATTATTGTCGGTACAGGATAGAATAATAAGGTGTATATCTGTGTATATAATTATTTATTTACTTATACATACACAATATAGACTGAATACTATTGTATATTATAACATTAATATAAATATCCTTTTTAAAATGCTATTGTAATAATCTTCATCGTATTCATTGTGTTGAATATATAAATTATATCTAAATACGATAGATCCGTTTACGCGCACCATTTTCTACCCGTATCCTTTCATCATCTATTTGAGGATACAAAATATGGTGTACCAATACCACTTTTGTATTTACGAAATCTAAGTTATACACTCTTATTACAGCTATGCGGTATTATACATGCCATAAGATGTTCATTAATATTTATATTGACCGGCTGTTACCATTGACATATATGTAGAAACATCATTTTTCCGCTTCATTATCATTTTCTATTTATTAATAGAATGATATATAACAGGGCCAGTTTAAGAGATTTGGTCAGAGTGTCAAAGATTTTGGATGAAAATTAATATAACAAAACGAAAGTAATGAGAAGTTCGAGTAGGAAAGCTAGGCTGAACTCAAGCTAGAATGAAATAAATTAGAACTGGTAGAAAAGTTAAATTATTTGGGAAGCTTAATAGAGGAAAAATGGACGTAGTGTCATGGATATTAGACGAAGAATGGCATTAGCAAAAGCGGTCTTTGCGAAAAGGAAAGAGTCAATGAGAGGGACTCTAAATAAAAATTTGAAGAAAATATTAGTGATAACCCTAACATGGTACGTAGCACTATATTGATCCGAAACTTGGTCCATGAGGAAGGATGATGAGCATAGATTGGAGGCTTTTGAGATGTGGGTTTGGCGACGGTTGGAGAAGGTGAAGTGGACAGAGAAGAAAACGAATGAAGAAATTTTGAGAATGATAGGGAAGGAGAGGCGTTTGCTGCGAGAGATTCAAAAAAGACAGGAAAGGTGGATGAAAGGGGAAAATCAGAGGCAATGGGTTGTTGAATTTTGTAATAGAGGGTAAGCGGGTTAGGGATAGGAAGAGAATAAGGACATTGGACAGAATGATAGGGGGTAGGAAGGACGCAGATTTTAAGAGGGAATATAGCTAGATGTTATGCGGCTAACCTAAGCTCAGACTCATCTAAAACCTACCATAACCAGTAGATTACCTTTCATCATCATACGTAGATATGTAAAATCCTGATGTAGAACAACGACGGATAAATTAAAATTTCTACTCTAAAATTATCAACGATAATCAACCGCAAAGCGTTAAATTTTTAATCCTCGATCTGCTCGAAGTACCAGAGTTTTGCTTATTGGTGTTTTTCTTTTATTAAGCCGGATACTTTTTTATTCGACAAGATTCTTAAATTTTTGTTCAGCCATATGCTCAAAGCTTTAAAAAACTGCGAATTAAATAGTAAAATATTTTCTTTCCTACCGACATTATTTATAAACGTCGTAAATTTATATTATTATTAAGGGACGAAAAAATCCAAATCCTTTACTCTCACACATCAGTTTTACGTCCCTCCACAATAGTATTTTTCTCCCTCGTTTAATATCTCAAAATCTTTTTAATATCCTGAGAATTTTCAATGATCCTTCCCCGAAAGTCCTACCAATTTTCTTCCATGTCATCTCCTCGTTCTCCCCCTCGCCCTTTCTCGCAAGTTTGAAAACCAGTGTCCCTTCTTCCCCACTCGCTGCGGCAGGGTCACCCCCATCCACCCCTCCTCACGCCACTCTCTCACCCACCCACCCTCCCCCGCCCTCACGCCGCCTCGAATCTACTCCTTCCCCTCTGCCTCTCTCGCCGACCGACGACATCCGTGCCGGAGGGGGGGGGGGATGTTGTATCCTTCCCCCCCGTCAAGCGGTTGTAATTAGATGGGGAATTAATTCAGTGGGTCCCTGCGCGAAGGAGAGGAGAAAAAAACTGCCTCCGAACTGAGAGGGACTTTTCTTTCCTTTCTCCGTCTCTTCCTCCAGGTTCCCATTTCCCACAACGCCCACTTCAACACATTGACTGACTAACCCAGAAGGCGGCATCCACGATCACACACGGAAACGCACGCGGCAGATACACGAATATCTCTTGTCCAGAAATTAAGAGTTTCCTTCTACGTTTTAGCCTCTGTGCTTATTGATCCTGCGTGGTGTATCCATGATGTGTAAACCGAATGAAAATCCCTATTTTTTCAATTGCTGACTCAGACCTACCTTTATTCTAGGAATATTATTTTAAAAATTATAATAAATTACCGTTTTTTACCGTGGTAAAAATTTTAATTTATCTTAGTCTCGGTTATTAAAAAATACCTATATATTATATTATAGCTTTGGCGAAGCGATGATTTTTTTAAAACTACATGCCTCCCTTGCTGATTTAGTATTTTAATTACAAAAATTATACACAGAAATTTTATATATAAAATAAATAAAATTGACTCTAATCCCAACTAGTGTGTATAAATACGTGTTAATATTAATTACTGTACTTGACATAAACTAAAGACCCCTATATTTAACGGAATTAATGTTATGTACGTGTATACGTATATTATCACTTTTGCAAAGGCGATGGTGTATCTTATGTCGTAATATTCCGTAAGAAAAAATGGATGTAACGATGAGTTTGTAATAAATATGTTAGTTAGAATTAGGAAAAGTTAGATCGATTGAATGTAAATACTGTTGAAGTGCTCGAATATTTGACACGAGGATGCAAAGTTTCATTGCATTAGGGTGAGTGATTGGGGTCAGTAGGAAAAAAAGCAGGTCAAGATAAATCCTTAATTTTCCTTAATTCTCATGTTCTCCTACAGCAAAGAACCAGCCCGTCTCGCAAGCTTACGCCTCACCTCTTTATCCCCCCTCCCGGTCCAGTGTTCCGTGACTGATTGAACTCCTTGGGAAAGTCTAACTCCTTTTCTTTCCTAACACGGTAAAAGACGATGTGACTCTTCTACTTCGCTCCTGCTTGTTAATTTCCCATACCCAATTTCTGTAGGCCTTGAAGATATTTCATTTCTTCTTCACTGTACCCGTCCCCCTACCAGGCGATTCTTTACTGCCCGCTCACTTCCTCTCCATGCGTCACCCATCCGATCGTCCTGCATCTTCTGCTCTCTCACAGCTATACGCTGCATTATAAAGTGATAACGCGCTTTTTTTTCAAACATCCGTCCGCGTCCGCCGTCCTTAATCTGGAAAGAAAATTTTCCCGTCGCAGTTTTCCGAATATTTTATTTTCCCGTTCAGCGGAGAGGATGGATTTAATAATATCCATTTTTTGTGAAGGGATGCAGTGCGTCACGTCGTCGGGGCTGCTGCTGACTCCAAGGAATGCTGAAATTAGAAATTTCGCTATCGGAAAAGATTTGTTTGTTAATTCTGGATTTTTTTTCCTCCATCTCTCAGTCGTGGGTCGCTTACCGGTTGACGTCATTGGGAATAATTTATTATTCTTGAATAATATCACATTAATTTGGAATATTTAAATTACTCTTCCCGTGATAGTGACGGGCTGCTATTTTTCTTCCATTTTCCTGTACAGAGTAAACTATTCTATACTAAAATATATCTAAACTATGCTGTATTTAAAAGTTTTACCATGATCAAACTTACCAGATTAATGCGAATGTGCAACTGGGGAAATTGAACAACTAGCAAATTCTAATGAAATTTTATTCCACATACTCATTTCTTTTACATCGAGGCGGTACAGAAAGGAAAATTTTAGGACTTTAACGCTTAAGGTTCAATTTTGATGAAGCTGAGGCTTAATACATGCCTCCGCTTCACCGTAAATAGAATGCATATGTATGTATATATATATGGTATATATATGTATATATATATATATATATATATTTAGTACAAGTACAATATAGTATAAAAGAGGTATAATAATGTGAGTACTGAGAAATATATTGAACCATTGAACCCTTGATTAAATATTAGTAAATGAAATAGAAGTAAAACCTTTTTACTTTTCCACATTTTTACTGAAAGAGTGACACATTTCACAGTGATACGGCATCTTATTGAAAATATTATATCACAAATTGATATACAATGAAGTTCGAAAACATTAATTTTAGTTATTAAGTATCTAACAGAGAAGTTAGTCCATTAATAATGCTAAAGATAACACTTATCTGTTCATTCAGAATTGGTTGTTGGGAGTAACTATTTCCCTTTTCCTTAACAGAACTAATTATATACAAGTATTTTTGCATGAATTACAAAATCCACAACAGATGTTAATGAAATAAGAAAAACTGTTTGATAATGATGATAGATTTTTTATGTGTCACTGTAAATATTATTATCCCAATATCATGCACATGTATTAACCTTTATATTACTTTGAATATCAGTGTCTTCATGAATTCCTCTTGGCTGAACAAAACTAGGAAAACAAAATTTTCAAGCTTTCTTAATTGTAACAAATCATATGCTAACGTAATTTTTCAGATACTTATAACTGAGAACTTTTTTATTAAATATGTAGGGGTTTACAGATCAGGAGACTCACCAAGAGAAATTCAGATATACTTAAATCAGTAGGTGGAATTCATTATAATTTTAAAAGCCGTTAAATTAAAAATATGAGAATTAGAGCAAAACTATGAATAATATTTACGTCAATTTACAAATTCTTTAAAAATTAAATAACGTTTAAGTAGTACTCTTCCTAAATATAGATACTAATTTTATAAATGTTCTAATCCTCTAATAAATTCCAGTATTAATGGGTGTTATTGAAGGTTCTATTTATTTTATTTCACATTTTTCACGTTCAAACCGAAAGAACTTTCGTTCACTCAGAAATTTTAAGGGTCAAGTTCATTGAATCTTAATTTCAGAGCCAATTAAATTCATTGTCCATTTCCTATGTTTCTAAGTAAAATAATATTCGCAAATTATTATAATATTATAATGGAAAAAGACATGACACACTTTATAATACCTGTTTGATTTCTTTCTTACTTTATCAAAACTTTATCTAAATTTATTCCACCTGCGTTATGAAAAGTTTACTACACGGCCTAGTAATGGATAATTTTTTAAATTAAAGTTATACATTTTGCGCATCAAATGCTAATTTTTTACGTCACCCATACTTCAACCTAAGATACTATAAATAAAAAAATTTTTGTTCGAAGTATTGAATATTTAAGTATTAGATGTATTTTTTCATTGTTAATCTTTCCATTTTTTACTATCTTAATTTTTGCCAATAGATTGAGTTATTCGATTAAAAATCATCGTGTTTCTTCTATTTCTCTTTGAAAAGGAATTTTAAGGTGATGTAAACCAATAAAGTTTTTCATTTTTTACTACTACCTACCTCAAGACAGATGTCGAAAATATTAATTTTCCTTATCCGTTTTGATTTTTTTCTTATTATTATTATGAATTATTTACAATATCTCCAGACAACCTCCTTGTTCTCAAGTTCTCAATTTTCTTCTGACTTCATGCATATATGCAGCGACAAAATTAATAAAGCATGTAAGAGAACTTACACTGTGAAGTAATCAACGTATTTAAGGCAGGACGTTGATGGACTCTGTACAAAACTTTTATTGAACCTGACGTAAGACCTCCTTCATCTCAACATTTTCAACTTTCGTTGTTCCTTCTACAATTCATATTCTTCTCTTCACTCTTCCACACCTACCTAACAATCTTCCTTTGCTCGTTTTCTCCATATTTATTTATCTCGTAATATCCATTCCATCCAAGTTTTCTCCTTGTTATAATTTCCCTTAACAACTTCTTCCACATAGTATGTCCAAATATGTTTTTGTTTAACATTCTTTTTGATCAATTTACATTCTATATCTATCTACCCACTCTTCGTCATCTCAAATCCTTTAAGCGTTATCTCAAATTCACGATAATTCTCGTTCATCTAAGAACCATAGACGCTAAACTTCACAAAGAACCTTACGCTAATGTTTTCTTTACCAAACTTAATTAAGGTTTTTGTCTTAATTTTCAATTCCATTATAAGCGCCTTTTATACTAAAGCCATTCTTTTTCTAATGGCCACGCCATTATACCCGTTACAGTGAAAAATACTTTCTAGGTAACGAAAAATTCCACATAGTGGAATTTATATGCCCCAAAACTACTGACATTTTAATTGCTCTTTCTGTTTTTGGGAAAACTAATTTCTATTTAGTTTCTATTCTTTTAAAAGTAATATTTTCCCCTTGCTGATTCTGTAGTAAATATTTCACGACTGTAATTCAACTTTAATAATACGAGAAGTTGTGAACTAGACCTTGAACATTGGCCAATAACAGAATTATTTAATTTATTACCCTCTTTCATTTGGTTATTCAAGTCATTATGTGTCTCTCTTAACACTTCTATGAATGAAAACCGGGAGAACTTCGTTAACTCCAACATTCCCTATACTGATTCTTCCTATTTACACGCTGGGAAATTTTGACGAATCAACTCTGTAATTTTCATAACTAAGTTTAATTAAATTCAATATTTTAATATTGTTTAAAATGATTCTTAATGTATATTTTCCATCTACAAGTCTCATTCGCTTTACAAGTACAAAGTCCTTCCCCTGTTCCGCGATTGCTCAAATGCTTTGCTATATATTATTTTAGTTTAGGTTAAAGTACAAATTATAATATCAAAATACTCCATTTATTCCAAAATGGTTAATATTTCGAAACATTGTACCTTAATTTAAAGGAGAGCCAAAGATCATGATGTTTCTCTCTTATATAAAATCCACTTACTGATCAGCTATTATGAATATCAATCAATTATATCCCGTTTATTATATGTTTTGCACCGGCACCAATCGCTGATTGAATCCCTCTAATCTTTTACCCCATGATTTAAACCATTAAGTCAATCTTTGCCCTTACATGCCCGCTGCTCGTTTTTGTGAAAAGTAGTCGTAGCGGGTGAGACGCAAACTTCGCCGGATTCTCCTTTTCGCGATTTCCTCTCTCCCTCTCGCACAATTTCTCTCCCTCTATCTATATATATATATATCTATTCATCCCGACCCTCTTTTTCCCCTCTCCACCTGAAACGCCACCCAACTCGTGGAACAGGGGTCGTCCTCATTTCCCTCTGCGTTGCAAATTAGCGTGAACTCCTCTATTCCCTCCAACCTCATTTTTCTTTCGGACTGCACCCTCGCTTCCTCGGAGTGGGGATTGAAATGCGGCGGCAAAGGAGATAGGAAGATATGCCTTAGGTCGTGGCTGTTGGCCCGGGGAATGAACGAAGTGGGTGGGGGTTGGGAAGTTGGATGTGGGGAGGGAGGAAGATCCCAGAAGAGGAGATAGAGAGGCATTGGTAGTTAAGAGGGCTCCACCGTCTTTCCCGCGCGGATATCAGTTCTTTTGTTCGCCAAATGTTCAGTCGGTAGATGGCTCGGGAGAGGAGTGGCAGTCATTTTTCTTCCCTTCCTCTCCCCTTTTCCACGCCAATTCGACCCTCCCTTTTCATTTTATTTCCGGCTCTCCCCGTTTTCATCTACAGTGCCTTCTAGATTTCTTCCTATTCCCTTTCTGCTCCCACTTTCCTCCTTTCGGTGCCGATCTAATTTTCTGCCATTTCGTATTATTTCATCTCCACACACACTCACAAAGTATTGGAATCTTGGTTTCCACCACTCTTACTCTTAGGGTAGCTATTTACTCCATAACGAATGCCTTTTTCCAGTGGTGAAAATGGTAAAGACTAGGAGTATTTCTGTTGGTCATATCACGATTTTCTATCTCGCGAATGGCGTGTATTCTGGGTCACAAGTTTTCAATTACTCTTTATTACGCGGTTTACATATGGAAAAATTTGTGAAATAAGCCAAATTCATGGGTATCATTTTATTCAGCAACGGTGGGCAATTGCACAATTGTAAGTTTATTTTTGTTTTCCTAGTCTCTGAAACCAATTTTATCACCACATTCCACTTTATTTTATAGTCTAATTTTCAATCGAACCGGCACACTTTTGTTATCCGCACAACGTTCGCGCAATGTTAAGTGAAAATTGCAGATAAACTGACCTTTTTATGTAAATATCTGTGGCTACAAATACCATCTGAGGTAAAATTTTAGTGATTCGCCACTTATTTTCCAATGAAGCATTTACAATTTCAGATGCACCGACAACAACTTAAAGGAGATCCTGTCAGTCACACGTGCATTTCAGTTATTTATGGTGGTAACAAAGAATCACGTGTAATACTTTTTACTTTAATATATAAAAACAAAAAAATTAACTTACTTACTCCGGCATAATTAGGTGCATAAAGCATTTACATAATTGGTTTCAGGAATATCGAAAAATGGAGAAATATGCTTAAATCTATTTTCTCACTTTTGTACTCATTTAATGAATTCGTCTGCATTTGACGTCAAAGACACTCTACATTTTTCATTTATTATATTCAATATAAAATAAATTTAAAATGGTAAGAACGACCACATCAATACCCCTAAAATAATTTATTGGCATACAAGTTAACCTACGTACAGTAATGAAGATGAAAACACTTGGTTTTTCCACATGAAAATATTTTATTATGACCTAGGTTTCGACTTTTAAAGTCATATTCAGGTACTACGTAAAGTAAATATAATTAAAATTTTTATGAATTAATAGTCTGTTTGAAAATAATGTTGTGTTTTATTTATATATATATAGCAACGCTTCCCTTTTTATCAATAGATACTCTTGTGATGTTTATTATTGTTTGTTGAACTCAACCATTATTATATTATGGGCAATATTAAATATTTATAAGATTTTAAGAATGGTAGGCATCTTAATTCTGTGACCAAACTTTCATTACATTGATTTCATAGATATTTCATAGCATTAACTTGGAGATCCCATCCAATTAGCATTCAGAAATATTGTGATTATTTCGTTTCAAATTCTTACCCCCATTAATTTCATGTCATACAGAACACTTGAAGGATTTTCCGTCATCGTCTTCATTTTGCACATTTCACTCCCGTCCTCGACCCCTTTCATAGCGGTGAATTTCATCCTCCTACCCACCTCTCATTCTTCCTTTGCGGTCCCTTTCGTCTCCCACTCTCTGTAGACCTCACCCTCGACTCATGGAGAAATATAATGTATCCTCTTTTCCATATCCGACATGCCCCCGACCTCTCCCGCATTCCCATCCTCCCAACCTCTCATCCTTAAACCACTTCTCTCAGTTATAGTAATTCACTTTTCGGGAGAGAAAAAGAATTTTGAGTACTACAGAGATCCATGCTGCCTCGGTGAAAATAAAAAAAAAGAGAGGAGGGAACCGAATTTTTTCAGACCCTTAAAAAAAAAAGAGGAGTCAGTCCTGGCATACGTCTTCCGCGAAAGGCGGCCCGAATGATGAGGGGGGCTTCAACCCTTAATGGGGCATGTCTTACGGCCTCCACCCCCTCCCTCTCCGCCCCCCTTTGGCCCATCTTCCACCCCCACTCCTCCGCATTTCCACTCATTTTCGTTCCTCTTACGCAGTTGCGTGCCTTTTCCTCCCCTCTCAACTCTCCCCGCCACTCGTAGATCCACTCAGTCAGCGTGTCTCCCTCGCCCTTTCCATTAAACGTCTTCAGCGTCTTAAGCTATAACATATGATGGATGTCATAAATACTAGGATTATTACAATGATGGAAAAGTGGGTCCGTGTTATATGTACTAATATCCTTATCCAAAAGCAACTGGTAGAGCGAGCTTCTTTTTTAACGGATACCCACATGGATCACATAGGATCAATGTTTAATTTATGATAAATGCAGATGTGAGAATATTCATTACCAATTGGAATATATTACCTCTATAATACCTACCTCTTTAACCCTACATACTTCCTTCCACCGGTTATTCTATCTTTGATATCTATTTTCTCTCCCCTTAATAGTCTTTCATGCTTTATAACCTATCCTGTTTATTTTTTTATTTGATTATACTCTCATTACTCCATTAAATTTGGTCTTTGGACTACTACTTTCCTGTCTATTCTGAGAAGAGAGTAAATTGCGATAAAAAAACCCAGCATGTATTTTCTTTGACTTGACATTTAACCCACCCCCGTTAACTTTTAATTAGTACTAGTGTATATGGAGCTCGTCAAGACTTATATAACTAATCCCTACATAAAAACTGGTAAAGCGATTTTTATACTTTACAGGCAGTAACCATAAAAGACTTTAAAAGCCATGAAAAGGACCGAAAAGTACATATTTTAGATAATACAAGACTGGATAGTTTTTCTTTAAAAAGTCTAGTATACATATATAATGATAAGGAATATATAATGTTTTCCAAAAGATACCTTGGAGATATTTTGGGAAATAATGGGAATATTAAAAGAAACTCGACATATATTTTGTACCTCTTCACTTCGTGCCACCCCATTAACTTGAAGTATAAGTATATGTGTAGCTCATTGAGAGATAAATTTAGCAGACGTATTTTTATGTACGGAAAATGGAAAAGCATTAGGATAAAATCTAAATCTCGAGGCACAATGTAAAGGACGATTTTCTAGCTAGAGATACTGTTCATATATTCTGTCATTAATTCAACAAGATAGTGGAAATTTTTCTGGTGGATCACAGGAAATATTCACGTTTTTTCATGGAAAATCGGGTACCTAGCATGATCAATCACTTTGTTGAAATTAAGCAAGTAAATATATTTCTAAGCCTTGGTGTCTCAGATGCTCACGGTAAATGTTAATAGAGGGGTCTGAGTGGAAAACCTGACTAGTTCCAGAAACATGACTAGAAGGAATCGATTTTAATAGTGCTAGATAAAAAGTTGATAATTAAGTTCAAAGGTGTTTCATATCGCATGTAAGATTGACCTGATTTTTAAAGTGTCTGTCCTTTAAGAATGATTTTATTTGTGATTGGTAAAATATTAAAGTATTTCCAAATTTTAGTGATTTGGAAAACTAGAATGAAATCTTTTAACTATTATATGTATTAATTTAGATGAAAAGTACATAGTGTTCCATCAATTTATAAAGGACTGACATGAATGAATCATGACATGAATTAAATATATTCCATACTAAAATAAAAACTAAATTTTGGTGTAATTGAAAAAATGGTAGTCTTAGTCCTTCTAACTGTAGTTATAAAATTGAAATAAAGTTGGTCCACCGAAATGTTTGGTTGAGAAAGAATACTAAATGTTTTAAATCCTTTCTACGCACGACTGGAAGCAGTTAATTCAAGCTGTATGTGACATCGGAAATCTAACTCCACTTTAATTCCTTTACCGCTTTAATTACCGTGGATTATATGATTAAATTTTTAGGCTTTCTTTTAATTGTCAAGAAGTGCTAACTCAATTGAGAGAACATTTAGATACATATACTCTTTTGTGCCCTCTCTAACATTGACAGTGAACCTGGAGTAAATTAGACACTTGGGCACACATGAGCGTGTTGAATGATTACAATCCATGAATTTACGTAAAACAATTTACTTCAAATTGATTATATTCATGCTGTACTTGTAAAATCAAATTGTAGAGAGAAAAGGTCGTCCCAAAAAGGTCCCTAGAAAGTTTTTGTATCACGAATTAAGGGGGTTGAAGGAACTGTTTAGTAAATCATTAGCGTGAGGGGACAATCCTTATGAAGACTTCCGGGGCGAGATAAATTGGGAAGGTCTTTCAGGTAGGGCGTCCGCCCATTTTTTAATAAATAGGTAATATCTACTTTACTTAACAAAAAATAATAAAATACAAATTATTTAATATTCATACCAATGTTTCTTAGGAATAGTTTAAAAGTTTATTTTTTCGTAATAGATCATGGAACAAAAGAGCGCACGTTCCACTTCACACTAAATACCTCTGAATTTTTTTTTCCAAACAGAAGGTATGCATTAATGAAGGATTGATTACCCGGCTCAAAAATTAATAAAAAATCATTTTTAATGAATCGAGAGGAAAGGTGCGGAGCACCGTGATCTGATTAATAATCATTTATTACAAATTAAATAAATCATAATATATTTTGACGTATCTAATTTAGGTTAAACTTAAAATTTAAATTGCGAATATATTTTTTAATGCTGGATTTAAATAGAAGAAATTTTTTAATTAAGCCTAACTTTTTTATATAAAATTCTGAATTTTCATCCAAAATTAATACTTTATGAAGTAATCCTCTTCATTAATTTTAAGTTGAATTTACTTACCGGCTAAATTTCGTAGTGTCTATGTAAAGGGCAACAGAAGAAATTCCCACAGATTTTTGTAAATCTGTTACTAAGGTATTTTTTGCATTATTTAATAAACTATAATTTTGAAGGTTTTATTTCCTATCATAGTATTTTTTTAAAAAGAACAATCACCGCTGAAATTTGGAAAGCGTTTACAATAAATTATTTTACCAATTTTAATAAAATATATTTCGTTGGGATTATCGTTAAATGCAGTATGATGTAAAAAGGAACATCTGAATGATATCAATAATTTAATTAAAATAAAAAGGAATAAACTGACTTATAAAGACGATGCTAAATTTTGAGTTTGAGGTTTCTTTGAACCCGGAGAGCGTTGACTAGCTCCGCAGCTGTTCTCAAGAGTAAAATACCTTCCTTAATACCTACCTACCTACCTTTCTTAATAACCGGACTATAAATCATGAAGTCATCAATTCTATGTAACGGTAAACATAATTTCTCGGGAATTTTTGGTTGCCGATGTGTTAGACTTATTTGTGTATGAGCTCCCGTGATTCAATTATGTATGAAACAATTATCCTTGCTTTTATGCAGCACGTGATGTTTTATTGCTGTTTGCGCTGCATATACGCAAGGATGACTATTATTTTATTTTATGTAATCGTATTTTTCTTGGTGTTAACTAGTTGTGATGGTGGTTAACTATTTTAGTACCTGCATGCATATTATTGTTTATGCCGGGAAGGTGATGTGTGTATATATTTCCGGGTCTAAATCAAATCCCGAGATGTTGCATAGATATTATTTTTTTACCAAAAAGTCATTTTGAGAAAAGATATACGAAGTGTATTTTCATGATTCCTACATCATTTAACGAAAGCAACTAGTTACAAAGAATGAACCCACGATCAATTTTCAAATTTATTTACCTATAGAAGTGATCTTGTTCAATTCCCCATTTTGCTGTAGTTCAGAATATAGTCGAACTAAAAAGACGCATTTCAAATAATACCTCAAATGCTAGAAAACGTTTTACTTTCCCTTATTAGAACATATATCTTATATATCTTTGTTTGGATATTTTTACTGTGGAAAATTAAAATTGAATATCACTGCCAATGTATAGTTTAAAATATATAATAGAATAATGGTCTTAATTCCCTTTGGAGGATTATTTCACTCTTTGAGAACACGTCGTAAAGT
>WURS02000011.1:3537359-3556632 GCA_011762765.2 Rhinocypha anisoptera | reverse complement strand
ATTCCCAAATGTCTCGAAATTTCTTTTTGACCATCAAATATTGGCCTTAGAACGGGATTGAATTTGCAGGACTATTCTAGCAGAACTAGCAGGAATTCATAGGACGTCCTGTAGTTTTGGTGGGAAAGTTTGGAATGGAAAAAATTAAAATTATCTTGGACCATTCAAAATACCTTTACGTTTTACGGGTATTAATTATGTTGTTTGACGGTATACAAAATTCTTTGTCCATTACGATATATTCATACTGATGAACTTCCCTCTCTTTTTCATTTCAGACGTGACGACGCCAATAGTGGGGATGTATTGACTAACAGCCCTAGTGACAGACCAAGGAGACACCTGCAGTTCTTCTGAAGGAGAGGATTTTTGAGAAGTGACTCTGTGATAGTAATATTGGATAGAGGATGCCGATATTTGTGTGCTTCGTTTGTTTTCTACTCTGTATAAAAATGATGTGCGACTTCTATTAATTAGAAGATATTTGTTATTTGGCAGATTTAATTGAGGAAAGAGTGGTCCAGAACAAACTGGACAGTTTGTTAGGGAAGAAGTATACACACACGAATATATTTTTATGTCCCGCCTCTTCAGTCTTGTTGAATCTCAGGTAATGTAAATAAGGAGATATGAAAATTTTATCTATACACACATTAACTATGTATACATACACCCTCTCTATAATTTATGTTTGTGGTGTGGTGAAAATTAATAACTTTTTGATGATGACGTGAGAAAGATGACTTCTGATAATAAAATCGTGAACCTTCGGAAAAGGAAAAATGTATTTTTTTAACTGCTAAATCTCATAACACGAAGGACCCGTAAAAATATTAAAACCTTTATGGCTCAAAAAGAAACTATGAAATAGGTTGAACCTCTGATATAAAATAACCTTCCAGTCCTCCAAAATGTAGGATATTCTGAACATCACATACCATAGACAAAAAATATACCAAATATTTCATTTCATGGATTCAGCCTATAAGAAGATGTAAAAATTCACTTGAGTAGTCACCAATTTTCAATAGGTACCCGTTAGAATCTTCTAACCACTGATTCAATGGATCAATAGCCATTGGAGTCTTCTTAGCACTGAATTAAAAAATTCTATATCCACCCTAATAAGGCACTTATATTTTTCGAAAATCTTACCTGAATTGGAATAAATTTTGGAATACAAACGAATGTAATCAATATTTTTTCTTATTATTTTTAAATTAATTACTTCACTTTTAAAACAATGTATTCCTTTGAAACCCACTTATAGCTTACGATAACTAAGTTTCATTTCTATATAGTGGCTACATGATAATTTCTATGATTAAGTATACGAAGGAAAAAGTTCTATTCTGGATACAAGCCTTAATAACTGTGAATATTAATATAATAATTTAGATTTTCGAATTATTTTGTCACTTTTTTGCTCGCATTTTATTGATCTTTCAATCTCACCATCTAGTATGGTTGGTACAAGACCAATCTTAACCATTTCCTAGTATTTGCATATTTTAATTATTACCTTTTATTTAATTCGTGCCTTCTTCTCAATTGAGTCAAATGTTTTCGGTTCTAGAAATACAATTCCTTTCCTCCATACTTTAGATGATATCGTATTAAATCGTTTTCTGAAAATCCATTCATTTCCTCGCATAACTAGTCAACTTTCTCATCTGTAATTTCCCCTTATATAACCATCGGTTTATTTTCTCCTCACTCGAAAAAAAGTATTCATTCCCCAACGAAATCAGTGTTTACATCTACAACAGTATCACATTCTTTAATTTCTTTACAATGTTTCCAATCACCTCTCAAGATTATTTAAAATGATCAGAGCTGTTAATATTAAGACCTTCTACTGTTCCTCCCGTTACTTTTGTTACTCTTTCTAAAATCATTTAATTATTACTCTCTTGTTTATACCCTCTTTCGTTTTATCAAAAATTAATTAATTGCTGGCCCACTTTAAGCAGAAATTTACTCTGAAAATAGCAGAAGAGTGAAGAATGTCATAGTGATTGAAAATGTTTAATTACCTTAACCTCATCTGTGTTGATTAGTTCCTCAACACTACAGAATTAAAAATAGCCTCCACCATGTTGCCCACATCAAATCGGTCAAGGACGTTCTCGAGTTTCACTTGAATGCTGCCTTGTATCGCGTTCAGAAGAGTTGACAGTAAAACTCCAGGTAGGTAAGGCCTGTTCATTATCGAGGACCTGCATGGGGAAGAGTGGTTCCGGCATTCTCCCCACCGTCTAGAGTCGTGTTTGTGAATGATGGTAATTCTTAAATTACAACATCTTGACATGAAACACGTAAAAAATAGAGCCCATATCACATTTTTTATTATTAGAATTGTTAAAAGTTTTGATGCAATCATACCGTTAAAAGTTTGCCTATGACTTACGTAAAGATAATTTTAGGCAAATAAAGGACTTCCAAAAATTTAAAGAAGGTATTTTTATATATGAATAGATATTTTTCAGGATTCGTAGATTATTAGTGCTATGTCCGCTAATAATCTACTGATTTTTTCACATATATTCTATTTCCATATCAGACAAATTTCTTTAATAAGGGCATGTAATGTAAATTATTTGCTTCAGATATTTGAGTTATTTCACAAAACCCCTTATTTTTAAGTATCATAGATTATTCAACAAGATCAAGTGTCGGAGGAAATCTACTGTTTAGGAGAATGGAGCAGCGGATTTCATTTTGGTTATAATTTATAACGTTAACACCGTGAAAATATTTTTAGAAAGAAATGACGTTCATTCGTATCAGACATTCATTTAGACGATAAACATTTTTCATTTTAGAAATATGTGGGTAGAAATGGAAAAAACCACTTTAAAAACCATTATATAAGGTCCATTCTAACGTTTCTACAACCGTTAAACCATATCTATACTATAACAGAAGAGGTATAAATAATAGTAAGATAGCCGGCCGGATTAGCCTGGGGGTATCGCACTCGCCGGCTAACCCAAAGTTTGCAGGTTGGAATCCCGCCTAGGGAATGTGTGCTATGTTTGTTTATTAGGGATTTTTATTCGATTAAAATAGGTGCTAAATGACCATAGCCGTCGACACACCCTATATACACAAATACAATTAACAACAATAGTAACCCAGACAGCATGGATGTCTATAGATATCAACGTATACCATGTCTATCCCTATATAAATCATGTCTATCCTATCCTTATCTATGTCTATGTATAGATGATCTAAAAATAGATATCTAATGGTAGATATCTATTAGATATACTGTTTTTGGACAATAATATATCTATTAGTCATCTATCGTGGATATCTAATAGATATCTATTCATCTACCTATCAATATCTATTAGATATCTATTTGCTGTCTGGGAAGATGGTACATAATATCAGCAATAGTGGAGTATGGAAAATGCCTCCTCTTATAAAAACAAAGTTACTTCTTTTACACCCTGCATGATGGACTTCCACAAAGTTCTGCCTGAGACTGTCGTAAATTTCAATAATCTACTGAGGACATTTATACAAGTGTTGCTACAATAAATATGATGGAACGGTAACGTTCAATATATTTGGTTACTTTGATGCATCCCAACACATTATTAATACTTTTATTTCTGATGAAGTGCCGGCTGGCACATTTATATTAAATCTCACAACACATTTAAGGATCACACAGCGATTCTTACGTCCTGGAAACTTGGCACCCTGCTTTGATTAATAGCAAATTCCACTTTTCAATGCATGCAGAGAAAAATAAAACACCATGCTGGCTAAATAAATAAGAAATATTTGTGGAATATCGATGGGTGGGATTTATTCTTGTTGGGGAGGGGGGTAATACTTCTATGAAATCGCAGCGTAAAGATGGTCTTTTTAAGGCTTAATTTCGACTGAGCGTTAAACTAAATCCCAGTGTCACTGAGAAAACTGTTTCTCCTGTCCTTCATTTTTTACATTTTCAGTTCTATAACCATCACCTCTATTCTATTCGTTTGTAAAGGCTCGCGAACCAATCCGAAAAATTTTATAGGTCAGTTTTTACGGGCTCCGGTCCATACCAGTAAAATCAAAGTTTCCGGTCGTTTTTGGGTCACTTTTTTTGGAGCTGTTGTCTGACATTCGTCGGATACAAAGGACTCAAAAAGCTCTCCAGCTAGCTGCATTAACACTGCCGTCATACACATTATCCCGTGAAGTATCTTTAATGACAAAAGTTGTCGTTCCTCACATTAAGGACCGAAGCTGTTTACATGAATGAGTATTACGGAACTCTAAAAGTTTTCAGAGCGATGAAACGCGCGAACAACCTTGAGAACAGATCTTACAACGTTCAGGATATTATGGACCACTGAATAAAGTAAACAATAAGGCGAAATAGGTGAGGACACAAAATTCACTGTTGACAGAAGTGAATCGCTCAAAGCAGATCGGTATACTACAAATATCAAACATGTCTTTGAAAGCAAGGCTGAAGAGGAACATCATAGTAAATAAGATGGCTTACGAAATGCAAGACACACATTAGTTTATAACAAATACGAAAGCCGGAAAAATCTATCTGAAATATGTCCATCACCATCTTTCAATCAAAGTCTCTGTTTGTAATTTTTAGTATAACCATTTTTCTCACACATTTGAACAAAGAAGCGTGTTAATTATCCATACTAATTTCATTAAGCGTTTTTATTTTTCTTGTGCATGCTCAGAAACTTTTCAAACATTGTCAGAACTTCCAGATAAATGTGGAAGCACCCTCAAAGATACGAGAAGGCATTTTTCGCTAGGAAAATTCTTTACTACCACCAAAATGACAGTTTGCAGCTAATAAAAGCCGGAACCGCTATGAAGCTTGTTTCAATTACCCTTGGTGTTCGCTCCAAAGACGTGGCTGGTAAAAAGCATTTCGAGTTAGACGACTTCCTACATAGTGTGCACAAGTCTTAATTGCCAACGGTTAAGTCAATATAGCTTCACACACATATACCGAGGGCCCTGCGGGTGGGAAGAGGAATCTAAGACTCAAAGGAAAGGGAGACACAGGGAAGGAGTGAGGCAGCAGTGTAACCCATAATCTTCCATTAATTACTCCCTCTCTCTCTATTTCCCCGTCTACCCATTAAAATCGCATCTTAGCATTTAAACACCGTAAGACGGCAGAAGAGAACAGAGACGAGGGAATCAGGGAATGTTAAGAAGAGCTGAGTGAATGTCGGAAATGAGCCCCGGGCCGAAATAAAAGTGTTGGAAAGAGGCTCCATGAACAATCTCAGTTGAAGCCTCAGGTCAATGACCGTCTGGTTCCTACGAATGAATAATCATTTGGCCCTAAATGCCGTGTCGTAGCGAAAACGAATCTACAATGGAATTTTGTCCTACTTCAATTCCCTTTTTTCCTGAGTTATTCACTTAGATATTTCCTTCTGGCTTCCCTCAATGATTTTCGACTTCTTCTCAATAAAGGACTTTCCACTTTTAACTTTTGAATATCGAGTATATTATGGCTATGATTGGTAATAATCTTTTCGTTTACATTTTAACTTAGTTTACTTCGTCTTCATTGCCTTATATAACCACTCTAAAAATCTCTTTCCATTTGTTTCGTCACGGAAATATCCTTGTCAAAACATAACATACCGATATTTTTCCTTGAACAATCACAAATACAACATTTGTCTCGTTTAATTTAAGTTTCTTTCCATACACCCAGCATATAATACAATTACCCAGTCTTTTGTTTATTTATTTTCGATCAAATTTTTGGTGTCTGGAATTTTATGGAATGCTTACTTCACGTTTGGACTATCGCATCTAATTGCATATCAGGGCCCATATATATTTCTTGAGTCAAACACAGGAATTGGTGTCATTTCAGTCCATCGAACTCTAAGACTCTGGAAGCCATGATGGGTTTCAGAAACATTACTAATATGAAATTGTTTTGAGTGAGTTAAACTCGTATTACTGGGATCTTTTATATCACTTCCTTGACTTACGAGAGGTGTTAGTACTTCCCAATGCCTTTAAATATGTGGCAGGTTAGAGGTGTTTCCTATTGGTTCTTCGTTCTACTATTGTTGTATTTTCCACCCGCAAGATGGCTTGTAGTGAATGAAAAACCAGTAATGGAATATCAATGGAAACGCTAATACATTTCTGAATTTTCCGTCAATGAACCCTGCTCCTGACCAGACAATACCCATCTCTTTCTCATAAAGAATAAAGATGGGTACTATCTGGCCAGAGATACCGGTGTGCCTCCTTAAAAATTCTCTGATGTCATGAATGTGATTCGAAGAAATCATGAGTTTTCTGAGGCAAGATTTAAGAAACCTCTTTCCCAGATAACAGTTCTTCTCTGATTTCAGCGGAATGGAATTGATGCCTATAAAAATATTAACTTTAGTGGGATCTTGAAAATTAATATCCCTCTCTGAAAGTAAACAATGGATTCACTTAATCATGGTTTTCCACCCTTACAAATGTGGGCAGAAATACTGGACGATCATAAATAAAGATTTATAGTACTCCTTAACTCCCACTCCACCTTCCCTTGATTTGTCTACGATGAAACTGCACTCGTGCTGGACTTCTTAGAGACACATTTTTGAGAAATAAACGAACCCCTTACAGTTTAACACGGGCGAATTACAGGGTAAAATGTTTAACCGTTGGATCTCTCTGGTATATTACCCGTAACATAATTACAGACCGCAAGCAGAAAGTCCAAGCAACTTTTTCCAAATGGCATACACTACAGAGTCCAGGTAACAAAGTGAATTTCAATTCACAATGTATACCGTACACACCTAAAGTAAATAGATCCGCAAGACTGAAAGTGGTAAGGAATTCTTAAATGTCACGCTTCCAACGTTCCACCGTCCATATATAATATCATATATGTATACATAAGCAAATTCAATTAAACATATTTACATATATATCTAGCCAATTTCATAGGTCATAATTTCACCGAGCTGGAAATTACTACTTTATTTTGAGGTGGAATTTAACATCAAGCAATGGCTTACCGATGAGTCTCTCTAGCCTCCTACCTAAGAACTATAGTAAAATAAGTCCATGATATTACAACTTAATATCAATATTTAAGTATATATTATAGTAATGACTTCATCCTTCAGAAAGATAATTTAAGTACGGGTTGAATCGCATTTTATGCATGAGCAAAATATATGTATATTTCTTTATTATTAACCGAATTGGTAGTAGTAATAGTATGTTACGTTAGTTTATATGGTTCTTCGGCGGCTACGATGATTTCGCAGCTCTTCAAATCATAGAAAAAAACCGTATTAGAGAAACACAAAATCAATTCCCTAGGAGGGACTCGACTCCGCAACCTTTGGAGTTAGCCGGCGAGTGCGCTACCCCCACGCTAACCCAGTCGGCTATCGAATTAGTGAATATTTTTTACTATTAATCGAAAATTCTAACTTTAAAAGAAAGGAGGAAATAAATAGATGCTCTTTTAAATTTTAAAACCATACTCTCCTCGATCACAAAAAATGACTGAGCGATTAATGTATAATTGCAGTTTGTTAAACTACATAAACAGCAAAAACCATAAATATGCATTAAAATTTCATTGAATATGTTAATTTTTTTCAAAAATAAAGTTTCATAAGTCGACCAGACTATTTTTAAAAGACTAAATTTGTTACGTCCAATAGTAAACGGAAATTCTCAATGGACTCAAAATTATATGCTCTTTAACGCAATCAGATCTCTTATTAAAAAAGATCAGAGGAACTGAATTTACTCTCTAGGACGTTTTCTTTTATATGAGTTTACTTTTCCATTATTTCTTCCAACTCTGTTTCCTTGAGAAGCATTTTAGAGGTATTTATGGAAAGATTAGGGTACATGAATGAGAGGCTACGTGCTCTTTCTAAACCTTGATGCTCGAAGATGTTGTAGATGGTCAGCAAAGGTCATGTATAAAATATTTCTTTCATCTCACAAGGATTATTAAAACATTCATCTAAGAACAGCCCCTAACATGCGATTAAAAGTTTTGAACAACCATCAATATATAATTATTATAACAGCAATAATGATGATAATGAAATTAAATACACTTTACACTGTGTGCGTGTGTGGTTGTATGTATGTGTACACACAAAAATACATACATAAATTATGCGTGCTTGTCTATGGGTATGCGCATATACATATATGAAAATTTCTACCCTTAAACATTGCCTCTTTATTATTTAGGTCTGTATCTTTCAATAGACTGATCGATGTGGTTCACCGAGTGAGGCTTACGAGTTGAAAGCAGCTCAAGGTTCCATCAGCTTTATTGAGAACCAAACATAACTCATCTTGGCGATGGTGGTTTCGCCTCCGAGTGTTGTGAATCCACAGCCTCTCCAACTCACATGAAAAATTACTTCCCTTCATCCGGATGGAATTTCTACCAAGAACGCAATAAGATTCTATATGTTATTTTAGATTTAGGGAAAAAGGTTGGTCTCATCTTTTACGTAATTATTAATCACAGAAAATCCCTCATGAATAACAATTAGGTGTATATTGAATGCCATTGCAGGGCTTAACATATTTCAATGTTTTTTTTCCCTGTGGAGAACGTCATCAGTATTTGACATTTCGTTGTAGCTATATATATATATATATATATAGAATTTCGTTATGTGGTGCGTAGGATGACTTTAACTTGGAAAATGAATCAATCCTTTAAATGATGTTAGGTAGTTTTTAATAATTCTTATTCTATAATTATGATATTTGGTAGTATAAAAGATACATTAAACTGGAATACTTACATTAAATATAAAATTGTACCTATATTCGTTGAAAATACGGGTTTGAAGGCCAATGATAATAACGTCTTGGAATAATATGAATAATATTGTACTCAAATGGAATAATGATACACCATTAAAGTTTCTGCAAACCTATCGTATAGGGGATAGAGTCGGAGGTGTTAATAAAAAATATTACATTTTCAACTTAAAATATACAAGTAAAATAAGATATTATATACATTATAGGATATACTATAATATAGTATACTAAAAAATATATTTTACCTTTCATAAAGGCAAGAAGTCGAAGTAAAGATCATGAAAGACTTTTTACACATAAAAATTGATTGATTGTTTTTAAGGTCCTGACTGTTAAAAATAAAAAATGTCTGTGATTAACATGATAGTCTCATAATATGCCCAGCCTCTCTCGAACACAATGTTTCTTAGTACGATCCGTAAAGAGGTGCTAAACCATAAGCGACTACTCACACTCATCACATCGCCGTTGAGTTTTCTCTTCGGTGAAGAGATAGCTGTGGGTCAGAGCACACTGGCCTATCCTCAAGCGTGTGATGGTGTCTTCCTCCCTCCGGCTTCTCCTGATGTAAGAGACCACGAAGACACCACCGCTTTCACGCTTCGTAGTTTATTATTTGAGATCGTTCCCCAGAGGTACTCTCTTCGTCGGGTGGAGGAGAATGGCGTCCCCAGGGTAGAAGTGTAGGATTGGTTGGGATTGGATGGCAGAAAATAGAGTTCAATAGGCCAAGATAAAACTGAGGGAATCAAATACTATATCTAACAAAATATACGTCATCTCGTGATTTCTCGCCTCGTGGCCATTTGCTGATACGCGTAAGGGTTCTCTTATTAAAGAAAAAAAGTTTATTAAAAGTTGAAGTTTAATCTATATTTTTCCATGGACTGATTTTCAAATGCGGAAGATTCTGTGGAATGGTGGGGGTCATTTCTTTGAATGGTGGATGTAAAACTCTCGTGGTATATTTACGTAAGTGAATTTACGTAGTGGAGAGCGGAAATTACCAGTTAATAATATAGATGTTATTTTACAATGTGTAATTATCTGGAGACATTGATCCATATGGGGAAGTAGCAGGGCAAAAAGGGGGGCAGTAATACACAACTGCTGATTCATCCGAGTGAATTTTGTGCCTTATTTGAAACTTTTCCAGTTCTGGCAGATTATTTTTATGCCACAAGCAGAACCTTCTTTTATATTGTGAGGGAGAGCATTGTCTCACTCTCGGTATATCAACCAGAAGTGGGACGGATGGAAAATTTTTAAATAGTTGAGATCCCTATACTTTTTAAGCCGCCCACATACTACTAGTCTTAACATCTACATTTCTCGATTGGTGTTTAAATCATCAGTCCTCAAATCTCTCCGAATATTAAAGCCAAGATTGACTATGTCGTCACTAATGTTTTCTTTCTCACGTCAATATCTATATCTCCCACGAAAAGTTTACGTTGATGGGAGCTTAGAACTGCGGAATATTATTAATTACATGAGTTTTCTATTACCAGTATATTTGCCCTTGAGTTTAGAAGGAGCGTGGAAGACGGAGAGATCTGCGATCACTTTTAATGCTATGGTCTTTCGATGGGTGATAAATTTCTTTTCCATATCTACCTTGGTAACTTGTTTCAGCTAAACACATTTTTTCACCAAGAATAAAGGATAAAAGTGACGACACCATAAAGATAAAAGCTATGTTAAATAAATGTATAATAGGTCTTGAGGATAATTACGCAGCGCATGTGCTAATTTTAGCCTTTAAACAACGAATATAGGCTTAAAATTCGCAGATCTAGTCGAAAATATCATGTAATTGTGCATATAATAACAGAACCACATAGAAAACGGGAGTAGGTAAAACACAGGTGCCTCTAAAATATCGAGGGACTCATCAGTGTACAAGAGATAGAGATAGCGACTACCGTCTCAAAGAATTTGCTGCCCTCATCCTTAAACTACGGCCTATTATCTCCCGAAAATTTCAGTTTTCCATTAAAACATTACATAATTTCATTGCTGTTTTATTCTTTGTGAACTCTGGAGAAAGCTAAGTGATCTTTTCTTATTAGCACAAGTATTTACCCACAAGGCTTTATAGCCTTCTTTTATTACGATGAAAAAAATTGGTTTATAATCGCCATCTTTCTGAGTTTTTATTTACCACGTACCCCAATTTTTGTAGTGTGATCGAAATTCAAAACAGGAATGACTGAATTTTAATTCCTTGTCCTTGCAGAATGTGAGAGAAAAATGATAAAGAGTCCCACTTACCCCGTGATCTGATTGCTCTTAACTTAGTTTTTACTGAGCATGACTTGAACTGAACGGGGAAATATAGTTTGAGTACCCGGGGAGTATTAGAATTTTTTCCCGTTGGAACTATGGCTAATCAGATAAGAGCATTAAAACACTCTAATCTAGTGCGCACTATAACTGGTTAGTGGCGCATCTCGGTAAGCGAGAAATTCCCTTCAAGAAGCAACTCACTCGCGGGAATCTTGCCTCTCCCTTTCCTCGTGCCCTTAAAAATAGGAAAGGAAAGCGTCTCCGGCCGCAGGTGCGGCGAAATTTTTTAATCTTCCTCGGGATTTCCACTCAGGTAGATCCAGTGTGCGTGGCTCACTTTCTGTAGTCGCTGATTTTTCATCTTCCCCCGGCGCGTGTAGCCACTAAAGCTATCTGTCAACGTCTGAGGATTTTTTCCCTCCAGGCGCGCGCTTTGTCTCCGATGGCGGACGCACCGCAGGGACTCTCGCGGAAATTCGATACCGACCTGCGGAGTTCTAAAAGGACTTCCATCTCGGCGGAACATCCCTTACTTAGATACGATGATACCGGTGGGACTGGAAGTGACGGGGCTTAAAGAAACCACGCGCAGACGAATGACGAATCGATCCATCGTGCGCTTTGCATCTAGAGCGTTATGATCCAGAGGCTGTCCATTCGTACCACGTATTTTAGTATTTTCGGGAAGTTTAGTTTGTTCATTGAAGAAATTCTACCGCAAAATCTACACTTTATATCGACAAAGTAAAAGTTTATCTTCGCTATTTTGAAATCCTAGAATATGTTATATGAAGGTAACCTGACTTTGACATTCAAGGTTACTATTTTTTCGCAGGTTAAGCTCATCACATTTACAGACTGATTTAGAAATTCCTTCTTACTTTCCTCAGGCTCTACGTCCATCTGAGCTAACAATTTTTATTGCATTTAGTTCCGATCGTCAAGTATACATGTAGAATAAAACAAAGTCTTTACCTGATGATTATTTGACCTGATGATACATCGAAAGCGGGAGAGAAAATGGAATAGTTTTAAGTAGTGGAAAGGTGCTGCCTCTTTGTCATTATATGATTCATTACCACCACATCAGGCCTGAAACTACGTATTTAGTTAACTAATGCCACAAATTCAACAGAGACAAGAATCGGGTTTTACTTTTATCAGTTTCTCCTGGGTTTAAAGCATGCGAAAAAAAATCAAGTGACATTAAAAATCTTTCTCCTATACACATATATTTAATAAATAGCTATGGTTCTTAATGCACATCTTACTTACAGGTGAACGTTATTTTCTCAATAAATTCAATTGTTCTGAAGTTCAGTTTATAATAACCAATTGTAACACTTGAGTACCTATTATTAATGATAGCTTGCTTAAAAAAAGGTAATCCTAATTTACAATATAAATAGTTATGTATTAATTTGTTGAGAATGATATATTTTATGGTCAAAAGGTCCGTTGCAATAAATATTAGTGACTAGCTATCATTTTACAGTTATGACTCTTACTCGAACGAGCAAATGAAATAATCAATTAAGCACTTACTGATGGAAAGAACGTTTATGTGATCCAGTCCTGGATGGATGGGTCAGCTATAGTATACAGACAACGATCTTTCGCCTCATTGGTCGCCCGCCATCGATCGAACACTGCCTCGCATATCCATCATCCACTGACAGCAGTTGCTGAAGACTTTACGGGAGACTTAGGCAAATATGTTTTGTGCCGCGACCTCTCACGTAAATCGGCCTGATCATTGCTTTACTTACACTATTGTATTTTTCATAAATACTTAGAAGAAAAAACTCTTTTACGAGATCAATCACTTTCGTCCTCAAGCGGGTGTAGCTATTAGTTTATCATATAAATAAGATCCTATTCCGAATTCATTCCCGAATTCCCAAAAATCTTTGAATGTCACTAACATATAAATTATGGAAAACACTACAACTGTTCCCAAGGCGTTTAGCACTATTTTTGCGGCTTGTTAGTGGTGCGGCTGAATAATTTTCTGAATTGTTCCACCGAGATATTGATCCTGATACAGAAAGAAAAATAGATTAAGATATAAGAGAGAGAAATAGCGTAATGTTGGAATATTATTAATCAGAGAAAACTGTATTTCCCAATTTCGACTCAAAATCTTCAGCCATAATTTGGTCTAAGATGCCTGGATAAACTTCTTCATAGTCAGAAAATAAGTATTTCTGCCGAATACAACATTTACATTTCATTATATTATTAAAAAGTTGGCTGACTGGTAACGGACCAATCAGATGCCTCGTGATAGATGAAATTAATAGATGAACTTTTATGGAAATGTACTAACTGATCATTTTTTATTCACTCATATGCACACAAATGGAAACTCAGGAGAATAATTCGTATGATAACTTGACAGCACAAAACCAATGAAATAAACATGGACACACTTAACACAGACACAGAGTTTAGACGGAAGCTTTTGACTTAAGTCATTAAAATCCAGATCAACTTTTCTTCAAACTCCCTAGTTAAACTGATATGGTTAATAGGGGATCCATAGAAAGTCACAGAAATTAAAGGTTACTTTAAAAATTATAACGCAATACGTCTGATTATCAAGGCGTTAAATTTGGCTGAATTTCAGGAAATTTATTTATGGTTAAATTTATTTAGCTCTCACCCCATTACTTTCAAGGCTTTCCTGAAATTTTTATTTACCTTGACAATTTCATATCGTCACTATTAAATTGTTTGTCTTCAATTCGGTGTTTTTATTTTCTCCGTCCATCACATTCACTCCTCAAAAGGATCCAATATAAAAAATGCTGTTCTCCGCTCTACTTTCTAATCAACTTTTTTATCTCTACTCTTCTAATATTTGACTATTATTTTTCTTCAGACACCAGATTTCGGAGAAATACAATGCTACGCTCTAAGTTACCGATTTTACTAATATTTTCTTTACGCTTCAACGTAAAAATCCAGAATCAATTCTCTCTTCCTTTTAAAAATCTCTTTCTGAAATAATAATGACTAATTTTACGTTCCTTCCAAAATACTGCACTAATAATTGCTCAATGTGCTCTAATTAATATAATCTATAATATATCGTACATTTTTGTTTAAATAATATTCCTAGTTTTAGAAAATCCAATTATTTTATTTTATACACAAACTGTAAACTCCACTTTGAAAACATAAGTAATCGAGAGAGGACGGTAAATCCTTGTCTATCTAAATCAATAGATTGAAATTCCAAAAAAATAATAAATCAGTTAGAATAATATAATTGGATTTTAAGAAGGATTAGCTACATCCATGATGTTTTGAAATGAATATTTTATCGTTCTGGTTTCTTTAATATATTACACACGGAGGTATAATAGATAAACTCCGTTCAAGGAAGTTTTGTTTCAATGTGTCGTAGTATCCACGTTTTAAGGTTGTGCTCGAGTGGCACATATAAAGATCCGCGAGTTAAACGGAAAACTATGAATTTAAATAACTCTAGCTAGGAGTTAATAATATCAAGACAACAAAACAAATTGAAAGTTGAGAAAAATTAAACTTTGCACAACTCTTTAAGAAACAAACTATTAAAGCTACTTGCAAACAGTGCCATAAGAATCATGAATCCAATGGAGTTTTTGGGAGGAGAATGGAGTGCCAAGGACAATTAGGAACAAACTTTTACCATTCTCCCAATACAGAAATCTTGTTCATCTCATAAAAATATAGGGGGAGAGGCAAAAGATACAAGTAATACTGGTTGAGGATCCAATTCTATCTAAAGCGGTAATTTCCGCCTTCATTTATTGCCCTTTCCTTTCTTCCAGGATTATCTAGGGAAGTACCCGCTTAAGTAAATGACATGAAACTGCAGTTTCTCAAAGTTTATCGTAGATCTATACCCCATTATAACTCTAGAAAGTAATTTGACACTTTTTCTCCAATTTTATAGTCATTAACGTCGTTTCTACTCCAACGAAATTCCACTACTAAACGATGGAAAAATATCGAATTCATGAGAATATAATAATAATTTTCAATTTACTATTTCCACCGAAATAGATTTCACACATTCCTTTCCCCTAAATTTCAAGCTTCTGTCGAGGACTCTCGATTAGGTTTAGAAGTATATTGGTGTTACGAGTTAATCTTGTGTAATAATATGTATGTCTAGAGAGTAAGGACGCTTAAAGGCTTTTCATAATGTTTGTGCTCTTGCTAAAATAACCTCTCCCTACAGTCAGAGATATGCAAGATGCTACAGCATACATTAATACTGGGATTGGCTGAAGCTAAAAGGAAACCTCTAAAAAAAATTAGAGCCACTGGTGACTGTAGGAAAGAAAAAAACAGAAAGACATACTCCGGATGGAAACGGGCAGCGAAAAGGAGTATTCATAGAAGCAGGAAAAATTGAAATAATATCAATTGGGGCAAATTTCTTTAGTACATAAATCATGTTCACTATAATTTAATAAAAAGATGACTGTTATCACATGGAAAACTTAAAGCGAAAAACTTAGTAACCGGGAAGGAAATGTGCCAAAAAAGCATGGAAAGGAATAGAAAATCACAAAAAAAGAAGAAATTTTTCTTTACTAGAGAAATGAACGGTTTATCACGGAATGGATCAAAAATAGGAAAAAGTACATAGTATATCACAAGGAATTCCTCAAAATGTTTTTTTTTTAAGAATCAAATTTTTTCATTGGTAGCCAATAAAAGGCAGTTTGGAATGGGTTTTTGAAAAACTCATATTACTTGAAATCGCAAATAAAACAAAATGGGAGAACTTTACTATACAGCTTTAACTTCACACGCAGACGTTTCAGTAAGAAGAGTCAACTTAAAACTGCGAAGGGAGAAAGTGACCAACTACTCGGAGTCACAGTTCATATCAAGAAAGGAGAAGGAGGTATAACGATGAAAGAAAGGTAATCTACCGGTTAAGGTAGGTTTTTCATTAGTCTAAGGTTTGATTTTTCCTCTGCATCTTAACTTAATCCCTCTTACGTCCCTTCCTTCTCCCATGACAGCATTTCAATACCCCATTACTACCAAATTTTTTTCCTCCAGGAATCCTGTCGACCATTTCTTCCAGCTGATCGTACATCAAGCATATGATGCAGCGAGGTAATTGGTATTTTAATAACTAATTTTACTATATTGTGGAATAGCAAGATCATCCTTCCGTTTTAGACTCGCTATGGTCCGAATACAATGTACACTAAATTAATTCCATAGTTGTCAACGACAAGCCCTGTCTAAGCTTGTAGAGTGGCAATCTTAACCGGGCGTAAATACTGAACATAATAGTTTTGCCGAAAGCGTTTCTACAGCGGGACAATGTAAATCGCAAAGGGGGAGAAAACCAACACCTCTGGGAGAAGATAGGACCCGAAAGTTCGTAATTGAACCATCCCACTGCCCTGCTCGCCAGCACTGTAAACACTGAATCACCGTCGTGGCAATCTCATCCACTGTCCTTATTACCAAACACGGAGCGTGAGGACAAACAGACGAAAATCGGACGAGATTTCCGGGACCGAAATGACGGCATTGTCTTCGCCTCATCTCCAAGAATCCATGGTTGAGCGGTGTTTCCGACACACTCCCCCCCCCCCTTACTTCTCCACGCCCACCCCCCCGTAGCGTCTACGACCCCTCCCAATCCTCCCCCCCCCTTACGGCGTTGCAAGGGCGTGGCAAGGCGTGTCAGCGGCGCATCACGCATCCCGAGTCCGTTAGTCATGAGAATAGCTTTGCTGAAAACGTCAAGAGCTTAAAAGCCCCTTCATAGCAACGACAATGCCTCCGTCAGACTCACGACTCCTTCCAAGACGAATAGACACAAAGACACCCCCTAAGTTTGCCATCCTAAATCAACGGGGACAGAATAGCTATGACTGAATGAGCGTAAAAACTTCATTTTCCTTGAAAATACTCGAAACAGCGAAATTTGCAGCAAGAGGAACCGTATTGAATTAAGCGAATCAAAATGTTTTTTTTTGTGAAATACACAGGTTAACGTAACGTGGACCAAGAAATCAATTTACATAGTAGGGAGTCATCTGTCGCTCCCACGGGATGATATTCAAATTTTCAATAACGATCCACATATGTTTGCTATGATGGAGGGCGGGTATTAAAGAGAAACATTGATTACCACGATATTCATGCTACCTCTAAATGAAATTTTCTGGGAGATCAGCACATCTTCCATCATATTTAAATTGATATATCAGTGGACTAGGTGGAGAATATAGCATGGAAATTAATTCAACTTACATCTCAGCAAGCTCAATTTGACCCTTCAGACCGTAGTTCGCAAAAGCGCAGGAAATAATGTCTAAATTCACAACATAGGCATTAATATCAGGGAAAAAACATTTGTTAAAGGTTAAGGAGAGTTCTTTTTTCAATTTTTATGACACTCGAGAATTCTGAATTCCATCCTGTCCACCCAAATATTTTTCCCTGCTCCAAGGAAAGACAAAAAAAGAAAACATTGAATAAAATAATTAGTGTACAAAAGTGTCGACTTTGAATTTTTTTGTTCACGGGCGGTTGATCATGAGTCCATTTATCTCCCATTTGCCACAAACGTCCACCAAAACTCATTCAGAAACAATGAATTCCAACTCGTGAATCATCTCGCTCGCTAAAAATATTGCAATTCAACGAATGGCGTCTGAATTTCTCCCCCACTATCCCACATCCCGTTCTGATTCCTTCTCCGATCCCATGCATCCAAACGAACTTCGACACATAAACACCGCTCCCCACTCTCGGAGTAGGGCTCCTACTATTTTGCTCATCACAATGCATAGTGATTCTAAATCGAATGCACAGGAGTCTAAAACTTCATATCCGCGGCAAAAGGGGAAAAAAATATTAGGACGGAAATTCTCACATGTACTAGTTTCACTAAAAATGCTTATACTTTAGCCAAAGGATATTGTGAGGCATTGAAGAAACAAAGCGGTTGGATAGAACGGAATGTAAAAAGGGGGTCTTTGGGACTAGGACAATTGCTCCAATATAACTCTCCGTATTTGGGTCGTGAGCAGGGAGAAAACTAAAGAGTCGAATGATTGAGAGGGAGTCTTTGAAAGACTAATAACTAATGCTGAGAGACTGGTGAAAATACAACATATTTCGTAGGAAGCATTCTACCGGTCTCGCTATGGAAATATGTCTATCAATGGCGTATTTAGTGTAGCCACTCACCAGGTGCTAAAAGAATGCGCCGTCACAGGATTCTTTAACTCACAAAGAATATGGAATAATTCTAAATTATTTAAGTTACTATCCACATGAGATTACCTGCTGTAAAACACATCCACCATATATTATTTAACATTTTGATTAGTAGATTTTTCATTCGTGCAAGTAATTACTTTGGGTTCACGGAGGAAAATTAGTTATAGTAGTGAATAAAAGCAAACAATGGATTTTGGAATCTTGTTGCTATACTAATATTAAATATATTATTAACAAACGTTACTGCAACTGGCATACGGATTTTTAAGCAATCTTACTCCGTCATCTTTGAAAATAAAAAAAATTAAAAGAAATTACACTAGGAATTCATTTAGATCAGCAAATGTATGAACGCATTTCAAATAATCATTTACTTTCATGAGTATGCATATATCATGAAAACAATATTATCAACTGATATTTCTGGCTCACGTTCATTACTCACTTATTCAAGGTAAATGCAAGACTTCGAAATACACAATTTTATGAACTCCAGTGAAAATAGAACTTTTAGTAATTACAAGGGAAAATTGATACAATTCATAAAAGTACGTGCCATTCGTCAAAAATACAGTCGAGAAGCCACTCAACTGTTGGCAGCTTTAATAAAATACAATAAGTCTTCTTTTCTTTTTTTAACCCTGGGTAGGCCCCTTTCAGTACAAAACCCCTTTTGTTCCCTTCGAGTCGAGGAGTGAGTGGACCGCCACCCCCAACAGGAGACCTTATGCTAAGCGGCCAAGTAATTTCAATTGGTGAATTGAAACCCCATCCTTCGCTTGGATTGGCACGGGGATGGGGACTGAGCGAGAAAGAGAGGAGAAAAAAAAAGTTTTTCTTTTAATTTAACCTAGGAATAGGAAAGCCTCACACAACTCAACCACACCCC
>WURS02000011.1:3521712-3537259 GCA_011762765.2 Rhinocypha anisoptera | reverse complement strand
CTGTACGTTCCACTAGTGTTCGAACTAATATATATATATATATATATATCATGCGGTGAGAATTCAACACTTGTGAAAATAACTGTACTTATAGACGAGAAACATAGACACAAATAAAAGAACACAAAAGCATCCGAATTTTCGGTGGTCGACGCACATATTTTTCTTAAGGATCGAGGATAAAGAATCATTCTTCTTCCTCGATTCTTAAGAAAAAGGTGTGACTCAACCACCGAAACTTCGGATCCTTTTGTAAGTGTTCTTTTATTTGTGTTCTATTTTTCTCGTGTTCTTCTACAAGTTTAGTTATACATATATAAATATATCTATTCTCCTTTTCCTAAAACCTCTTGTCTGGTAATATTATTAATATCTTATTAGAATGATGGAGTATTTTTGTAAATGGAATAGAAGTGAAAAAGAACCACAGGTCTCTATGCGGTGATGCAAGAGTAATTTTATTTAGGCGTATTTTTTAATAGAGTTAAATAGTGAAATACGTATTTGCAAGTGTCCTTATGGCCTCTGATGTTAAATATTTTTGCAATGATGATTTAACATGACGGTCGTTAATCAAATCAAAAAAGAAATGGACAAGCTCATCCCATATTGTAGACTAAAATAAAAGGAGTATTAGAGCCTGAGGTAGAAGAGTTAGAAACTAAAATTAAATTTGAGAATCAGAAATTGAAAAAAATTTATTTACGACGAGGAACAGGAAGCGACGGAAAAAGAAGAATTGTTAAGTCAAAGAACGTATTCTTCCTCATCAAATGTTTAGTATTATTCGGTAAGACCCTTCTGGAAGTGAGTAAGTTACTAGTATAAATTTCATAGGGATCAAGAGCCTCTACATTAGTGAGGCATTAATGACGGTAGTTAAATAGTGAGAAAGCATAGCAAGTGAATACATATCTATGTTGTTAGAGGGTAATACAGAAAATCAGGGGATTATATAACTATTAAAAATTCCATAATAAGATGTAAGGAAGGGGTGGCGGTAGAACTTCCCAAGGTAAGGACCAAAAATACAGTCGTTAAAGATAAAATAAATGGAAACAATATATAGAAATACCGCGAATGGAATATGTGGCCAATGACAATGAATATCAGAGTAAGTAATGCTCACAATCGCCGCTGATCTTCAATGTGTACGTCGTGAAGGTATTAAGTATATCAAAGAGATGCTAATAAGGGATGTAAGGGTACAAGAAGAAGCGATTAGCATACGGCAATTTGCAAAAAACTTTGCAATACTGGTAGAGAAGGTAGAACAACTGACAAGTGGATTGATCTAAATGAATAGGGGAATGATAAAATACAACTTGAGTATAAAAAAGGATATAACAAAAGTAATTTTCTGCAGTCGGAGTAGGGAAAACATTTCTAAAATTTTGCAGCTAGAAGAATTCTTCAAGGTAGGAAGCAAAGACATTAATGATGAAAGAAGCGTGAAGGAGATTCCAAGAACAATAACCCAAGTAAAGAAGTCATTCATTCAGAAGAAACTATTACAGACCGCAAATATTATAGAGCGTAGCACTGTATGGATCCGAAACCTAGTCCATGAGGAAGGATGATGAGCATTGATTGGAGGTTTTTGAGATGTGGGTTTGGCGACGGACGGAGAAGGTGAAGTGGACAGAGAGGAAAACGAATGAAGAAGTTTTGAGAATGGTAGGGGAGGAGAGGCGTTTGCTGCGAGAGTTCCAAAAAAGACAGGAAAGGTGGATGGAAGGGCTACTCAAAGGCAATGGGTTGCTAAAGGTAATAGAAGGTAGAATGTTGGTAAAGCTGGGTAGGGGTAGGAAGAGAATAGGGATTTTGAACAGAATGATAGGGGGTAGGAAATAGGAAGAATTTGAAGAGGGATTATAGTTAGAAGTTATCCGGCACACCTAAGCTAATTCTCATCAAAAACCTACCTTAACCAGTAGATTACCCTTCATCATCAAATATTATTAGTGTGGATCTAAGGAAGTGGTTAGTTAGAAAATACATAAGAAGCATACTTCTTCTCCGGAAATTAAACGAAGAAATGTTACCATGAGGGAAAAAAGATTGGAAGAAACGGAAATTTGTTGCTAGAGAAGAATTTTGAAAATTAAATGGATAGAAGTGACCAATAAAGACTACTCCGAATAGCCGAAATAAAGAGATAAGGAATTCACTTACAAGCAAAAGAGGAAAGTATTTGAACAGACACTGAGACCTGAGAGTTGCTGAAAACTTATTGGGAAGGATCCTGAGAATAAAGAAACTTACTTGTAGACCAAGGCCAAGGTGTTAGAGGCACAGAATAACGGTTAATATTAGAGTTAGGAAATATGAATGCAAGAAGAGGTTGGCAGGTGACAGAAAAGTTTGGAAAGTCGCTATAAATCAAATTTCGGATTGATAACCGGTGATGATATAAAAATTTTAAAAAAATCGAAAATTACACTAAACAATTCTGGTTTCGAAATTTAACGATTTCCTTAAATGTTAATCTTCCCTCCGAATGCAAAGCGGTCCTGATGTAGGGATTCTCTTAAATTATTTTAACGTTGTTTTGGAGTTACATAGAATAGTGAGCGCCATAGTGCGTAAGAAGGGAAGGAGGGATTCAAGAGCTCCACGAGCAGAGCACACCAAGAGGAGGGTATAGAATCGGGGGAAAGGGAAGCTATGCATGGGTAGGAAGTTCCTTGCGCCTCACTCGAGGGGTTTTGGCATGCGGGACCGCTTCTGCGAGTGGAACCGGCGAAGGAACTGCTCCACGCACATAACTTTGTGTGTACGGAGGTTACCGAGGAGGTGGAGAGGCGTGCGGGGGAAGGCGGAGCGGGTGTTGCGGGAGGAGAACAAGGGAACGAGATTCGGCGGGTGGGGAATTTTGAGGCTGGTGAGACGTGGGTGGTTTGGGGGAAGAGTGGGAGGGAACGTGGGAGTCCCGGGGGTAGTGCGCTGCGGAGATGAAGGGGGGGTTCGCAGAATAAAACTGTAGCAGGTGGGAGAAAGTAAACGAGGCGGGGGGCGCAAGGGAATGCGTGGGATTCATGTGTTTCCGTGTGGTAAAGGGCGAGGTAATCAGAGTGGCGAAGAATGCCGGGAATCGGGTAAGCGTGTAACTCTGCGAGGGGCATGGTATGGCAGGCTGTCAGTGGTTTAGTGGGACGAAGAGAGTGCGGTCCTACAGACTGAAGCGACACGATGATGAAACCCTCAACCAACTTTTGGACCTGCGATATTTCTCGTGTCTTATGACCGTGACGTACATGTACCCAGATGACCACCCCACAGCAGGAAAAAAAATTGAAGTAAAACGCACCAAAACTACTGAAATTTTATCTTAATGGTAAAGAAAAATGCTAGGACGCCTAAGCTTAAGTAGCCGGCATAATTGCATTCTATCAGTATTTGCATTTAAATTAAATGCAACCAATAATATAAATAACTTTTTAAATCAACCAGAATAAATGATAAGACGAAGTACATTATATCATTGGGGAACCACCTAAGTAAAACCACATGAAGTGACACACACCCTGCAACCACCGCTAGGGTGTGTGTGTAATTAAGTTTTCACTAATTCGGGTCAAAAGCTAGAAATGTGAACAGTAACTTCAATAACAAAACCTGGTATGACTTGCATACATAAAGTGTCTTAATGAATATTTATATCTGCAATTTTCGGGCAACTCACTGTTTGTTGATAAATTGCCTTGTGATTTCCACAATACTCCATTCATGCTACAGGAAATTCTACATCAGTTAAAAAAGTCTCATGTCTTATCTGAAAGCACCTACAATTAAATTGCATAGTCATTCAATACGCGATAATAGCTGTATCGGTTATCAATTGAAATCGAAGAGGTCAAAGTACATAATACATACGTGTATTCGACATAAATATGACATACGACAAAATAAAATATATAAATACGACAAAGTCCCTAATGTTGTTAATTTCAAACTAAAAATTGTATTCACTTGAAACCACTGATTGCAGCTGTTAATGAGCTTTCTATTTAATTAAAATAGACTAAATATGCCCTTATTGCCATAATTAACTTGATAATTAACATCCATTATTTATTATATCCACCTTTTCCTAAGTAATCAAATGTTACAAACCATCATAGAATAATTTTTTTAATTCCAAATTTTCTAACACCACAATCACATTTTTATGAAATACTTCATGGAATTCCACTATAAATTTTGTAAATCGAAAATACTCAAATCCTAATTAAGTTATGGTGCTTCACTGGCGAATAAGCTGAATGAAGTATTTTCGGGATCGCCACCAGGGGCTCCGTTTCTACCGAAGTTTCCAGGAACGGCCTGTTCCTCGTAATAAACAGCCCTGATGACGAGGAACGAGTCGTTTCTAGAAACTTCGGCAGAAATGGAAACCCGTTACCTGGAGAAGATCCTTAGAAGACTTCACGCAACTTAAATATAATTTTAACCGGATCAAAATTGTAGTGAGCGAGTGTCATCAGGGCCTCGACATATACCTCACCTGACTCAACTCAATGACTGTTTTTTATCAGAGTCCCTGGCTATCGAAAGGTACCATAATTTGAACTGACATTGGCATGTATTTAATATGAAATGAATATGGGTGAGAGAGGTCTGAATTTACCACGATCTTCTCTATGGCATTTTTAAAAATGAAAATGCTCTATTGGTAACATTTCAGTCTTTTGGAACTATGCTCAGGGTTAGAATAATAATTAATATAAACAGAAAAGGTAGAGTTGCTTCTGATGCAATGGCTTATGTATAAAGGGCAGAAATTTCTTGGAGACCAGACGATTTGTAGATGCCAATGCCCACAAATTCTTTATCTAATTGTACCTGACCTCAATACGAAATAATAGGGTGGAACTTGATTACAAAAATGAAAAATTGGAGTTCGGATATGTCCTACGAGCACGTAGTGAATCGTTATGAAAAGTAAGTTGATGTTTTTCACTGTCTTTAACTGTGGATAGGCCATCCAATTAATATTGATCGGAATATCTGCATTTTTAGGTGAAATGTGCTTATATGGTATACATATTTGTTAAAATAGAACATTACTACATCAATGGCAGAGAGGTTTCACAGAAGAAAGACAATTCTCTAAATTATATTTAAAGGTTGCAGTGTTAACTTGTCCATTTCTGATGTATGAGATGACAAATGACCCTGATAAAATAGGAATGGTTGAAGTTTCACATATTGAAACATATTGTTTTCTCCTCATATCGTATGATGTTTTATACAATAAATAGTAATTTTAAACGAAATAATATAAGCTCAGAAGCATTCTAACCTACGAAGAATTCAGTGCAGAAAAGGAGTTACTTATGGCCCATCAATACCTACAAATGATTGCCTGATTAAATCGTAATAAAAGTTATAAATTGCATATTCAAAATGTGATTTGATAAATCTAACACACGCTGTTATACTATCAAGCTTTATTGAAGTATTATATAATGAGCATAGAGAGATGGAGAGAACTGAAACCATTTACTAGAGATTAAAAATAATTAAATTCAATTTCACATAGTAATTCTGGACAATAGAAGAACATGAGTTCTGTTATTCCCACATCACTATGGCTAATTCTCCCGTACTCAAGCGTATCATTGAGACAGATTTCTTTTCAGGCGATGGAACTACTGATGTAAGAATCTAATAATAATAGAGTTAGCTTACTCCAAAATGAATTTCTCGGTTTTATACCGTTAAAAAAATTAAGCCAACGTAGATATGTAATAAAAAAACATGATACATTATAAGAAAATCAATTGAATAAATTTCCTTCATATGTCACGTGGGAAATAATGAGAAACCATATTATGCTATATTGACAATTTTCCATATGATAATTTATTAAATTGAAGCCAGTTTATAAATTAATTCCACGCTGCAAACACATGCGAGTGCATTGGAGGGAGGCAGCATCTGGCGCCGGCTCATTCGGAGGAGAGGTTTTTATTCACCCCTCGCTCACCCTCTGCCACATTTGAATAAAGCCACCGTGCCTACTTCAAAACCCTCTGCCGGGTGGTGACGCACAAGGAGAAGATATGATAGCGTAGGATGGAAGGAAGATGGAGAATGGAATGGGAGAATAGAGGGGAAAAAATAAAATAGGAATATTGATAAAAACTAAGAATCATAAGCTTCCTTAGGACAGATTCCCCTTCTCTTTCTATCCAAACCATTCCTCCTGCCCTCTTACTTATTTCCAACCACATTATTCTTTCATTTTTTCAGATCTCAGCTACCCGTCTATTTACTTAAACATACGTCCCATTTTCTTGTTACATCAGGCTATTATCTCTCTAACCCATGCCTAAGCACTTTCTTGCTACCTCACTTATTTCTCTCCCTTTTCGACCGGCACACTGCGTTACTCCTTCACTACCATTCCTCCATTATCCATTCATCCACTTCTCTCCTTTGCGTCCACCAAAAACTCCAACCCCCCACCACCACACCCCCGAGGTCTCCCCGCACTCCCACTCCTGCAGTCCTGCTCGTCATTCTAAATCGCCCTGCCCTTCGCTATTTCCGGTTCAATGCTTTCTTTGAGGCGGTCAACTAGTGACGTCATGGGCTTCACACAATGGCACACAAATGGCCCTGAGGGGTGCGGTGTGGGGAAAGGGTTTTGGGAGAGAAAGGAGGAGGGAGGGAGGGAGACGGAGTCCAGGACACGCTGGGAGAAACGGAAAGGAAGGGAATGAGAGTCTGGGTGGGAATGGGATGGTTGCGGGAAGAAGGAAGGGCAGAGGGAGCCGACTATGAGAAGCAGGAGAGGAAAGGTATAGATTAAGGAAAGTGGAGTGAGGCAGAGAACAGCCAGCCCACGTGGAGATGAAGACGGTGGGTCCAGAGAGGAAGAGAGAGAGAGAAGAACGTTGACGGCTGGTTGGTTGCAAGGGAGCCACGCATCGGGAAAAAACACGGATGTGAAAAAAAGTGGGCCCTATTAGCAACGGCGATTTCACTATTCCCTTTGAATACACCAACAGTGCGAATTCGCATCTCTTATGGTTCTACTGCCAATCTACAGACTTTAAGTTGAGTACAGCAGGGGAAAAAAATTTAACTGACGTCAGGCCTCTTTGTACCACATCTCTTTTTCCCCGTGCTCTATCTCTCCGTCTCTTTCTCTCCTTTTCTTTTTATTTCCCTCTCTCTCTCTCTCAATCGGTCGCCGTACCGTCCGCAGTGCAAACACGAAGTTTTTCGAATCTACTAAATTTTTCACGTTCACCGCGTCTTGCCTTTTCTGTCGTTACGCGTTCCCTAAAAGCTCCTTTGTGCTCCGGCTCCAAGTAATATTTCCGTGGGTCGGTCCGTTGTTCGGGAGACCATTTTATTAAAGAATTCTCGGGGAGCAGTGAGAATAAAACAAACGACAACGGAATTAATATTAATTGTGAGATCGAAAGATCTTTTTCTCGACGACTGGTTGTAGTTTTTTTCCTCTTCTGTAGATTTAAGGTCCAGCATCTGGTTCCTCTGGTGACCTCGATAAATACTTGACCGCGTGTACTTGACGTTTGGCTCTAGCTAATAATTAAATTATAATTGTTCCGCAGGAAAGAGAGGGCTAGACTGCGAGCGATTTCATTATTTTCCTTTCTTGAATCCTAGTACTTCAATGTAATGTCTACTTTAAGAAATATAATCCACCAATTTTAAGACTAGATTTTTTTTTAATTCTTATCTTCAAACGTGAGGCAATGACACAAAGGCAAAATTTTCTGCATATCTCCACAGAAAATCATGATATAATTTAATTTAATTAGGAGAACAAATGTTTATAAATGATGCAGAAAGCAGTAATAATACATCGAATGAAATATTAAAGTGAGAGACGGAGACCCTGAGAATTGGGCGGGCAAATATCCTTGTACTTTACGATTAAAAGCAAGGTGTTGCCAGATGAAAAAGCAAATAGGTAAAGGATATATCTACTCATCTCTGCACTTTGGAATATTTGTTCCTCTGATATTTAATTATTATAAGGAATGAAAATGAAAATATTTCGTAAATTTGGTCAGTTCATTTTTTCAAATTCTTAATAATAATGGAAATAACTTCATTTTTTTGCAATATGCTTCGCTATGCACAACAGAATGAAAGGGACAATTAAAAATCTTGAGAATCCGACAGTACCTCCTCTAATTTATTCATGAAATAATAAACTCATGAAGTGAATGCAAAAACTTCCAAATGATGCATTAAGAAGCAGGGAAAATTAGATCTTTCGGACGACAGTTAAAATTCACTTTATTATGCACTTCAAAGGAGAAAAAAAATTGCTAATGAGTGGAAAGTAAAAGAATTTTTGGCACATTTATTAAAAAAAAGGCTGGGCTGCAAATTTAGTTTTCTTATTTAATCTCAACCCTTTGAAGATCCTAGGGAAGTCGTAGGAAGGTGCTTGGTATGTTTTTCAATCCCTCCCCATGATTAAGAACTATGATAGGTTAACATTAATTCAATCGATGGCTTTCTCAGACTCCCGCGCTTCAAATCCCGTCTAAGGGCAAATTTTTCCTCTCAATAATCGGCGAGTTTCTATCTTCTATACCGCATTTTCCTTCATCCATTTATGTGTTACAATCCCTTTCCTTTTTTCCTATTAAGGTCGTAATTTTTCACCATTTGGCGGTTATTCTACATGAGTATTAGAGAGAAAGAGATTGCATTTGGGAGTTTTCGTCTATGGGTGCAAATCAACTTTCCATCAGCGAAGGACCCTACAAGTAACCGGCTAAAGCCACAGAAGTGAATATCCATTACAGTACTTCATAATTCAAATCACCTATTGTTTCCCCATTAGTTTGCCCCCTCCTAAAGAGACGAGAGACAGTATCGTTAGGCTGTTCAGATCTCTCAACGACCAGCTACTGACTTAAGTGTTTTTCTATGTGGTTGAGGTTTAGGTTCTGAGTAGAATCTACAGACAAGGTGCCAATGTCGGCGACTTCATGAAAGGGCATTGTCGCACCTCAGCATCAACCATTTCAATGACAAGTCGGGAGACTAGACATGCGGTACGAAGTAGTAATAGGAGCAAGGAAACTGGAATATCAATCTAAGAGAGCTCTGATCCAGCGCGAATGAGTCGTGAGGATGATAAAATTGATCCGGGGAAAGAAACGGAGTGGCAGGCGGGAGAGACTGCGGGGTGAAAACAGACCAAAACAAAGGGATCGCCCCCGTCGATGGACCTGATGCTTAGTAAAGTGAGGGGAGAGTAGGCTATGCGCACGAAATCAATGGCTGCGTTGAGTCTCTTAAGTCACGTCATTCTGAGAATACAGTGACTTTGCGAATCACTCGACCTAGAAGGCCGTTGTCGAGGGTTCGTTGGGATCACATTAATTCTTCCAACACCACCGGACTACGTTGCCGGGAAAGAACAGAAAGACCACTAAGATCGATGAAACAATTTGTTAAGAAGTCTAGTTAAAGGAACAGACTAAATTAAATTTGGGTAATTTACAGATCAATGAATATTCGAATGCAATACAACTTGCGCACTAATGAAGTACAATGAAAATTGTGTTTCGAGTATTAGATTCTATGAAAGTTGTTTAGAAAAATATTTTAGAAATTAGACAATTTCTTTATAAAATCACAATAACATAAAAATAATGAACAGAGGTCATAGGTTTCTCATTGGAATGAATACTTTGTGTCTAAATATTTTAACACTAATCACCATGCAAGAAAATGAAGGGTACATATTTCCACTACTTCTACGTGTTAACATACAAGCCGCCATAAGGGCGTGTGGCAGGGGGAGGCCACCACCATACATGCACTCCCCCATTCAAAAATTATAAATTATTCATACAAAAGGAAACTATATATTGCATGGAAATCATTGTCCTATCACGCTGGGAACACTGTCAAACTATTTATAATAAACCTACAGCAAAATAACTACAAAGTATATATACTACATTTCCCAACTATCCCTAGAATCTACTCGTAGTTTATTCTGATCTCTGATCATACGGGGGGAAAAATGACATTTTCAATATATTTATTCCACAATATATCTCCCTGATATTACTTGCGATATCTAATCAACCTAGTATTACGGGGTCTGCATTATATTTTTAACCTCTTCATCGTAGTAATCTGCTTCAAATTTACACAATAAATGCAACCTATATTTCAGTAAGAGGTTCCAAACCTAACTCCTCCAATAATAACGTTACACTACTGCGTTTATCATCACTACATTTCGCAAATCTAGCTGCTCTACGTTGTACTCGATCTAATCCCAAGACTAATCAAGCCTCATGGGGATCCCACACACACGAAGCGTACTCTAGAGGCGGCCTAAAAAGCGTAAAATAACACCACTCTTTCACCTTCTCATTACATTCCCAAGAATTCTTTTTATGAATCCTAATTTTCATTGGCTCTTCCGCGAATTACCCGTATATTCTTTCCTCACGAAAGGCCTTTAGTTATCGTAACGCCTAATGTTCAATGAGTCTACTTTTGTTTTAAGAGATTATTTTATATGGTAATTGCTATCGAGTGAACTACTCTTTCTCCAAAAGTTCATCACCACACATTTTTTTCTTCAAATTCAGTTCCAATTTCTATGTCTCATTTTGATTTGCATTTACGTCGTTTTACAACGATTCCCTACTTTCCTGGCTAAAAATATCTCTGTATACCACCGTGTCGTCAGCAAAGAGGCGAAGTTAACTTGTGACCACAGTACTTATGTCATTTATATACAAAAGGAACGGCAAAGTGCTGTTAAAGCTTCCCTGAGGGACAACAGATGAGACACCTACTGTATCCGGTGACAAGCCATCTACAACGACCATTTGCCCACGGTCTGTTATAAATTGGTTAATCCAGCTCATAGTTTTCCTAGCTATCCCGTAGGATTCCACAGTGATGAGATTCCTATGGGGAACCTTGTCGAAGGCCTTTCTGAAATCTAGAAATATGGCGTTGGCTTTAACGCTGTTTTCTCCGGAAACTAAAATGTCCTGAACGTAAAATTGCAAGTTGGGTTTATAATGATCCGCCCTTAAGGAATCCATGTTGGTTATTCAAGAGCAATACTGTTGCTATATTCCACATATTCCAGTTTTGAATGAATTAATGGCAACTCTCATTAATCAGTTCTGAGTATAAACTCAATGGTTGAAAGGGTTTTGTAGGTACTCTCGGATTTTTGTATTATTTATTATTCTTATCCCATTTTTTGTAAGCCGTATGAGGGTTGCCCCGTAAAGAGTGAACATAAGTTATTCATGTTCGTCTAATTTATTTTGAAACATTTAAATTATTTTACTCAATCGTCAAGGAAATGCGTACACTTAATGTGGTACACGTCTCATTGGTCTAACTCCAGTATTGAGGGCTGGACAATCATTGGCAATATAAAACATGATTAGTTCCCCTACCATAGCTTCTGATGATTCAAAAACGCTTTGCACGAACGTATTCCTTAACGTTGGGGAAAAAAGAACTCATATTGGGGGTACTACAGGGATGAGGAGCACGGTATCTCACATTGGGGAACAAACCTTCGTGTGAAAGTTGTTGTTTGGATTTGAGAAGTCTCGGAACCCTCGGGTCACAAAATCGTCTTAAGTTAACAATTATTCTGTTACCAACACTTGAGTGTCAAGTGATTAAAAAAATATTTCTGATGGTACTTTTGACGTAAATGGACGAAATTCTCTCAAAATAATAGCAGAAGTAAATATTATCTACCGAAAAACCTCCTAGTGCGCCTTCCTTCATCGCCTCCCATTTTTTTTTAATTTTAAACAATTTTCTGCATGTGCCATAGGTTGCGAAAAAAAGACCCTGCACAAGCTCATGTGGAATTACACCTCGGCTAATGAATTTTTTCAGGCAAAAGAAGAAATTCAATGCAGTCGTATTGCTCGACGCGTGTTTCCTCCATCTTTGCAGTAAGAGGACTTTCCAACAGCCGCCTCCGACGTAATTCTGGATTGAAATCAATGAATCTTAAAAACTTTTACAGTCCATATCCAGGTAAGAACATAGTATAAAATTTGATTTCTGCACAAAAAATTAAGCAATTAACAATTTTAAGATCATTTTTATTTAACAGGTATCGTATATCAATCGTCTATTTCTATGATTAATACCCTAAAGGTTTGGCTTAAATAAATGGTAGTTCAATCAAAATCATCTACATTGAAATGCATACTCTGCATACCACATCACGGCGCGGCGTAAGAACATCAAGTTTTGTAGGCTAATCCTCATAATCCCGCTTAGTTTTTAGAATTAGTTTATTCTTTATTTTCATTCAAAAGTCCTAATTTTTCTATAAATTTAATCTAGCGTCAATTTTATTCGCTGTGTCGGCTCACAACTGAGTGCTGTCATAAACGCTGTAACGCTCTTAGTCTTATTTCAGCAATGTAAAATATAATTGTTAATTGAACGATCTACCGTAAAATTCTGTAAAAAGCATCATTGCTCACGAATGAAGATATCATTCATTAAGTATTCCCGAGTATGTTTATTTTGATTTGATATTCTCGACTTCTTACATATCCTCTGGTATTGTCATGAATAAAACTAGTTTGAGAAGCAACATTTTTGGGGAATAAAAAATGTAACAAATATCAGAAATTATATCATCTCCCAAATCTTAGTGGATAAATATTAAAAGGCATTCTCAGCTTAACACAAACGTCAGTTGTTTTGAGGATACAGAATATATAGCCGACGGAATTGACTATTTAATTTGTTTATACGGCTTCGCTTCATTGATAAATCTTGATGCTCTCCTCGTGGAGGTAGGAGCATATGTTGATCATTAAAAAGAATGGTCCTTCAAGTAAAGTGATTTCGCTGAGCACAATGATGAAGAAAAGAGCTAATGTTGCCCCCCGAACCTTTATTGAAAAATTAATTTCTTAAAAATCGTAATCCCAGATTTCAAGTCTTACATTATTCAGACGAGCCACCTCCCCCCAGGTGAAAGATAAATAGAAAATAAACACGACATATTGTGTGCCACAGTCACGCTCTGAAATTAACCCTCGCGATCGAAAGTAAATACAAATAAACAACATTGGGTAAATTTGTAAAATAATAGTGTTGACATGTTTATTTTTTTTTAGGAGGACTTGAGTAAATCAGACAAATAAAGAAATTCAATCATTCTTGAATTGATAGACACGCGTCATTTTTTTATTCTATTAATTCACACGAAAAATAAATATAGAATATTTTCTCGAAGAGAGGACATAGAATTCAATGTATACGGAAAAGCAACGTGTTTAATCAGTGGAAAAATACTGCTGGATAAAATGAATTCCAGTTCTTCGGGTAGACTTTGGTGGGGCCAAGGAAATAAGCGTGGGACCAGGTGTTAGCCATTTTCCTTCTAGACACGCCTTAACGAGGTGAAAACATCTGCAACATAATATGGCAAGTCTTGGGCATGGGACTGAAAGACGTTCTGAAAGGCTAAAATCGATATACGTGTGGACAATGGTGAAGGCTCGTTAGCTCATGTCCTGCCCGCTTTCCACAAAAAAAATCTCGCATGACATGTGCAAGAAATTGGGGAATGGCTTAGGTGCCACCTGCGTTCCTCTGACTGACTGACCCTCTTTCTGTAAAGAATTCGACCGGCCCAACTCAGACATTAACCTGATACAAAAGGCGTAAGAGCGTATAATGACTGTCCGGGACGACTTTGGTTGAAATCCGGATGATGTCAGATCTGATGCTTTCCCGGCGAATGATGTTTAAGAAGTATTTTAGGATTTTTTAAGAAGTCTCCTAGTGATGTCTTCGTTAAGTCATTACTTTAACCACTGGAACCAACATAAATGTAATTTCTAATCGTATGATTTCATTTGCCCCATTTTATATTCCAGAAGATGAAAGACAAGGCAAATATAAAACATGATGACCACAAAACCATTTTCTATAACTTTCAGAAAATTATCATGCGGTAGACTAAAAATAAAAACAAGACATGTGAGTACGCAAGCAGTCGTGAAGTCATAGAATAAAAATAATCAAATAAATACAGTGTTTGCCTAAATAATACGGGCCGAAAAATAACGCCAATAAATCGGTGTGAAATGAATTTTATAGAGCAATAGATTGTTTTGATAATGCAGAGTTTTTTACTGATGACGTAACAAACAAAATCACAGATTTAAAGACAAATAACCAGCCAGTTGCCACTTGGTGTCAGGCAACGGGTGATTTTGCAAATGAGTTATTCCTTTTCCAGTACGTATTATTTAGTACTTACAAAATAATGTTGTCAATAATGAATTATTACAACATTACCCTTGCTGACCTTGTATATACAATGACAATGCATATAAAATAAATGATAGCCTACCAAACAGTTGTTTACTTTATCAAATAAAATAGCAATAGCTTGATTGAATGTAATTAACAATGAAATTCTGCGCCCTATTTTATATATATTAAGACTGAATTAGTAGCAGTTTTGACACCACTCGATGCTGTTGCCTTTTGACGAAATCAGTCGAATTACAAATAAAAACTAGAAAAGTAACAACTAACTTTTAACCCAATTCATGATTTTTACAAAGTGGAGCCATGAGATAATAGAGTTAATCAAAGAGAAGGATTAAAAGAGGTGCTAGCATATATCCAGACAGTCATTTTTTAATAAATAATCTCTTCACGTAGGAAAATTAATTAAGAATCTTTTCCTGCGAGAAGGCTGTTGGAATTTGCTTTGAAAAGTTAACTTTAATTTAAGAAAATCAACAAAGCCCCTGGTTATCCAAATTATCTCATTCATGACTTTGTTCATATTATATATATATACATATTGTTCTCCAGATTTACACAGATAAAATTATATAAATATGCGCACTCTACGCTATATCTCATTGATTTCATGATTATGGTAAAAAACCAGAGTCTATTATATGATTTCAACGTCTTCGAAAAAGTGATTCGCCTCAAATTTAGGAAAAAGTTGATTTATTTTTGAGTAGTCAATAGTTCTCAACCTCGTATCTCCCAATAATATTACTTAGTTCATCAAACAACCTTCTAAAAACCATAATGCTCTTCGCTGCATAAAATCGAATTTTGTAAGAAAACTGCCTCATAAGGATACCAACTCTGAGATGCAATGACATCATTTTATAGAGGTACAGTTGCATATGAAAATCAACATCGCTTATTTACCTTCTGGTCACATTCCCCTTCTACGGTTTCACTTAAAACTAGCTTTTATTGGTCTAGTCGTGTATTTCCTGTATATTCAATTCGATGAGAAGCCTAGAATTTTTTAAAGCTTTTCTATAAATTTCACTGACGTCTGACTGTCTGTCATTAAATCTGGGTACCTATATTTGAGACACTTCTTGTTGATACAAAATTTTGAAACTTTGTATAGATGTTGATCTCGAATAACAATAAAATAATTCACTGATATATACATTGCTTATGGAACACATGCGCGGTATATGAGGTGGGTAGTACAAATTCGCAATAGGTTGGGGGGGGGGGG
>WURS02000011.1:3504192-3517609 GCA_011762765.2 Rhinocypha anisoptera | reverse complement strand
GTGTTCTCAGATATGTAACGGAAATTGGCCTTATGCACCTTTTGTAGAAAGTTTTTAATTCAGTTTAATTTGTTGTTATTATTATTTCATTGTACTTAAGAGTGCTATGCCGGTAAAGATACTTGCGGTGCAAAATGACCTATGATGTCGACGCACCCCAAAATGTACCTCTACTACTATGAACAGGACTTTGGGGATCTCTTATTCACAAAAGCTTAATTCATGGTATATGCCCCACAATTTTATCATTAATAATGCATTATGTATGAATTGGTAGTTCAATTGACAAAGAGGTATGTTATATTTACAACATTATTTTGTCAAATAATTATTATTAAGCCATCTGACCTCTGTGTGTGACAGATTTGTTTTCATCAAGTTTTCTTTCCTTCTCACAATTAATATGTTTTAGTTGCACTTCTAATGTAAATATGGAAAGTTAATGATGATCTTTAATCATGAATTGTAAAGTAATTGAGAGCTAATTTTGTTTCTTGTCAAACATATTATCTAAGCTACAAGTCTTGATGTCCATAAGAAAATTGTTGTCTGGCCCATTTTATAAATTGAAAATCTAGGTTAAATAACAGAAAGGTTTAATGCTGTTTTCAGTACTAAATATTTGTAAAACAAAAAATTTAATATTGGTTTTTTATACTATGCTTCAATAACATCTGTTTTCACTAAATGAAAAAAAATAAAATCCACTCCTTGTTTATAAACTAATTTTAGGAATTAATGTAAGGTAATTTAATTATATCATAAAATATCAAAGAGTAAGTATCAAAGAGTGTTGAATCTCAAGGCAGAGTTAAGTACAATGCAAAATCATACCAGAATTTAAATGCAAAGAAATGTGAGTCTAATATTCTTCAATGGGTACAAAATATTTTAATAATAATAATATTTTTAATAATAATATTATTTTTGATCATGTTTTTAGTCCATTAAATTCATTTAAGACCGGAGTATTAAACATATAATATCATTTAGTGGATACTTCAAGGGAGCATTCATTTCTGTCTCAACCTAATAATATTTTTAGGCATTTCTTAACCCTTTTAACTCGGAATTTTTCAGCCCTTATACCTGTAGCCCACTCAGAATTTAATTTTTAGATACCACTGTATTTAAATACCCCTAATATACCCCTAGTGTGTCAAGTGTCACTTGACACACGAGTTGGTAGCGAGCTAATTATATATGACACGTTATCTTTTTCCTAATAAATTTTCAATATAAAAACGTGTACATCTATCAATTTTTTGATAAAGTTGGGATTTCAGGGTAACAGCCTGAAAGCATTACATTTACAGTGTTTTAGATATTAAATACTAATTGGTAAAATATTTTTTCAGTCTCTTCAGTGTGGTAGTTATGATCACCATGCAGCCATATACTTCCTACTTCTTGAGCGATTACGGCAGCACAGGAGCAGCTTTAACATCCATAGTGGAATGAGTGGACCAAGTGTTGCAGCTGGCAATTTCCAGCATCAGCAGCCCCAAACATCACTTGATACACATCGCCGTCGTCCAAGTACGATAGCTGAACAGGCAATTGTTAGAAAGCCAATTCCCTCATCTCAGCAGACACCTCCTCTTGGTGGAATGCCAATGGGAACTGCATTACCTGATACAAATGGTAGTGATGGTCGACTAAATACAAACAATGAATATCAGCCATTCACTTCGGATTTTGGATCTTCTTCATCTAAAGGGTCCATTGTGCCTCCCTTACAACCATCATTCATGAGAAGAATAGGCCCACCGACAGGTTTACCATCAATAGTTGGAGATGATGTGCCACTTGGGCAGATAACTGGAGTTGATACAACATCAAGCAATTTGCCTTCAATGGACACTAATGTAACTGGGGAACTGATAAATTTCGGATTTCATGGACAGGGTGATAGTGGTGAAGAAACCCTCCCAAACTTTTCTCTCAGTAGCAGATCACAAAAGGTGCCTGTCATTGGGACATGTTCTCAAACAAGTCGCATGACTACAGATATTCTTCCCTCAGCCCCCTCAGAACATATGGTTTGCTCCAGTTCTTCCAATCCTTCCACAGCTGTCAACACTGCCAGTACAACTAGACAGTCAAGTATCCCTCCTGCTTTGCAATATTCTTCAAGTGCTCACAGTTCTACTGATGAAGGTGTAGAAACTGACATGGATGATTCAAATGCTTCTGATTCTGGTAGTGTCAGTGGAGGTGTAAGTGTTGGGTATGGAGTACGCAGGCCTGCTCACAAGCGACATTCTTATGCAAGTAGTAGTTGTTCTTCATCATCTGGTGTAGGAGTAAGTGGAGTTGGTGTGGGTAGAGGCTTAAGCCATCATTTAAGCTCAGATTCCTCATCAAGAACTTCTCGGTCCCCAATGGGGAGCGTTGTGAGTGCCTTCTCTACTTTTGAAAGTCTTGACTCTCAGCTTTTGGATTCACCAGAACTTGCCTCAAGTCTACCTTCTTGTGCCACACCTCCTCCTGTGACAGCAGCATCCATTCCAAGTAGTACCGGGGTAGGTTGTGTGCCTATGGGTAGACCAAGTTCTGCTGCCACTACTACAAATGCTATTAATCCTGAGCACTCTGCAGTAGTTACAAGTACAAGTGCAATCCATTCTTGTATACCTCACCATAGTTCTGGCAAACCAATCTTGGTTCGTCATAATCCTCTCCTCTCAAACCGAAATGCAACACGATCACCAGTTGATTTCAGGGAGGGAAGGCGTGCTTCTGATGGACTTGTTGCTCAAGGAGGAAGTAATGGAGGTGTCAGTGGAGGCCCTGGAGGGTGTGTTGCTTTCAGTCAACGGTTACATGAAGCAGGTAGGGCTCGTGGTCAAGTTGAGCTGCATCTGGTTAGGCAGGAACATAGAGCTTTGCGTAGCCGTTACCAAACTTGTGTTCCTGTGGAAGAGAGGGCAAGGCGCCAAAGTCAACACACGAGGTACCAGAGAGAGCACTCTGATGTTGTGAATCCTGTAGATAGACCTCCTTTGCCCAAGAGGATCAGTCTGCCTGAGAACTTTGCCTTCACTGGAGCCACTGCTCCAACTTCTAATTGGCCTCCTAGAGGTGTGATAAGTGGAACTATTGAACCTGATGTAAGTAGCAATGTTGTAGGAGCTGCTGGAGTTACTTCTGTTCCCTCTACAATGGTGGGTGGATCAGGTGTTTCCCTTCTTGGGGGTAAACCACTGGCATTACAGCAGCAGTTAATGCAGCATCGTCTTCTACAGCAAAAACGACAAATATTACAGAAGCAAGGAGCCTTCCAACAAGGAAGCACTACCTTAAACAGCATGGGAGGAAGTTTTGGCTCAGGAGCAAGTGGTGGAAATGGAGTTCTTGTTGGAGGAGTTGTGGATTCACCTGCAGCTAATACTGGATTAATATTAAATCGGCGTCATATGGTAAGACAGGCATCTTATAAGTTGGCACAGCAGACTCAAATTCTCCCTCCCTTGCCCGTAGATTCTATTACTACTTCACAGACTGGAATCACATCTTCACCACATTCAGATTTATCCTTTCATACAATAGCAGAAGACCGACTTGGATCAGGGACAGAACAGATATCTGCTGCAGAGATGTGTTTTCTAGCTGGAGGTGGCCCATCTTCAGAACAGTGGCAATCTCTTCCTAGTACACTTGCAGCATGCCAAATAAGTGATGGATCTTCAAGGCCTGAAGAAGGTGCAGCTGGTGGGAAAATAGGTGTAGGGAACACTGTTGAAGTGGACCAACAACACTTGTGGCAAACAATGAACTTGTGTGAAGGAATGGTGACTGCATCAGGAAATTCATGTAACAGCACATGGCAAGGAGGTTTTGGACCTGTGTGGAATCAGGTACACCAGTGAAATTTAATTGCATTGGAATATGAAATAGGAGATGCATGTAGGTGCTCATAGTTTTCAACCTTTAGTTTGATTTCAATCAGTGTCATTTTCATTTAATCTTTAAACACCCATGGTAAATGTACTCTAAATGCTTATGTAGATGAAGTAGTCCACATGTTACCTAATCACATCCTGGCTGTCCAACTTTTATAGTGTAATTAATAAAGTAATATAAGTAAATTCCTATAGAGGCACTTATTATTTTTATTTAATAGTGAATGAATATCATATAGTATAATTATTAAAAAATAACAAAAAAATTATATTGGCAAAAATATTAAAAGCTTTTATTATAAGCATGTTTAATGTGTGCTTCATTCCCAATACATAATTCATTGGTGTGCAGTAATTAACAACTGAGTCTCCTCCATACTTGTATTTTAATTGTACATTGTACCTGCACCAACCTTTTGCTGTTAACTATCTATAAAGTAAACAAATGTCTCAACCTTAGAGTTAGGACAAAGCAGGAGCTAGATTTAATTTCACCAAGCAAGGAAGTATCGATATCTGAATAATTAATTCACATATTGGGCAATTACACTTTATGAGACATCTTTACATAAAATCATTTACTAATGCCATTCATTCATATTCATTCACAGGTTGGTCATATTCCAAACATCACAATAGTTTCTCTCTCTCTGATTATTTTAATCCAATTTTAGTTAAGTAATTGTATCTAAATGCTTGTTTTCAAAATATGTTCTGAAATTCGATCAAAAAAAACTATATATTTAGGATGGTTTTTGGTAATATATCATTATGATCCATGATTTTAAAGCAATTGAAGAAAACATTTCCCAAGTGCATATTTTTCCAACTGGTTGTGCCATAGAAGTTGCAAAGCCATTTTCTACTTTCTAATAAATGTAACATTTTCTATAGAAAGGAAGTTTTACAACCAATTAAAATGAAGAAATTGTGGCTGTTTTCCTACAAACTTAGGGCTCATATATCATCATCATAGGACCTTACATTGATGGGTGTTTGTACATAAACTAGAAGTTTCAACCATTAAACACAAAATATTTGCTTTTAGAAGTATCTTGATAGAAGCTATTATATCGTAATAATTACATTCATAATCAGAATTAACCATAATTCTAAATTGCTCTATGCATAGAGTTGTTATCTTTAGAAGAGGGGCCAGTATTATAAATGATTATATATTCTAACAATTCTATCAGTTCGAACAAGAGTGAGAAAAATGTATTCACCTTAACTAAGAGAAAGATAACTACTTACACTTGCTCAGAACCTGTGTTTCTCTGTAAACAGAATTGAAAAGTAATTCTATGAATTACATTTTATATTATTTATGTGATCATTGGAGTATTATTAAAAAGTTTATTATGTAGGCCAAATATTTAATATATGACATTGTTACAAATTATTATTATATCAAATGGAATCACTACAAATATTTTCTAATAAAAAATATTATGATGCAAATAAATACATTTGGTGACCACTGTACAACCATACAGAATAAGACAACTAAAGAGAAAATTGAAATGGAGAACTCTATATGGCACAGGGAAACAGTGACTCCTTATCTCGAATATGTGAATTTCACATTCCATTGACCTTAGTACAAAATGGGTGCTATCCTTCATATCAAACTGAACTGTCAGTTGAAAAATATAGTTTATTAATATGTCATTCCAAATTCTTTAAAGTTTAAATCAGAAGAATATTGGTCCTTGGGATTTTTTTAAAATCCATCAGGGGTCAAAGGAACAATAAAAAGCATTAGTATGTCCCTCAGAATACCAAATGAATGCGAATAACTGAGGCAGGTGATCATTCAACATAATCCTCACAATTATAAAACATGAATAGGCTGTGCAGGAATTATAGATAAACAGAAACCTCTAATAACTCATAGTCTTATCAGCCTCATCCTAATTTCCTTATTTGGCAGATTTAGTCATGGTCTTTTCATCTGTTCTCTCCACCACTCATATAGCACCGTTTGGGTTTAACTTGTATATTTCTGGAGTAATTCTCATTACTTGTGTATCAAGAATTGATGTCTATATGTGTCACATATTTTTGGTGTAATTCTCGTAGCTCGTGTACCACTTGGGAATCCATGTCTATAAGTTGTGTACTACTCCTTTATAATATCCTTTTCTGAAATAGCCATGTTCAAGTTGCATTTTGTTCAGTGTTTTAATATGTACTACCATAGCCAGACGAGAAGTGTTTGCTTAAGAAATATGGTATATGAGTACCTCTCTCGGGTATCATCTATATTGCAGGTATTTAAATGTCAAAAACCTATATTTCGAGCATATCATTGGAAAAATAATAATATTTTATTCACTTAATGCACCAAATTATGAATAGTTTCGTCAGGATGGTAAAATCATGAATATATATTGTACTTATATTCCAATGATTGTAGCAGAAGACAAAGTTTAAAAGTTTTCTCATTTCTCCGAGAGGTGGTGTGTCAGTCTGGGCTCATAGGAAATTGTCATGCCCTTTAACATTACTTCTGGTCAATTTACCATTCTTTGCCGTCAACCTTTAGGCTCCCATTTATCATCTAGTAAATAGCTCTTTTAAGGACTATTTCTTTCAGTTCATTACTTCATTCCAGAAGGCTGTGCAGGATATACTCTGTATCGTGTGTGCTCACTTGCAATCACTTCATAGCCACCTGATTTGCATCTACTTTGATGTTGGCTAACATATGCTGCCTTTTTCTTCCATTTTCCTACTATCATTCCTTGTATTCTACTCACTGACCATCAAGCTCCTCCAAGTATCCAATTGTTACAATCATTTTCATTAGAAATCTTTCTTCTCCCACTCTCCTCAACACTTCCACAATACTCACTTTATCTTTCACTTCACTTACTACACCTCATTTTTTTAATACCATCCTGGCTTTTTTTACTAACTTTTTGAAAGTCTCCATTACATTCAGTGCCACAGTCCAAACAAAAAAGCACATTGCTAGTCTCTTTCTCAGACCTTTGTTCAAAAGGCCACCGATTAGATTCTTTTTTTTGGAATCCTTCTGTCATCACTATATATCTTATCCCCATCAAAAAATTGAGATTCTTAGAATACTCCCCAGATTATTGAAACTACATGTATCTGATAAATGTATTCCTCTTCCAATTCAATCTTGATTTTACTTTTCCTCCTATAGTTATCTATTTTGTTTTATTGTTAGTCATTCTCATTCCATATTCTCCATACTTGATGTTAAACTCCATTATCCCAGTTAATTTCTTTGGTTTAAGTTGCTTCCACATTACCCTCTTCCCTCCCAAACATACCCTGCTCTAGCCATCAGAATAGTTATTATTTGGCAATTTTTTTCCAAATAGATATTAAATAACAATAGGTTAATGTAGCATTCCTATCTAATCCCACTTCCAAAGACCTCTTTTGACATATCACCTTATCCTCTCTCCATTTTGGGATAAATAAAAGCCTTTTACCCCTCTTCTTTATTTTTAATCAATTTCTTATATTTTTCAATAATTCATTGTCTTAATCAAGCCATTAGTTTGTTCTACCTTATTCTGTATAATGCCTTTTCCAAATCAATTAAACCTATTCCTATTTTTCTGTTTATACCTCTTCCCTGTTACTCTTATAAAACCTTAATGTCTCTAGTTACTATTACTTTTTAAAAATCCATATTGTTCTTCTCTAATTGTACCTTTCAGTCTTCCTTAATTCGGCCTTATGTTAATCCTATCAATTTTTGTCTGCATATCATACTTAACATTCTATGTTGACATTTCTTAGAAATAATGCTATGATATTATCATCACTATTCCTCATCTTAATTCCTAATATGTATGAGGTATATAATTCATCAAAAACCTATCTTTAACTGGTAGAACAACTATGAATGAATATCTATGGTGTGTAGTAATTGGATATAACGCTTGTGATATATAGTAGTCTGGTATGTAAAATTGTATTCATTAAATGGTGATCAACTAAAGTGTGGTGCAAATTTGAGTCAAACAAAATAATTGGAACCTGAAGTACTATAGGAAAAACCCATCCTCAAGTAAATCTGCTGACTTCTTAAGAAGTGTGGCACAGTTTTCTAGACTCCATCACTGCTTGTTTTTGAAATCTAAAAGACTTATTCATGGTGAAATAAAGTAGCAAACTTCCACAGATAAAAATGTATTATTACTAAGTGAAAGTTTGCCACTTCATTTCACCATGAATATGTCAGCATTCCACAACATCACACCTCATTACCTTCTTAAAATACTTGGTAGGTATGCTCTCCTTTTCTATTTCTGATAACGGCCAGAAATATGGCTATCCAGATTAATGGACCCCACCAACCACCAATTTATTTCCTACAACCAAAAGGAGATAATGATATAGAAAAGTAAATGTGTTGTAGTAACTGTGCTCTTGAATACATAGCTGATCAATAAAATTTCGAAATACCTTTAATGCTCATACATATGGACATTATATATATGTATATATATATTTTGTGTGTATATATATATATATATTATATAGTTTATGCTATTGATTCCAAGAAAACACATTCTGACATGCACACCTCTGACTATTATATTGATAACCCAATAAGACTAAGCTCTTTAGAATTTCATGCTAATATCTGCAGGTAAATGTCTAAATACTGCATGCTGCTGCTAAGTACCTATCTACTATATTTTAGCATGAGAAATTCTATTTATAATGTTAATTAAATGTGCTAAGTGACTTTGTTTAGAGCAAATATATTAATCCTGAAGATATTTTTATCAGAAGTATAGTACTGTTCTACCTCCACTTTATTGTTAAATTGTGATATCAGTAGCCATACCTTCAATATGCATGAATATTAGAAGTTTAGCCTACTAGTCTTTTTCACTGTAGGGTTTTAAGGTAGTCAGTACTTTGAAATAAAGATAATTAGTAGCTACTTAAAACCTTAGTGATTATTACTACCATAAATTTCAACTTTTTGGTCATGGAAGTGTGCATACTCATAATGATAACACAAAATTTCTTTCCAGATGTTCAAATATTAAATCTTTTATTTGGTCCTGATTGTTCAACTATATTTCAGCTCTCAGTGCCATTCACCCCCGGGAACACCAATTGGCAACCAATGTGCCATGCTCCTCCCATGCAACCAGTTTGTGAAAGTCCTTTATTGGAGCTTACAGAACAGATGGAATCCATGTGAATTAAATGACATTTCCCCCCTTGGTTTACCACCAAAGTTTTCAACCTGAAGGATTGTTTGATAGATGAGGCTAGAGCTCACCTAGTCTTAAGCCCAAAGGCAGGTAAAAATTCACTTGAAAATAGCAATTATGTCCACATTTTCCAAATAACCATTTTATAAGAAATTTGTACGGAAATTTGTAGGAAATTATGGTGCTACATACCGGTTGTTTTCTATATGAAATTTTTACTAAGGTGTTTTTATATGTAGAACTTGAAAAATTTCAGATTTTACCTTGGAAAATTTGTAATATGTTTAGTCAGACGTTTGTACACACTAAATTTGAATTTTGATAAGACTCAAATGACTACAAAATGTTTCACTTATTGGTCTAAATTAACCAGTAATTAATATTGGCATGTATTTAAACTTTGTAAAGGTTTGTCTTTTAGATACACCACTAAGTCTTATCACTAATATATTATAAAAAGTGATATTAGTTAATAATTGTAATAGCAGCTATTAGAAGTGATTTCTTTCATCTGAAAGATTATTTATTTGATGGTTATCATCAAAAGAAACAATGTTTGACAGAAAATGCCTACAGGGTAAGGGCATATATGTCGAATGATAGTAGTATGTGTAAAATCAACTGCTTCTGGCTTAATTTTGTGGAAGTGCTGAAATTTTCCTAAGAAAAGAAAGGTACATAAATACTTAAGCATAGAATTTTAATTAGTTCTACACGTTTCATCATACTAAAGTTTCACTGGTGATACCAAATTATGTTAAAATATATCATACCTTTAAAATTCTGCAAAAGTACAAATGTACCTTTCTCTTCCTATGAAAATGAATACAAGCATGTATGCCTGAGGTGTATCTGAACTTAGCAAAAGGGTGCTCTGCTGAAGTGGTAAGATTTTAGAATCAGATTTACATGGATTGGCATAAGTGTATGCTAAGAATGGCTATAATATACAGAGAGAAGCCCTTGCCATGTGCACTCCTCATGTGATACATCCACCCCACATGTGCACAACACCGTGAAATTTAAGTCTGCACTGCAAAGGCCTCTGCTTAAGATGTGTGTTTAGAGTCTTAAAATAAATAGATAGGTTCCTTTGTTTATAGGCAGATGTATTACACTTCTACATTTGGAACTAAAGAGTGCATAGTTCAAGACAATCTAAGAAAATTGCTGATCTTATGGAAGTTCAGTGATTCTTTTTTTAAAGCATTAGAACTGAAATTTTTAAAAAAATTAGAAATTACACAAAGAATTTATGTAACAAAGAATTTAACATGAAATTTACAGCATAAAAGGGAACTCCTGAGTCTGCAAATAATATGACCACAAACAAACTCATGTGTGCATTATGTACAATTCTATACATTGGTGCTCATAGGTCTACTCAAAGAGTTCCTTCCCTTTACCCTTTTGCTGCTAAGATTCCACTTTTATGAATATTTTTTTAATAGCATGAGCTGTGACGTTTGCAGGTTTAAACTGAAATTATAATTACATATTGAAATACCCTGAAAAAATTAAAAATAAATTTTCACCAAAATTTACTTTTGAAATTCTGAAGCATTATAATAAAAAATCTGTGTTGAAATGCATAGGGAAAAAGAACAATCATACCCCAAAAGTTGCTGTGCAGAGTCTGTTCAAGAAATTTAATACATTGCAAGATGGCAACATATTAGAGGGTAGAGATTTGATACATGTCGGCCTAATGCCATTCTTTTAAAAAATGCCGCCCAAAATCATCCCATACATTCAAGCCAACTTACTACTAATTAAATTACTTTGAAAGGGTGCCAAAAGAAAGCTAAGAAAGGTTAAGTACAATCAACCTGAACAGTTTGGGCCATCTAAAAGAGTTTTAAGAATGTTTGGCATTTGTACTAGTGCACGAAGTAGCAGTTTTATGAGAGTTCATATGATTGACAGCTATTAAAAAATCTCAACCAGAATATATGTGTGTGTGTGTATATATACACACATGTATATTTATTTATACATGGACACATTTATTTATTAAAATTGCCTTGGTAATTAAAAAAGCTTGGAGACCATATAACTGCAATACATTTTGAAAATCTCAAGATTAGATACCACTAGAGCAGCTCTTCACAGATACAACCACAGATGAATACCTATTTAGCCATCAAATAATTGTTGTGGATGCTGATTTGGCATTTTGAGAGCAAGACACAATAAGATGATGTACTTATACACATGGTATTAAAGAAATTGAGAATATTTACTATTTTGTCCTGTTCATCTGTTTTGATACAAAACGTGAGCTGTTGGTGATCTTTATTTATGGTTCAACAACAGTTAGCCTATCATTTATATTGAATGAATTGTGATACAAATCATATCTTATGATTAGGTTGATAGTACATTCTGTTAAAAAAGATCAAGAAGAAAGAATTATATCATCATCAATTTCTATATTAATTTTAATAGAGGCACATTTTATGTGCAATTGTTTTGTACCATATATCTACATGATGTGGCAAAGTTTCCATAAAACAATAAACTGTGGAAATAATGAATTTATTAGTGCTAAAAATTGACCCAGAGGAACACCGAATGATTTTCTAATGTTTTGAATTTTATAGCATCATCATGAAATGCATCTTCACCACATGTGCAAATCAACTAAGTTAAAAGACAGCTAACATTCCAATCATATTTCATTATCAGTATTTTCTAATTATTTAACATTGTGACTGATAATGTGCGCTGGCTTATCATTCACATGAACAGCTGTATATACTCTTTGTTTGAGAAATAATAAATAAAACATTTCACATACATTTCCTGAAATATTCTTTAACCCCTGAATTATTTCTTCGTTGCAAATGATGTAACAGAAACAATCACCAACAAATATTTTCAAATAACTGTAGTTCATTTGGAAAGTAGTGAAACTGCTTCGGGTGTATTACTTACTGTGAGAAATTATAGGCATAAGTAGATGAGTATACTGCAATGGTAAGTATTATGGTTTATGTCCACTTTCATAAAACTATAAAATGTTAAATTATTGAAAACTGAAGCATTGTTAATATTTTATAAAGATGACTGATAATGTGAATTACTTTTGTTTATTTTTAAATCCTGCATATTTTCTTAATTATCAATTTATCTTTACCTGTATGAATCAAAAGAATATGGAAATGTTACTAAATTATCAAAGTATTAGTAAAGTATACCATCAACGATAACAAAATTATACCTACTAGATTTGCAGAATTTTCTTGAGACATTTCTTTCTGAACCTATATCATTTGTTGGTGAAATGGCTTTGCAATCATAAAACGCAAAGTAAAACCAAAGGGGTGTTATTGTTACTTAGTCCTATGTATACATTATTTCTTGGAATAACCCATTGCACTCAGGTGTTGAGTTAGGCTCAACAGGGCAATGTGAGCCGGTAAATCACTCATCAAGTGTCACTCAAAAAAATATATATATATATATTTATACATCTACTTAGGAATAACTCAGATGAGCAGCAACAACGAAATCACGCACACACTTATAGACATTCACATACAGGAACAAGAAAAAGATAGACTTACATTTCGGAGAGATATATTTGTTTCTGTGTGTGAATGTCTATAAGTGGGTGCATGTGTTCGTTATTTATACATCTATATATACATATATATATAATTATTATTATTTTTATTAGTCATTAGGTATTCAAGATACAATGAACTTCCTCATGTTGATTGATACACACATAATACAGGTACATACAAAAGTTCATGAATATTGTCAATTCCAAATCAGTCAGAAGACAAGGTTGCTGGTGGTATAGGTGAAATATTCATTCTCAGAGTATATTGGTGTTGATGTTAGCCATGAGTAGATCACAGATTGAAACTTTGAATGACTAACCCTTCTAGCTGATATCGGTAGGTGATTAAATAATTTAATACTCATGTTTGTCAGTGACTGTTTTGATTTTGTTAGTCTGCAATAATTAACAGAAAGAAGATTTTTAATTCTGGCATTGTGTTCATGTGTTTGACTGTTTGATGTTAATGTGGTTAGGTTTTCCATTACATATAAGAGTACCCTGTAAACATAAATTCTATACACAGTTATAATACTAAGTCTAATGAACAGTGGTCTATAGTGTTCCATGAATGATGAGTGACTTATTACTCTGATAGCCTTTTTTTGTAGGGTGAAGACTAATTTCACATCAGGAGTATGGCCTCACATTTCCACACCATAATCAAGATGGCTATTAAAAAGAGCATAGTACACCGATTTTAAATGTTCATTTGGTATTAA
>WURS02000011.1:3485727-3497379 GCA_011762765.2 Rhinocypha anisoptera | reverse complement strand
AATTACCATGGAAGGTAGTCATTTGACTATGTAGAAAATTATTGGTAAGGTTAGGAAAAGTGTTGGTTCCACAAAATTCTGATTAAAGAGTGGTAGCGAAATTTGTGCCCAAGTTGTTATCATGGGAACAAAAAGAAATTTGTTGAGAGAGCAGAGGTCCTGCTACTGTGCGCCAACAAGGATCCTGAAGACATTGATCACTGGTGATGAGGCATGGCTATACAAGTGCAACTTGGAAATCAAGATTCAGTTACCAAAATAAAAATACCAAACTTTTCCTAGGCCTAAAAGAGCATGAAAGGCTCAGAGAAAGGTGAAGGTAAAGCTGATTGCTTTTTTATTGCTACAGGAGCATTGTGTATCAAAAGTATGCCACAGAAGGTCAGACTCTTAAAAAGGAGTACTACCAAGAAGTTCAGTAGTCTTCATGATGCATTTTAGTGCAAGGGCAGATCTTATATATGCTAACAACTGGCAGCTGCATCATGAAAATTCTCCAGCTCATTCACTTCACATGATGCACACTTTCCTTACCAAGCATGGCAATCTGCCTGCCTACCAGGTTCCCTACTGTCATGTCTTTGTGTGAATTCTGGCTATTTCAAAACATGAAGATCCATCTTAAAAGATACCATTTTGAGAGCTGCAAGAAAATAATGCAAAGATGTGATTGTACAGCTGTGTGCTATACCAAGAGAAACCTCTTAGAATTTCTTTCAGGAATGTAAAGACTGCTGAAATTTTAGAATGAAGAGTTAGAAGTTAGAATGATAAGGGGCCTTCTTTCAATGGAATTAAGCATTTAGATCAGTTAGATATAAAATCTTTTTTTTCCAGCCCAAAGTTTGATACTTTCTGTACAGACCTCAGAACTTATATGCAATAGTGATAGTTTGGGTGTATATTACATCAAAACCCAATAGTAGATTCAATCGACGTGATTCAAGAGACACAAATTAATAGTAACAAGTAGCCGTGCATCCATACTATTCACGAAAGCTGGTGTAAAATTAACCCATACAACCCTTTGGAAGTGACTGCTTGATGATGAGGAAGAATTGTAGGAAAAAAGACACTAGTCTTCCTCTGATTATTTTTTCTGGTAATTTCCAATGACTGATGCATAGCTGACTCAGTAGGATTGTGGGGCTTTGTACATTATAAGAATGTTGTAATAGGAATATGTTCTGACCTTTTTTTTTACATTTTTTTAATTTCTTTGTAGTGCATCAATGCAGCTTCTAATTCCCTTTTCATCTTCAAGCTATGTTCCATAGAGAGGTTATACTCAACTATTTTGTCTGTTAATAACTTCCCAATAGTGAAGATTTCAGTAAGTTGTTTTCATATTTAGATCTTTTTTAATCTCTTCAATTACCTTATCACTTTCTTCCTCACTTGCATCTACCAATTCTTTAAGATTCCCTGTATGAGTTTCTTGTTACGAGACTCGGTGAGTTGTTATACATTGAGTTCCTCCATATCAGTAATTCCTTCCCTTCCCCTGTAATGGCCCATTTGCAAAAGTTTCTCTAATTCATAATCAAAGATGGTTAACTACCAACATTTATTAATTTAAAAATAAGCATTTCATCAATGCCATAGTTGAAATTATTTTTGTGTGACTGTTGAATTCTTGATGAATTTTATAAAAACAAAAATTAAAAGCTATCCATGAGTATGGAAAACTGTCAATAAAGAAACCTCAAATGATGATGGTCACCTACACTTTGAAATAGCTTATAGAAAGTCTTTCTTCCTCCTTTGCCTAAATCCTTGTTTAATTCTGTCAGTATATTATCTACCTCCACTGCCTTATTTTCCTTAATATAGCATTGACCCCATCCTATCTCAGTGTCTTATTATCTGGACCTCATGTATTTCATATTCCCCTCCAAAACTCATGTTTAAATGTTTTTTCTCTTTACTTTAGAGCTCCTCCAGGTAATATACCGTCTCCACCGAGTTTTCTCCACTCCTACCTTTTCAGTTACATTTTATGGAAGGCATCATATTTCCTGTTCCATTTTCCAAAATTGCTTTATATTTCCTACACAGTTCACCTATTTATCCCTGCCTTCAGCAATTGTTAAGGTCTCTGCAACTCTGGTAGGCTAGTTATTAAGTACAAGTAATCCAAGAAAGAAATTAGACTGAAGAGGACAGATTTGGCTGGAGTATCTTTCATAAAATCAATGTTCAAGTCACCAAATAGCAGCATGCCCTTAGTATTTCTACTACACACATATTGGATAGCATCTGTAAGTGCACGAATAAAGTCAGAAATAACACCTCAGAGGGAATGATACACTCCAAGGATTGCATACACTGATGAGTTTGAGTTAATTAAGGAGACAGCACACTCAAAAGTTTTTTAATGACAATTATTTAGGTTCATACACTTTATGTCAATATTCGACTTTGCATAAATAGAAATGCCACCACATTTAAAAACAGCTCAACAAAAGAATTCGAGACGAGGTTAAATCCATTAATACAATGAGCTATGATTTCATCATCAGTCAACCAATATTCACAAAGGCTGAGGATGTCTGGACAAAGTTCATACGATAATTGTTTGAGTAATAAGCATTTGCTCATAACGGACTGAATGTTGATATAAATAATCATTAGTCTAGAAGTGACAATGTTAGGTGCACTGTTACTTCATTGTGCATTTATATTAATAAGTCCTAGTCATTTTTTAGACTTCAATGTGCCAGACTGAAGTCATGTAAGAGGCATGTTTGATGCTGAACCACCGGGCAATGAGTAGTGATTCACAATATTTTCTATTATTAGCCCTCTAATTTTCAATTGGTGACTTGGCGATATTATCAATGTTTTCACCTAATGCCTAAACGTCTTGTTTAGTACGAATAAAAAAAGTACGAGGCTCAAAAAAATTCCCCACATATTCATTATATGGCCAAGTCCTTCTGCCAAAAAGCTCTTTGCATTAATTAAATGGAGCTCTAAGGGAAAATGAGCTATAGCTTTCACCCGGGCTAGAGGTTGCAGGAGAAGTCATTACCTAGGAATTTTTCCATAATACAAAACGATATCCACCAATGCTGTTTCCATATTCACCCCACCAACATACAAGGATATGTGACGAGGAGCACCCGAGAACTTGAACACACTATCCGTTGCGAGTTAGAGCCGAACACCTCTTTTCACTTCCTCTTATTTTTATTATGAACTAATAGGAATCAATCGCTATCAGTCACTTCAGAGACACTTTTTCCGGAGCATTCAGAGTTTGGGGAGTCTTTTAATTCCCTTGCAGGCTCTGAAGGTGATTTCTTTTCCTTCTTCATCGCGTAGGCATCACGTCGATTAATTACATTGATTACTTATCTGGGTGATACTCTCCAGTTCAACCATCCTGGAAACAACATACTAAGAAGAAGTTTTGTTCTTTGCTTCATCAACCAACCCTGTCAAGCAAGGTCCCCTTTTCTCTTTCAAGTCATTGATGCTGTTTATCACGGACTTAAGAAGTGCTGCACCAGAATATTTGGGAGAAGAAAGTCTAATATAATTTCACATTTAGTTACGAAAATGGCTTGGTGAAAATAATGCCTTTGTACAAGAAACTCGATCTCTGTCTGTTATTTTGCTGCAGTGATTGTCCCAAATCCATATCATTCTTTGTAATATTTAATCCATATAAAATCCTTTATTTATTGGAACTAAGCTGGAAGCTAAAAACTTAATTGTCAAATATTCAAGGCATAATAACATTTTAGCCCTCCCAGAGTCACTAGAATCTTGCCAGGGAATGATGGCAGGCTAACATCATCTGTGGTTATAATCTGGTTAGATTGAATCCACATAATAAAATAACCACTAGTCACAAGCTGATTCGTGCATGTCATTTATTAAGTCTTTAAGATTCCTCAACTATTATTGGCATTTTAAAAATAATTTTACCTTATAGTATTTGGGTAAGGTAATCACTTATTGGTTTGTACAGAGAAAACGAGCTTGAGTATTCATTTTGGAGTTATAAAAGATAATTCATTGTAATGGTAAATTTTCATGGTTTTATCTAGTAGTAATTACCACCGCCATTCTTTCACCAATCAAAGGAACCCAATAGGTCTATCTTCATGCACTAGTAGTGCATCCAAAATTTTCATATGGCAATTGCTAGTCTTCTCTTCTGTCTGCTTAACCCCTCGGCTGTGGGATACGTTGATCAACAATTTGGCATTAGACTGTGGGGAATACATTCATGTATATATGACTGCCACCTTTGAAGCCTCTCTAAATTTTATGGCTAGGCCTTTCCAAAAAGATTCAAATAGTCACACTTTCCTATAGTTACGGAATAGGGCACCCCTTTTAAATCCCATTTATGATGGTTCATGAGCCTCGGGAAAGTTTGACAAATGCATTCCATCCGCAGAGATTTGGGAAATTTTATTTTGACCCACCCTCGACATTTCACTTAGTTGTTTCAGATTTGAAGTAATTGCTGGTTATAAATAAAAGCATTTACTTACTATTTTGTATCAAATTAATCAGAAATAAATATGGAATACATTTTACAGTATATTCTTGCGTGAAATATTTTGACTGTAATCAATCATATATCCACTACCCCCTTGGAGGTAACTGGGGTATGCAGTCAATAAGGGTTGTCCCAGGTCCGCCACCTTTGTAGGAAATAGGACAGAGTCACTTTTCTCCTGCACAGAGTCGTTGCAAAGAAACTAGGTTCCCACAACTAAAGGGTTAATCCACAAATAGCAAAAAAAGAAGAAAAATATTAAAACCCTCTCTGCTAAGCAAACATATGACATTTCAGCCAATAGTACATTTTTTGTGCATGTACCACTCACTCATTTTGCATGTTACTTCACATAGTGCTAGCACGTCCATGTCTTAAGCATAATAGGATACTGGTGCACGTTATCCATTCCTTTCACTTATCCATATCTCTTATTTTACACCAAGTTAAAAATATATTTCCATTATCTATCATCTTGTGTTACTTGGTATATTACTTGGCTTGTGGTTATTTGAACTTGTACATTACTCTTTATTACTTTAATCAACTAATTTTTTTCTTATGCTAAAACTGAGCATTTTGTTTACTTTCAGCATGATGTTTCTTATATCCTCATCATACAGTATGACTATCATTAAAACCAAATCTGAAATTTTGTTGCCAATGAAATTTTTTGTTTAAGCAGCAGTGTTGAAATTATTAGTAAGGCATTAACAAGTGACATAAAAAATTTTCTTTTGTGCTATGCTATTATTTTTGTATATGGGCACAAGTTGCACCACAAAGTAAATAACTTCTGTGATGATTAGTGACTTTAATGTCTATTAATGAATTAATAACACCTGGAAATATATATATACTTTCAAAAAATGATTTCAGTGTTATGCAATACTTATTCTGCATCATCCCTTATACACCCCTGAATGATTCTTTATTTACTTCTGATCAAGAGTGGTGTATTTTGTCTATTTAATAACATGAATTTCCCCAATTGTTCTTATCTCCCCTTGAATCATGGTTGCTTCTTTGGAATAAGTGACTAATGTCATTTTAATACATATTTCTTTTATGATAGTAGGAGATGTAGACTTAAGTTAAAGGACTCCTTGTGTCATTTTTGAAATTGCATGTGTGAATTTTCTATCATCATTTGAATTTGATATTTCACAGATATGATGTCCCTACTCTGAAGGGGATATCATTTAATAACATATTTGGCTATATGAAGAGCATCATGAATTGAATTTTGAATAAATGATAATACAAGGGTTGTTCATAAAAGGGTGATCAGAAAATTTTTATTTGCATAAGTCAAGTGCAAAAACTTAATTTTAATTTATTTTAATTTAATTTAAAAATTTTTCTAATTTTAATTAAAAAAATTTAATTTATTTTATGTTATCTTCTTCCTTTTCTTTGTCTTTCCCTTTTCCCTTGTGATATATTGTCTTTCTTAATTATACACTATCCTTTTCCTATCTGTTATTTCCTCCCATTCTCTGTTACATCCTCTTTTGCTTGTTTCATCTGAACTATGACTGCCATCTCATCCTCTTCCCCACCATCTCCAAGCTCTCCTCTCTTTCTCTAACATGCTCATCACTCTATCGCTTAAATGTCTGTACCATCTTACCTGTAGCTGACCAGGTTAGCCTGGTGGGTAGCATGCTCACCAACTAACCCAAAAGTCACGAATTCGAGTCCAACCCAGGGCATGGGTGTTGTGTTTGTCCTGATGGATTATTTCTTTGACTTGAAGAGGTGTGAAATAACCATAGTAGTTGAAGCACCCTATAAATAAAAATTCTACTACTAGTACCCATCTTACCTCCATTTCTGTCCCTGTCCAGATAATATAAAAATGTAAGATGGGAGGTTTCACCTAGGAAACACAATAGTTACCTATTAGACACACATGTGGAGAGAGAAATTGATCAGGTGCAGAAGCAGGCAGGTGGCTCCTGTATCGTTAGGGAAACTCTAATGGGCTCTCCATGTATGTGATATGTGTAGGAATGAAAGTTACCTATCTCCTCAAGTACATGCATAGACAAACACGGTAGTTGTGACCATTGCCTATACTTCACACATAGTTATGCTTTTCGCAATTCACGTTAACATCTCTTCAATCTCTCCCATCAATTGTTTCCCAATCTTTACCACTGTTTTAAACAACTTCTCTTTCATTTTCCAAGTTATGTTTTTGGCAGAAAGGATCCCACTCATCTCCCTCCAGTTTGTCTATTTGGATTATATTCTATGTTGTATTTCCTCATTCAATCCTCCCTACTCTTTCAACGTTCAACCAAAGATATTTGAATTTCTGTGATTATAATAATTCTTTGTCCTGAAAGTTTAAAAAAGTGTTTTCTGCACCACACATCATATACTCTGTTTCCCCTGATCCTCACATACCTCCCCTCCACAAGAGTAAACTTAACTCTAGGGTACAAAACTGCTTGCTAATATCTTCCTGTTGTTTGGATATGAACAACCCTAGAACCCAAGTTCACAAACATATCTAATGTGAAATTCATCTATTTATTTCCTACATATCCATGGAAATTCTCAATATTATTTGTAGTTCTCTAAATGTTATTTAATAATCCTCTCTCACTATAGTAGTGGAAATGTTTACCTATTTAAGTTTATTGACAGATTTCCAGGGGCCAAATTCTTTTGAAAATTTTCTACACTCTTTAAATAGTTTAAACCGTCTACTACTATGCTATATTCAAGTACACTCACTCCAATATTCCCCTGTGGTAATCTATTGGCTCCTACACTTGTACTAGTATTTTCGTTTTATAGGGTGCTTCGACAACTATGGTCATTTCACACCTCTTCACGTCATAGAAAAAACCCATCTGGACAAACACAACAACCTTGCCCTGGGCGGGATTCGAACCTGCGACCTTTGGGGTAGGAGACGAGCACGCCACCCACCAGGCTAACCCGGTCGGTACTGTTGTTTTCAAATCAAAGTTTCAATATAAATAGTTGTGTGTTACCCTACCATTGCTCTAGGTATACTGAACATGTTCCTATGTACTTCCTGATACCTGCCACTGTTGCTGTACTGGAATCATATCGCATTGGATTATAAACATTGCACAATTAGTTAACAATACAAGTCAATTACATTTCTCCATAATGAATTACTCAGATAAAAGTTTGCAATTGCATTATTGAGCAGCCTTTGTATTTGTCGATCTGATAGATTGATGCATTTTATTCTTCACATGAAGAATCACTTCATTTAATTTATACTACAGTATGATTTTTTTTTTCTGGTTGACTTTAGATTTCATTTTATAATTTTTTAATGTCATTGTTTTGATTAAGCCATTTCAGCTACTGATAAGTGTGAGCCTTAAGGCACCTTAACTTATCATGAACCCAATGATATGCCATTACATTGAGGTTTAATTTAACTGAATCACTAAACTTTTCATTTTAATAATGTATGTCAAGACTAATTTGCATATAGTTTACAACTTCATCGATTGTCATTCTTTGGATGATCTGATGAAAATGAGTACTATGTATTTTATTTCTACCATGTTATATCTCCATAAAAAACCCTGTGCACACCTTTTGGGTTTGCTAAAATTTTAAATGACCAATGACATGTGCCCAAGAGCTATCACTAAATACTTTGGCAGACTGGAAGAATCAGAAAATTTCTTTCATTATTTGCATTTGGTCCTGAACGACTACATATTATTTTTAACTGATTACTTGTGGGAATTATTCACATGTGCTAATTTCATGCTACTTCTCATAAAGATGGAATTTTAATACACCAATTCTTACTGTGCACATCAGTTATATTAATAAAATAATTACACATAATAAAATATATCAAACAAAAAAAATCAAATATTTATGCAACTACACAACCTGAGTAGCCATTTGCACATTGTGTTGCTACTTCCTCTTGGGATATATTTTGTCATTATTATTCAAACTTTTTTTATTATTTTTTTTCACCTCTATTACAAATAACACTTGCTCCTTACTACCAGACCAAAATCATCACAAAAGTTAGTCAAACTTCTTCTGCAGTATTTCATGCTAGATTTCCTAGTAAGAATACTCATGCTGAGGATAATGTTTTCCTGCAAGTCATGAAACTAACACAAAGAAATGTCCAATGCTTTTAGTGCACAAGTACACTGAATAAAATACTGTGAAATATTCATAGTTAGTGCATCTTATAAATACTGTTATAAATACTTATTGATATTAGCAATACTGCAAATAATGATTGATAATAATTATTATAAGACATTTCAGATAAATATTTCTTAATTACATAGTATGGTGTTTTGTATTTGAATGAATCTAAGGTGTTTTTCTCCTTCCCAGATGGCTGAGTAAAAAGGGGTTTGTATTATCAAATATAAGAAAAATCCTCAACTTTAATTGAAATGAAGAATCTTAGTACATATTTACATTGGCCAGTGTAGGTAGTGAAACAATGTTCAAGTAACACAACTTTCTATATAAATTTGAAGAAAATGTTGGCAATCCTAATTCTTAATTATTTTATTTTTATCATTGTTTATTAATCAAAATTAATTTATTTCATTGTGGAGTTTTGAAGAAAGGGGATTGTCTTAGATTCATCCTAATACATTAATTCAAAGAGAGTGAAAAATATTGCATAGGTTTTACATATAAGATTTTAACAACATTAGTTTCTAAAACATTATTTTGACCTACTGAGGAACTATTTTGAGAAAGTTAATTTTAATGTTATACATTAACTTGAAAATAAGATATTTTTCATTCATAAATTTAAAATCCCAATACCCTCATATGAAAATATCCTTTAATTCCAAACCTTTTTGTCATGAGTAATAGAAGATAAGAGACTATCAGAAAGTGATATTAGCACAGATAGCACAGGCACTCCATATATGACTTTAGCTTATTCATAAAACTCAATCTCAAAAAAGAAACAATTTTCAACATCTCTGCCTCTATACCGTTAGTATGATTCAAGACAATCTCTCTCAATACTGTCTTTAAATGTTTCTAAGAATCATTGGAATTTCATGTTCTATGAAAAATATTTCTGTTCATGAAGTAATCAAATATTATTTTACACTAAAAATTGTTTAATATTTTTTTATTAAACCCTTGATTTGTATAAAATAATGTTGGAATTTCTTTTAGTAATTGATGGTTATTATGTGTGAGGAATAGACAATAAAAAGGTGCTCTATCATTTGGAAGACCTCCAGAAGACATTTTAAAGAAAATAATCCATTAATTTTACATTCATATGACTCACACATTTAGAATTATTTCATGATCAAGTTGTATCACCGCCAAAGAAGTTTGTTTGATTGGCATGAAATCGATAGTTATTATCAGCATTTTAAATTCAGGTACTTCAAGCCCAACTGATGAACATGTGCTTTTTGAAATACCTCAAGATGTGGTTGGCGAGGTGAACTTCCCCAAAAAATTGAGCAATGCTGCTAGCAGAATGGTGGGGTCATTGACTGGTGGTTTCATGGGCTTGGGATCACAATCATCAAATGATGTTAAAAGAAGAAATTCTGATGAGTAAGTTTAATTTTAAAATATTGATGTTAATTTTTCCTTTAAATATGCCACCTAGTAGCATGGCAGAAATGAGGTTAGTGAAAGAGACAAGACTGAAAGTTTTAATGTTTCACTTTTTTATATTCTTTATAATGCTTGTTACCTCAAGAAGGTACATGAATAAATGATTTGGCACTCTGTCATAAGCCTCTGAATTCATGTAGCGAATAATTTAAATTTTCTCTGTAGGTGGGGAGAATGGCAGTTTTACTAATTATATCAAGGGTGGTGTATGCAAGAGAAAGGACTAACAGTTAGTTGACGATCCCTCTTATTACCAATCAAAAATATCCATCACATCCTCTTTCTATTCTTTGTCATATCCTGTCATATAATAATAACAGTAGTTTTATTAATCATTACTACTACTCTGAGACAAACTTTTTTGTTTTCATATAGCCTTTTGAGTTTTCCACCAGTTTAGAGTCTCCATTCTTGCTAATGTCTTCGGTACGAGTACACATTTCACTAAAATGATGGTCCTATTTAATTGAGGTCCAATGCAATGTGCAAAAGTAAAAACGAGTCATTGGTGAATAACTCATTTTCATGTGCATTATAGAAATCATGATTGCGAATATTTTTTCAGGCTTAAGTCAGTGAAGAAACCTATGATATCAGCTCTTGATAATTACATTCAACGCAGTCCCTCAGAGGAATTTCAGTTTGAAGTGCCAAAGGATCCTTACTTATCACCATACTGGGCAAGTGATGAGGTTTTACGTAAATTGCCTCCAGTCAGTATTCTGGTATGATATAGAAAATTTACCATAAGTCATTAATATTGAAATTTTAGTGTTTCATCCTAAATTATGTATTTTATTTATGTAGTCTTTGCAGTTTGATCCTTGCCTGGATGATTGTGTCATGTTTTCAAAGAAGCTGAAGCAAATAGGGAATGAAGTGCAACTGGATATTCTTGATGGTTTGCCTCATGGATTTCTTAATTTTTCTCTGGTCAGTACAGTGTTTGTTGCTTTTCTCTTTTTCAGTACTCTAGTATTTAAACTGAGGAGGCTTGTTGATTTTTCCATCAAAAATCTTATGAGAATTATTACAGCCTGTGTTCAAGGATGTAGGTGATAAAGTGAATAATTTTTGTATAATTATATGAGCACACATGAGGGTAATCTACAGTCACAGGTTTTTAAATGTTAAAGTGTTCTCCAATAATCTATTAATATGAATGTACATTTCCTGGAACCAGGAATCCTGCCCTTTAATGGATATGCTTGGTCTTGATTCACTCAAGCAACTTGCCATGACTATAATGAAGTGATACATTTATTAATTCATTTATTGTGTGTTGAAGATTTATTAAAATTTAACGTGGTCAACCTCCCATGCCTTTTGCTTTGGCACTCCTCTGGAGGTTCCCAGTAGATGAAATATATATAAATATTAGCAGAGTTCAAAAAGTAATAAACCACAATTTATTTCTCTGAAAGTATCCATCTCAGGAATTGCATTGCCACAACCATAAGGTCTACTAACTATTTTCAAATAAGTCTCCT
>WURS02000011.1:3443401-3478268 GCA_011762765.2 Rhinocypha anisoptera | reverse complement strand
TCCTGAACGGACGAAGGTGGTGGTTCCACCGAAAATTCTTCACCACTGTGAGTTTTTTCTTTTTGTGTCCTGTGTCTCTATACGTTCCAATAGTGGTCGAACCAATATATATATATATAAGTATATATGTATATATATATATTTTTTGTCATATTACTGGCTTGTATTTATATTATTGCTCTCTATGTTACTTTGTTACCAATAGAAATAAAAATAATCATAAAATTATAAAAACAGGCAGTATAGTAAGAAAATGTCTGAGATAGGAATACGTCCCTTAATCATCACAGTCAAGAATCCCACAGAGCCCATACTTACCCTTTCCATCCCTTTGTACACTTTATACCTGGGGTGGGTAAAAGTTCCCCTACTAATAGGCTTAGAATTGACAAATTAAATAATAATAAATCATTATAAATTTAAAAGTAAAAGTATTAATATGTTAACTACATACAGACTTCTTCCTTCATATGAATAAATTTAATATTCTAAGGTAAATTTTCAGATCTATGCAAGTAAACATTGTTTTATTTTAGATATTTACTAACTGTGTGGTATGGTTCTCAAGTTTCTGCCCAAGAAGCATACCATGCATCCATTTGCCAGGAAAACCTGAGATCTTTTATTTAGTAAAGGAGCAACTAAAGTATACAATCTTACAAATAATACTGAATACAAAAGTATAGAAATACTTTGTTTCACCTTATAGAAAAGTTTCTTTCGCACTCTCTGACAGTAATAATAGATCATTCAGTTATTCCTTTTCACTTTTTTAGGAAACCTCACACTGACTAAATGTTGTTATTGACTTAGCAGGGACTCCATCTACACAGTACATTCTGATATTATTTCACAAAAGGTTTTCTTTTTCCAAGAAGGATAAAGCCAAAGTGTCTTCAGCTTTGGTGCCTATTTCAATCTAACAAAAAATAATTTCCTCTTTGACTTAATCAAAGTGTAATATCAGAAATTGAGAATATGATGCATCATGAGTGTAATCATGACGCTTCATTCAAAGTTGGCCAATAAAGGTGACATTTAGTGTACAAAAATTAATCCTTGTTCACAAAAGGAATATTTCATAAAATCATTTGACAAAATTTTGTTTCATTTGTACCTTTCTTCCCCAGTGGAATAGTATTTTAAAAGCCATATTTTGTATATGAGTTGATTATCCATTTTTATTTTGGTTCTCATAGTGGATATTACAATTCCATAAATATCAAGTATTGCAACAACTTGAATTTTTTTTATTATAACTCCTTAACTGTTTTGAACTCTTATGATAAAAGAAATGGTCAAACTAAGAAAACTAAGCTAAAAACAGCAGCTATGAAGGTTGATACATTTAAGCATCAAATTATGTTCCCCATTTACTCAGATTACCATACCTAAAGACGTAAATTCACTAGTGGCTGCTGATTAACAAATATGCCATTTCTGTTGGCTTCTTTTGGGGATCTGATGAAAGCAAAACACCAAAGTGTCACTTTTAAAAATATTAATGATTTTTGAGCTTAAAGAATTAAATTAAGAATGGTATCAGCTGGAATATTCTGAGTTCTTGTAATGAAGAGAATGAAGAGGGTTCAGTAGCAATTAATCGTTTGTTTATTTTGAAAACAAATATTTGATAGTATTTCAATAAGAATTCTTATTCTAAAGGATATAATGACTGTCATGTGATGAAAATAGTGATCTGTAGCTTTTAAAAATAATGATCGATGAAACTGTACTCATCAGTAAAGAAAAATAAAGAATGGGTTTTGGCAAGATTACTCTCATCCACTATTTTATAATATTTGCACAGACAAAGCATTAAAACTTTCAGTCCAAACTGTGTTGATCGTTGTGGTCTGCACTGCCCTTTGCCGGGAAATAGGCCCAGCAAAATGAAGTCTTTTGGTTTGGCTTTCTTTCACTCATAGTTCTTTAGTAGGAACACTGCTTCATCACAGACCATGCAAAGCAGGATGTTGGTATCTGGTAAAAAGCTGGGTGACCACCTGAGGTGCATTTTGGGCAGTGAATGTGTTAATCATTTTTCCATTTTGTTAAATATTTCTAATATGAAATTTAATGTTGCTTATATTACTGGATTTATAGCTCTACATAATCTCAATCACAATTATATGCATGTGGGCATAAGTCTTCAGGAATATGGTCTCTCTATGGTAATGAAACCTTAAATATTTATTGATTTTGAAATACATGACACACTTTGTTTGTAATATATTGTATTTGGAGGCAGCATGTTAATTTCCAGTTAATTGTCTTGCTTGACATAGGTTGTATACTTGAAAAAATCCCTAATTTACCTACTCAATTTCAGATTTTTATGAGAAACATCACCAATGCAATTAAACATTGAAATGAATTTAGACATTTGTATGAATGGGAATATAATTTTTCATTGCAGATCTCGGAGCAGATCTGTGAGTAAGGTTAAAGTTAAAGAGAAAAAAAAGAGGGGCAGAAGTAGGAGCAGAAGTCGGGAGAAGTCAAAGAAAAGTAAGAAAAGGAGCAAAAGTCCCACTAAGGCAAAGAGCAGAAGCCGAAGTGTGAGTAAGAGGAAGAGGAGAAGGAGCAGGAGTGGCAGCAAGGGGGCAGGAAGTAAGCCCAAGAGAAAAGTGAGGAGTCGAAGCAGGAGCAAGGACAGGAGGAAGGAGAGCAATGGTAGGGAGAGTTGGAGTGAGAGTCATGGCAGGGATGGGAGGAAGGCTAAGAGCCGCAGCAAGAGCAAGGAAAGAAGGCATAAGAGCCACAGCCGGGAGGGCAGGAAAGGTAAAAGCTGCAGCATGAGCAAGGACAGAGGGGATAAGGGCCGCAATCATGAGGAAAGAAAGACCAGGAGCCACAGTAAGAGCAAAGAGAGGGAGGAAAAAAGTCAGAGTAGGGAGAAGAAAAATGAAAGTCATAGTAGAGAAGAGAGGAGAAAGAGTTGTAGTAGGAGCAAGGACCACAGCAAAGGAAAAGGTAAAAGGAGTCACAGCAGGAGCAAGGAGAGGAGGAGAAAGAGCAAGAGTGCGAGCAAGGAGAGACATAAAAGCCGAAGCAACAGTGTTAGCAGGAAGAAAAGCACCAGTCTTAGCCCAGAGAAGAGCAGGAGTGCTAGCCCAAAGAAGAGCAGTATTAGTCCAGAGAAGAGCAGGAGTGCCAGTCCGAAAAAAAGCAGGAGTGCCAGTCCAAAAAAGATCATGAGTGCCAGTCCAAAAAAGAGCAGGAGCAACACCCCAAAGAAGAGCAGGAGCATTAGTAAGGGGAGCGAGAGGAGCGGGAGTGAAAGTAAGGGCAGGAAGAGCAGGAGTAAAAGTAGAAGCTTAAGTGAAGTGCCAAAGGAGAGTCGAAGCAGGAGTGAGAGTGAGCAGAGGAGTATTAGTAAGAGTCAGGGCGAGACTAATGATGTGAAGGAAACAAAGGATGAAGAGAAGGAAAAAAGGAGTGAGAGCAGAAGCAGAAGTGGTAGTAAAGGTAAGGATGATAGTTTTCACCTTGCAAAGAGTGAGAGCAGAAGCAGAAGTGGTAGTAAAGGCAAGGATGAAAGTTTTCACCATACAAAGAGTGACAAAAGGAACAAAAGTGAAAGCAAGGACAGAAAGAGGAGTCGAAGCAGAAGCAAGAGTGTCAAACGCAGTGTGGGTCAGATCAAGAGGAGGAGCAGGAGCCGAAGTCACCACAAAAGTCATAGTAAGAGACATAAAAAAAGCAGAAGCACAAGCCATGCTCCTCATGGAAAACGAAGCAGTAGTCAAAGCAAAAGGAGTAGAAGCCAGAGTCACAGGAGAAGTAGAAGTCGTAGTCAGAGGAAGAGCAGGAGCAGAAGCAGGAGAGAAAGTCGGAGAAGGAGTCAAAGCAGGAGTCGACGAGCAAGGTCAAGTAGTAGAAGAAGGAGTAGAAGTAAGAGAAAGAGCAGGAGTAGGAGTAGGAGGAAAAGCAGGAGCAGGAGTAGGAAGAAAAGTAGAAGCAGGAGTAGGAGGAAAAGCAGAAGTAAAAGTAGGAAAAGAAGTAGGAGTCGACGGAAGAGCACAAGTAGGAGTAGACGAAAGAGTGGGAGTAGGAGTAGACGGAAGAGCAGGAGTAGGAGTCGGAGGAAAAGCAGGAGCAGGAGTAGGAAGAAAAGTAGAAGCAGGAGTAGGAGGAAAAGCAGAAGTAGAAGTAGGAAGAAAACCAGGAGTAGGAGTAGGAAAAGAAGTAGAAGTAGAAGAAAGAGCAGGAGTAGGAGTAGGAAAAAGAGCAGGAGTAGGAGTAGAAGGAGAAGCAGAAGTAGACGAAAAAGTAGGAGTAGTAGTCGTAAGAGGAGTTTGAGCCTGATTAAGTGCTGGAGAAAAAGCCGTAGCCGGAGCCAAGGCAGGAGGAGCAGAGATAGAAGTAAGGGGAGAGGGAGTCATGGAAAAAAAAGGAGCTTGAGCCGCAAGAGAAGCAGGAGCCATAGCTGCAAGAAAAGGAGTCCCAGTTGCAGCAAAAAGCGAAGCAAGAGTGTGGAAAGGAGAAGCAGGAGCAGAAGTCGGAAGAGGTCCAAAGGTGAAAAGGAAAAGGAATCCAGGCGTTCCAAGACGGAGGAGAAGACCAAGTGAGGCACAAATCCTCTTAACAAGCAGCATTTTGCAGGAAAATATTAGCCAAGATTTTCAATGGCATTAAATGTATTTCAATGTTGGATATGTTGTCTTTTTTTTTGGAAAATACTGTCATCATGTGAAAAAGTTGCATGCAAAATTTTTCATAATGCCATATGCACTAAACTGAAGGAAGTATCTTAAAGTTTTTGAAACTGGTGCCAATTTGTGTTCATTTAGTTTTTGGATTGGATTCATTTAACTATGTTAAAATTCCATTGAGGTGTGTTCCAGTGTCAAGTTTTATTTGGTCGTGAGACTGTAAGCCTTATCACAATCACTATTAAGAGCAAAAGGCAATTGTATTTTCTTTCCATGTGAAATTGTAGAATGTCATTGTGTTCTGTATGTTTTGTTGTGTGGCATTTGAAACTGCATTTTTGGAGAATTAAGTAATTTGTTAAATGTTACCAAATTTACATTAAAATTTGAAAACATCAAGAATTTTTTTTCTTATCCTTACCAGCTAAGAAGCTAGAAGCATAGGTGGAATAGAAATTGGGAGGAGCTAATACTTTTTCATTTATTTTTTGCAATTTCTTTCCAAAATTTAAAGTAACTAATAAAGGAAATTTTGGTTTCTATAGCCTTTTTATGATTTTAGTTTGATACATCTCAGCTAAGCACTGAGTTAGGTGTTTTATTATTTTTCTTTGTTATTAATACAATTGCAAGCCTGATAAGAAAAGTACAAAGCTCTTCATTCCATCTCGATTAAAACACAGGCTTGCAGCAGCCGGGGGATCTGAAAGTGCTGCACCATCTTCCATTACCTCTGGTGATGTTGGAAAGAGTGGGGAGGGAGAGGAGGAGAAACTAGACAAGGCAAGACTTCTTGAGATAGCTCGAAAGAATGCTGTGAATCTCTTGCAGCAAGGCAGCCTTCCACCAAGTGTGGTGGGAAAAGATCAAAAGGGCAAGCTCCTCAGCCTGAAAGCTGGGGGAAAGAGTGTAGAAGAGTTAACAGGTACATAAAAATAAACAATATGGATCTAAAAGTTGTCTACTATAAAGTAGGTAGCATATTAATAATACTTTTTCAAAACTCCAGTGAAGATGATGTTCAGTTTAGCCAGTGGTCTTTTGTTAATAATATTCAGAGTTCATTACTTTTTCCAAATGCCATGAAAGAATTCACGTAATTATAATGAGAGATCTCCATTAATACCTGTCTGTTCATAATGTCCTGTAGGCCTATTAATCATGCATTTAAAAATATTAAATAGTATGCTTGCAAGATAAGTCATTTATATATAAGTTCGAGGTGCAGTAAACCGTGACCTTATTCTGAGTGAAATTATTTATTATGCAATAATATTGAGAACAATCCTTATATTCTTTTAGTGGTTATTTTACTGTGGCATTAGCCTTCAGCATTTCAAAATGAAGAATGTGTTGCAGTCTTCCTCAATTAATAGCTAACTTATGATGGACTAATTTATAAATCATTTAGGGCCCCTTTCCAACCTACCAAACTGCCATTACAAAAAAACTCAACCCCACTATTACATTTGTTGCAATCTTCACTTCATATTCATTCTGACACTAAATAGATTGTCATTGATATTTACTCTTTTTAGTATGTGTACAATAGTGGAATGTATGTAATTTGTGTTTAAGCAAAATTTATTCCAAACATTGATGAGTTAATTAAAATTTGAAACCAAATTCCTGTTGGTCATCCATGTTTAGTGGACTTAACTATGAAAAATATTGCATTTTCATTTCAGAATATTGTAAAGAGCTCTCTAGGAAAGAAGCAATGGGTGAATCATCAGACTCAGATTGTGACGGGACTAGTGGTTCTGGTTCTCATGCTGCTCCAGTCATTCATCACCCATTTCAAATCAAGGAACGTCCAACTCCTGGAATGATCGGGATTGGAATAAGAGTATGTTCATAGACCTAAGTTTTAAATAAAAAACTAAGTTATACATTTTTTCAATGATAAAATATTTAGGAGTGAAAGACTATGAATCCATAAAAAGTTATTAAAGTTGATATTCAGCTTTGACTCATTCATTGGCCCCTATGAGGACACTGCTTTTCAGTAACCAATAAAGGGCTATTACAAAAAATGTTGTGAAAGACTGTTTGCCAGAAAATATATTGCTGTTACCATCTCCTTACACTATCTCTTAGGTAGAGGTTCAGAAGTCATTGGGGTTGTGTAATAAGATCCCATGGGGAAGTCTATTAAACTTGTTATTGTAGAATAATCGTTACGTTAACTATCTTGCACCCTGGGAAATTACTGGCTAAATTTCTTCTGATTCTCCAAATTAACTAGGTAATATTGCATCTCTTACATTTAACTGTTGAAATGTGTGTCATTAGGCAGTAATCTGAAGTTGTTGAACTTTCAACCAGTGGATTGGGTTTACAAAAAAAGTAACTGATTATTAGAAATGGGGGACTAATATGGCAATGAAACTTTTGTGTATGCTCCATGTCATTCACCACACCAATTGATTTTTGTCACTACAACTATTTTTCTGCTACAATAACCAACAGAAAATTTTGCTCTGCATTAAATACTTCTAAAAATGTTGCATGATAAGTAGCTATTATGCTGTAATAGGGTTTCAAAATACCTTTCCATCTTTCTTACATCCTAATAATACTTTGATAATTTTATCTGATGCATAATATGAGGGTGGTCTGAAAAGTTTCCGACCCAACAAAGATACAAGACTTTTTTTGAATTTTTTTTATTTTTCAACATGGTCTTCTTGTAACTCTACACACTTCTCCCAGCAATGCTCCCATCTCTGTAACCCGTCGAAAAAGTACTCGCCGTTTTTCTCTGCAAAATAATTGTTCACGAAGGTGATTGCCTCTTCATTTGATGAAAATCTCTGTCCTCCGAGCGCAATTTTTAGATGAGGGAACAAAAATAAGTCGCTTGGGGTAAGGCGTTAAGACAATCTGGTGAGTAAGGCGGATGGTCAAGCAGTTCAAACCTTAATTCCACTGAGGTGTGAGATGGTGCATTGTCTTGGTGAAACAGGATTTTCTTTTTCTGCAAATGTGGCCATTTTTCCACAGGGTTTTTCCTTTTTGAAGATAATCAATAAAAATAACTCCATGACTATGCCAAAAAACAGTCGCCATCACTTTCCCAGTCTAAAAAAGTTTTTCTTTTTTTGGAGCCAGTTCCCCTTGTGCAGTCCACTGTCTGGACTGTATTTTTGTTTCGGGCGTATATGTTGTGATTTTTGTTGTGGATGGGTGGATAATAATGATGAGGCGTTTTAGTAAAAACACGGGATGTTTTATTTCAACCTTCTCTCTCGGTTACAACTCGTGCGACTCTGCTAGGAATAACGACTTATAAAAAAAATGAAACACTCTGCGCATGCGCATTAGTGGCTGATGGCCTACAAGATACAATGTAACACTCAACAGTTACAACATATGAGGAAATGAAATTGAAATCAAACTTAATTAGTATAAAAATCTTATTCTCAAAGTAAATAAAGAAAGGAGAAGAGAGAGATTGCTTTCCCTATGGCAACACAAGTGTGCCAAATGGCAACACAGCCTGTATGGTCAGACACATAGGTTGCACTGCCATTTGGCACACTAGTGTAGACACTTCCTCTAAGGATCACAGAAAATTAAAAGTAATTACAAATATTGAGTAAACACAGCTTAATTTGTCATAGAAATGAATGGTCATGTTAAACATGCATGGAATGCAATGTTGCCTAACACTTTTACATAATAATAATAATACCAGTAAGGACTAAATGTGATTTTTAATCAAGCAAGAAAAAATAATTTTCCAACATGATGATTTTAAGAAAAACTCATTTAGGCATCTAACAAGAGGCACACATTAAATGACACCATTTGTAACTGTAATAATTTATTAGTGATAACTACAAAAGTACATTACCCAGAATACATTTTTTCTTGAAAGCTATTAGGGCCAAAAAAGGCTGCTTGCTTAATTCACTAACCTCAACATATTTACCTAATATAGGCAAAATCAAAACAAATACATGTCATTTAAGACAGATAAATTTACATAGCATTACATAAATGCTTTGATTGTCAGAAATCATACACCCCTTTGAAAAGCTTAGATTTACATTCAGAAAATAATATATTTTTATTAAAATAAAAATATTTTTAAAACCAAAAATGATGACTTGTGTGCATTTTACACTATAAATGTAGTAACAAAATAATATAATTACTTAAAAGCATACTTTAAACAATTTTGCTTCACTTTAAACTAAAATAATCTTCCAGTGAACTAAAACTGAATAACATAACAAATAGTTTAACAAGATGTGTCCTAGTCACATAAAATAGCAAAATATTTGAGCTAGGTGCAGCAATAGACAATCATTAGAAATATTGGTCTATCAATTAGACCAAGGAATGACAGCAATGGGCCAAACTTTCAACAGGTATTACATATTTTATGTGTACCATTTATTCAATAATAAGGCATTTTAATTTTCTTTCGAATCACAGCAAATTAAGCTTATGGACTTATGTATAGATACATAATATATATATAAAATATCACAATTGTATTTTCACCTTGAGTTCAGATTAGGTGGTAATTCACTGGATTTATGGACAACATTCTAAAAATGGTAGTGTTGGGTACAAACTGATGTACTTAATTATCTTTAAAAGGCATACGTGAAGAGTATCTTTAAAATGTCTTGAGTAAATGACTGAATACACTATATTCACTACTACGTAAATACATGAAAATATGAAATTAATAGTAAATTTGGTCAAATATATAAGCAAAGATGGAATCATTTAGGCCTGTAGTTTACTTAATATGTCCCAAGAATGTTTATGATGACAAACTAGCCCATGAATGACTGCAGTAGCTTAAAAAGTTTTCTGTAAATGAAACCCATAATATACTCAGTAGAGGAAAAGCATTCTCAACTGGACCTGCTTGGATAAAAAACTTCATGTGACAAGTCAGAGTATATAAAAAGTAAAAATATTATCATTAAAATATTCAGTGAAGCCATTATATATCCATTTTATGCACATATTGTGTACCCAAACCACATTATGAAGAACTTCTAGCTTTATTGCTTATTCATGGCTCTAGAGCCAAACCTCTCAGCAGTAACATGGGTAACTATGATAATTTGACATAACCATTATATATATAGATATAGATATATATATATATATTTATTTAGGATCTGTTTAATATTTACCATATATCATGAATAAATAAAGTTCTTCTTATTCTCAGTACATTTTCTGGATTGGCCTTTTGTGGATTTTTTTACTATACATAGTAAAATAATAAGTATCAATGTATCAATTAAAATTCTCACAAGCTATTCAGGCACAATGTTATTAACTTAAACCCCAACAATTTTCATCAGTAAAATTTACAGGAGGCAGTGTTCTCAGGAGCGAGAAGGAATTTCTTCAATAGTAAATGGAGTCACTTGATACATAAAGCATCTGTTGCAAACACGAACTGGTTTCACGTGTCCATAGCGTGGTAAAGGAACTGAATTTGAACTGCATCTTGCACAGAATACCTAAAAATAAAAAAGAATACTGTAGGAAATGGATGGATTTTGGTGTTACTTTGTAGAACCAATAAGGAATCAATTGAAACCACTTGGTAGTTCCACATTAAAATTTAATTTCAAAGGCCCAGATTTTGACTTTTACAACTATAATCAGATCAGAATAGGACCTGATGAGGACAAGCATGGAGTTAAAATTCAGAATCATTGCATATTCTGCCCATCTGATAAGGAGTTTCATAATTTATTAAAATGAAGTACAATAGAACCTTGATTCACTGACCTAAATGAGGTACAGGGTTGACTGGATAATATGGGAATCCATTTATATGGGGAAAAATGGCACTGACCATCTTAGAGTAAATGGCACAAATAAAGTTGGTTATTTTATTTGGAAACAATTATTTCATAAAGATGACACATTTTTTATTATTACTCTTAATATAAAGATTACTCTACATAAATTCATCATAAAAATTGTAATTATTTACCTAAAAATCCCAATTAATTACTCCGACCAATGTTGTACTTTCTACCAATGAAATCCATTCAGTTCCTCCATAAAAGAGGAATATATAAAATGAACTCAAGAGTTTAAAAAATGTCAATCTTGTAAAAACATCATTGTTTGTTTGAAATTCATAATTCATAATTGAATGTAACATTATTATTTTCATGGTAACCATATAGAAAACACAGGTACAGTAGTATTTTATCACAGATTGTTATTGGTTCACCATGTTTCACAAGCATGAGATAATCAACTGATGATGCTGTTATATGGTGATATACTCTCAGGATAAGATGTGTTCAGTTTTGCTGGACACATAAAATAAAGGGGCTTTAGACTAGCCACTTCAAGTAGGGACCAGTTGATTGAGGGACGGTTAAGTAAGGTTCTACTAGCCAACTAGCCAAAGTGAAAATGAAATTTTAAAGTTAAACATTACATATTTAGGGGTGGTGTAATAAATATCTGAGTACTCAATGAAATGAATATCAAGGCAAATGAGTATCACCAAATATTTGAAAGCAATTGACTGAAAATCAAATTTCAGATAGCAAATTTCCCTCTTTTTCAGTTATGAACATTTATTGAAAACACTGTTGCATGCTGTTCATAGCTGTGAATTTCAATGGTCCTGAGGAAAAGTAACCAAATAATATATGATAAAAAAATTCCCTTGATGGAGCTAGTACATGATAATAGTTTTTACTCTCACCTTCCCACAATTTCGACAGTGGTGTCTGCGACGAACAACAGTAAAGACTGCTTCACAGGACATACACCTAGGAGCCATTTCATCTGGAACCCATGGAGGAGGCAACTCAACAGTTCTATTTTCTATGCTCTCTCCTTCATCTAAACCATTTACTGATGATGAAGGCATGGATGACAAAAGGGCCTCCTCTGCACTCTCCACATGGATGCCATTAGGTGGTCTTGCTCTTGTATTATCTTTGAACAAAACAAAATTGAGTGAAGAATGGATTATTACATTACAAAAATGCACATATCCAGTTATTTCTTTTATTATTTCAGAGTTATTCCTATTGATAAAATGGATTACCTCTAAAGTAATCAAAACTAGCATTAAGTCAACAAGAGGTGAACTCTTACTAATCAAGTATGGATAGCCCAGTAGATAGAATGCTTGGGTACAAAATGGAGAACCTCAGTTTGAGGCTTGGTGTAGCATCTGGACACCTCCAGCTAAACCATAATCTGTTTTTCTGGGTATCACATCACCATAAGAAACCATATGATGTCATGGCACATTATCCATTTCAGTGCACTCACTCTAATATAACTTGCTCTATACTAGAATAATATTTATCATTACCAATTTGAAAAAAGAATATTTCTAGAGGGTCCATGTGGACTTTGGCAGAATATTCACCAATGCATCAAGCAATTGGATCACAAAGGTAAACAATATCTTGCTCAAGGTATTTTAATTCTTCTTTATGGCTCTAAAAATAAATGAACAATTATGTAATATTGTACCTTCTAATTCACCAGCCAATTCTTCAATGACACCGTTGGAAACTCTTTCACCAGGATTTACAACTTCCACATTAATTTCTTCATTTCCTTGACCAGTCTGACTAATGTTTTCCTCTTTGGGCACCTTCTCTTCCTTATTTTCCTCTTCTTGGGTTAAAATCGGACTTGAATTTACCAAGAACACACATTTGAGAATGTTTCTGAGATCCCCTGCAAAGTTTGTCTGCAACTGATCAGCAACTCCAGCCACATAAACAAACAGTCTATGAACTAGGTCCTCACTTGACCTGTAGAAAGTTAAAAAAGAATACGAATAAGAAGATAGTTTTAGCTACAATTTATATGAAGGAATAATTCAAAATTATCTATTTTCATTTATCCTGTCCAAAAGACATGACAAAACATGTATAGGGCACACCAAAATATAAAATCACACACAATAAAAATAGAATAAATAATGAATAGAACATGCAAAATAAATGCAAGGAACACATTAGTCAGAGGACTTAAACAGTTCAGCTGCATTAAATTCATACTGTTAAAGGGTAGAGAGTGAGTAGCTTTTGAAGTAAATAATTTTTTTAATTCTCCTGACCCCAATATAGTTTATTCACAACAAAATGAATAACTATGTTCACTTCAATAATCATACCAAATTATTAAGTAGTGAATATTATTTTTTTAATATTAAAAAAATACATTCCTAATATATTTATCATTTTAATACATTTTATTACCAGTAAAAAATCGCCAAAAAGTGCAGTTTTATCTGTAGATATTAATCAATTTATTGCTCTCATAGAGACTAATGCTTTGATGAAACAGGATATTAGAAGGGATTTCAGGGGAAGTCCAAACATGGCATGAAGAGTGACTAATGCATAATGTGACAAGAAATGTTTTGGAACAGTGGCTGTGGTAGATGGGCAGGATGTATTTTGCTTATTTAATGTGTAGAAGTAATGGTATTCCTACTCAAAGTGTACATTTGTTGCATTTCTTGTAGCAGTGACTGTCTACAGCTGCTTTTCTAAATGGTAAATGCTCCTATCAGGAGGTAAAGTCTTTAAGCGGGTTCATACTGACAGCAGAAGATGAGAAACAAATAAAGTGGTAAGAGGTAGATTTCTGGTTATGCAAATATATATGAGGGAATAGAAGCTCCTTGTTATGTGAACACATTATTATAACAAGTTCTATCAGTAAATGGCAGATTTATGAAGGAAACCGCTAATCAGCACTGTGCCTTACAAAAGGAACGCAATGACTCATAATTTCTGAAAAGAGTAATTACACTGTGCACTAGATTAATAAAATCAGCTTTAAGCCCTGCCTACTTTGTCATTTATTCAGGATATCTCAAATTCCTTTAATTTTCTACATTACTTTGATTTATTTATCAAACATATCTTAAAGCATTTTCTATAATATTCTGTTACTCTTTACTATTGATGTTATCCACATAGCCTTTCTTTCACACATTTTCTTAACAATTTCCTTTCCTGCCCAAACATTGCTACTTCTTTCTTTCTCATCTGTTATATTTTCTCCACGCACAGCTCAGAATTATCAACTCTTAACTTCAGAACTCAATAATAATCTTCATCCACTTTTCTCAAAGACCATGTTCTGAATCATAGAATATCATACTTCATATTTAAGTTGTCGCAAATCTTTAATTTTCATTTCACTGAAAACCCTGCCATAAATTCTCTCTTCCTTATAAGTACTTGTTTAAAAATAAAATTATTCTCCTAATTTCCTTTTGGAAATTACAATTTTTTTGAGAAAGATACCACACAAATAAGTGATATGCTTACTTTAATCATAGCTTCCTACTTGGTACTTGACTTATTTAGCTCCTGTTTTTTCAAAACTCAATCATTCTCATTTTCTTGTGCTTCACTTTCATTTTAAGGACATTATACTTACACTGAACATCTCCAATTTATTCAGGGGGGACTGCATATATTTGGCTGACTTGCAAACATAATGTTCATTAAAATACCTATATAAGCATGTGGATACATTCTGAGTCATATGAGTAATCGCAATCTCTCTGTTAGCTAATTTTTAGAATTTCTTTCTAAAGTTTTGTTCAATTTTACATATAAATTCAACTCCAAAAATATTTGACAACCATTAATGACAATAAAACATGTGTACAGACATTCCCCAAGATAAGAAAACCATGGCTTATGTAAATCCACACTTACATAAGTCACCACTATCCAAGAAAATGCTGGTTTGCTTTAGTAGTTTACATTTTTGCCATGCCTTCTGTGTGTTGAAAAAATATTGGACCTTGAAATTATGGTTGAATGGCACCAAAGAGAAAAAGCTACCCAAAGGGCCATATTACATTATACATCTCATGTACTGAATGTGCCATAAACAACATCATCGCTGTCAGCCATAAACACCATCATCAAAGATAAGGAATGGTTTAAAGAACATGTGGAAGTTTCTGTCTGTATGAATTCTATGATTACTACTCACGTGTATTTCTACTTAAGTGGCATTTTTTGTCAGTTGACATTTACATTTGAAGAAAATACATAAGAGGTCTTTCATGTCATGGGATATCTACTATGAGTTTTGCTATGAATGATTTACTATGTTTCTATAGCTCTATCATTATTAATAGAATAGTTTTCAGCTTTAGCAAATTTTGATATTTATATTCAAATACTTCATATGTTTCACAAGCTTAAGTGAAGGTTTATGTTGAATTAATGGGCTTAGGGAAAGTAATAGTTGCAAAGTGATCATTCAAAAATTACCTAAGTTTTACTAAGAAATAGTAAGAAATTTACCTGAATTTAGCTCTGGCTTCATTCCGATTTGCAATTTCAGCAGCTTGCATAGCAAGAGCAATTTCTTCATCATCTTGGCATTCGGAATTATATGATGATGTGTCACTGCTGAATATAACAAGATGATAATTCTCATTAGCAAGGTGGATAGATAATTTTTATAATTTGTATTGTATGATATGGTTTGCATTGAATTTACTTATTTAAAATGTTACTCTTTCTCAAATGAAACTATTCTATATGAACTGTTATCCACGGCAGTCTACATAGGCTTGATCAACACTTTAATTAACAACCAGTTGAAAGAGATGGTAGTTTTGTCATCTCTTCCAGATGGGAGCTGTTTTATTTTATATTCAACATAAATCTTGGCCAGTATGATACCTTGACATGAGTAATCAAAAATACTAAAATTGTCTATCACTAAGAATATCCTATATTAAGACCCCCTTGCAATGAGGAGTGATAGATCTTAAGAATTTTCAAAATAAAACAATGTATTTAAAAAGAAATTATGATAATAGTTACTCTTCAGCTAAATTAGTTCCCATTTGTGAAAAGCTAACTAGCCTCATTTTTGTTGAAAAGTTAAGCTTTTTGTCTCACCTAATTTGTTAACAAAGAATTGATCACAGTGTTTGAAGGGTGTATGCACGATACTTTTTATATTTAACATGTTATTTGAAACAAAGCAGTTTTATTCTAAAACATATGGAAAATTAAAGTAACTTGTTAAAAAAATATTTCAAAGCTATGAGTCCAAGCAATTTACCAAGGAATCTTAACCTGAATTTCTACAAATTGTTTCTTTGATAGTTCAATAGGAGGATACAATTTTCCCCTTAGTAGCTGATATGCAGAAATGCATAGTTGAACAAAATTTTATTCCAACTCAAGGACATGAAGGCATAGTTCTTTATAAATGGTTAAATTCATTTAATTTGTAATTCCTAAATTACATCTGAAAATATATGAATGAAAATATATATGTAAATGCCTTACCTATCAGTACTGGCTGTACTGCGACAACTAGAGCAAGAAGAAGAGTAACTTCCACCAAGCTCTTGAATATGAGTGGGTAATGGTACAGCAAGACTTCTGGGACAGAAAAAATGGATTATCATCAATGAAATAATCTAATTCAAATGCTCTAATGGCATATATATGTAATACTATAGCATAGTACATTTGATGAATCATGTGAAATTGGGTTTATTGTCACTTTTATCACTGAAGTCCATCATTAATACAAAACAATATGATTTAAGAAGGTAGTGAGTTCATATTTCACAAAATCTCTCTGTGTGAAGTAAAACTTTTTGAAAAACATCATCAAATTTAATGTACAAACTAATTTCAGCTGAATTTGCATGACAGACTAGTGAACACTGCCTTTCGTGTGCACTGCATCCACTCTCATATAATGATACGAATGCCTCATTGAAATGGTTGTGAATATAATTATAAACAACCATTAAAAAAACTAACCCATTAAAGAACTGGAGACTAGGTCTAATTTTTGAGTTGGAGACAAAAGTAACATCCCTTCTAAATTTCCCCCACATGTATTAAGTCCAATTCTCTTCACTGAAACAATAAAAGTTTCTTCCATCTTCTACCTTAAAATACAAGTACCAAGACATACAAGGAATTAAGGATATATGATGGGAGATATAAAAGGTCCAAGATAATTTATATATAAATAAAAATTTGAAAATACTTTAGTTTAAAACTTCTTTGAATAACTTTATTCTTTTATAATTAAGTAAACATAAGAGCTGTCCTTAAGCGACTGAAGAAGAGGTGTTCTGACAAAGATACAACACAGAGGAAGTGTTACCCTGTTGAAGAGAAGGATTGAGGGGTAATATTAATGACATGATAGTCTGCAATTTCATTTCTGATAAATTTTCATGAAATGGTGCAAACTGAAAATGGCTTATTGCTGCTCTCTTCTTTTAAATAAATTCAGTAATGTCAGTTTCAGACAAAAGATCTGAAGGTTAATTTGTTATCCAATACTGAAGCTTAACCTTATATTCATGAGATATACACTTAAATCAGGTCAAGTAGAAGAAAATCTAAAGCTGGGAAAATGGAGAAACATAAATTGTGTCAACTTTCATTTGTTTGTAATTCATATCACTCGGCAACAAATTACAATTAATCAAGGATGAAGAGTAAGGGTAGTACTCATAATGAAATGTAATTGCTAAAATTGAACAAAAATTAAATGAAGACTATGTTATTGCAATGATCTTCCAGTGATACCAGATAGTATATTAGGTATGAAAGACTCATGATTACTACCAACAATGGTCATCATGTATGTACATATTTTTATTAGCACAACTAGCACCTATTCAAAATTATAGCTACAGTTCTATAAGCTATAGCACTTTACATTCAATACTTGGAGTTATGAATGATTAAACCTTTATAGGGTCTTAAGGAATAAATTTCTGTCACAATCCACTCATCTGTCTACTACTAGGCCTATAGTGCTCTTCTCTTAGGCAAACATTAATTCTTTGAGTGCCACGTTATGAGAGAAATTGAAATCTTCTTAAATGTGCCAGTATAACTCACAGAGATTTTAAAAATAATTAACAATGTAAATAGTAATGGAAAAATTAATTTTTTACATTTTTGTCACTTTGTATCTCAACTTACATTTTGATACATATGTATAAAGTTTTCTAATATTGACTAACATTTCTATGCTTATTCATATACTGCAATGTTAATTCCGCTATCATATTTCATATGCACTTCAAACTTTTGTTTCAATATCATATGTTTGATTATCAATATGATTTTCTTGACACTTATCGCCATAAAACTATGGAGTGCATGATAAGGAAGGTCTTGCAATGAAGATTATCATGACACAGAATGTAGGTTTTAACTTTGATTTATTCCCACAGAATATTATGAACACGACCAGTTTTGAACGAATATCATCAGCATCTGGTTTTTAACAAGAGTTTAATAACTGCTTGGAAAAGTACAAGAATTTGTTCCAGTGTCTAAGCAGAGTTTGTTGCTTTCCTGATGGGATGAGAATTTTCAATCTCTCATCTTGAAAGATAGATATCTCATATTCTTCAACAATGTGTCAGCCCTTTGGATGAGTGTAAGTTTTTTGCTCCTAAAATGGGAAGTGCTGCATCATAGGTTCCTGGTTCCTTTGACATAGGATTCACTATCTCAAGGTACTTCCTAACTAGAAACTCGAACTTATTGCAGGGGTAAATAAAAAACAATTGGGTGGCATCCCCATCCAAAATTACATAGGCAGGAATAACAACCCCCAGGAATTCATCTCTGATTGAGGAGGTGGGGTGGTAGATGGGGGCAGGGGGTAGGGGCACCATTCAAAGCAACCCCTAGTAACTCTCACAAGATTCTTCTTGTGTTGTAAGAAGAGTCGCCAACAAGGTCATGGAAGCGTATTCCCTCTCACACATGATTTACCACTAGCAATACCCATTTGTCACAATTATGACATAGGGTAGTCAGATTTGTGAATTTTTCAGATCTGAACTGTTGATCCCAACTTAGATTCTTGACAGTGTTCTTGAGAGATTGCTAGGGGCCTATGAGAACAAGACATCCTTTATGTCAAGGGAATGTTATTGTCTGTAACTTCCTGATAGAATGGCGTGAGGTTAGAGAAATTGTTAGTAAATTCTTTGATGAAGAAAATACAGAATGTCCCTCTCATGTACAATATGTGGCTTAAAAAGGCTTCCAGAAAGAAAAGCAATACAAAGATAAAGAAGAGTATGAGTAGGATGCAACAATCACTGTAACTAAGATGTGTTAAAAGCCACAAATGTGTTAATGAATAAACATCCTCCCATAGGTTACCCTGTCTTGGTGGGAGGGCTTAGTAACTACAGAGATCCTGAGATTGAGGCAGGTGGGAGATTAATCTTCTAGTACGGCCAAGCTGCCAGTACAGTTGAAGATGATGAGCAAAGTTAAAAGTAACTCAGAATACAGCATCTGACTCAGATTGAGAGACTTCAAACAGCATCTGACCCATAATGAAGCAAGATGGGCACCATAATGTTTTTGAAAGAAATTAGAAACCTACCACACTACCTATATAAAGAAGCTCATGGGCTGTAATGGTCCTTGTTTTGAAATTGTGTAGAGGTGAAACTACTGGGGGAGGAAAAAAATCTGAATTTGCACCAAATTACGAAACCAGGATCTACAACTTTGATACATGCAACTTCTGGTGGAAGGCAGCAGTTTCACCAGAAGACATTGATGGCACAGGTAAAAAATGACCAGTACGGCATCAACTACTACAGCTGAGGGCAAGAGTGAAGTTCACGGAATTGGGCACGATGGAATGTGGAAGGCTATGGGAAACTACTTCATTAAATTTATCCCTGAAAAATGCAACCCAGCATTCACATATATGATGTGATGACATTCCTCCCAGTAAAATATTTCGGAGGTAAAATAATCCCCCAATCGGTTCTCCGGGTGGGGACTACTGGGAGGGGTACATTAGCCAAAATGGATAATTGCAAGATAGGAACATGAGGTCCCTTGGAGTGAGTGGTAAGCTTGAGAATGCAAAGATAGAGATGACCAGGCTGGGGATATACATCTTAGGAGTTAGTGAAATCAATTGGCCTTGGGCAGACTTCGGGAGGAACGAATAGAGGATGTTATACTTAGCGGATTAAAAAGAAGGTAGCAGGGTGGGTTACAAGCATGAACAAGGAATGGCGAAAAAGAATTGACACATTGACAATACAACAAGAGGATCCTGATGGTGAAACTTGAAGTAGTGCCTGTGGGCATAGTGATAGTTCAGGTGTACATGCCAACGTCCAGCCATACAGATGAAGAAATAGAATAAGTATGAGTAGCTGGAAGAGGTCCTTAACAAAGTGAAAGGAATAGAGAGCCTGGTCTTAATGAGTAACTATAACGCAGTGGTTGGAAAGGGTAAAGAAGGAAGCTATGTAGGACACAGGACTCGAGAGGCAAAATACTAAAGGAGATAGACAAATAGAGTTCTGCAATGAAAGGAAAATGATTATAGTAAACACAATCTTCGAGCAACCAAAATGCAGAATATACATTTTGAAGATGCCAGGGGAAATAGTCAGATACCAAATCAACTATATTCTCATCAGACAGAAGTATAGGGATCAGGTGAACCAGTGCAAGACATATCCTGGTGCAGATATAAATAGTGACCACAATCTAGTTCTAATGGAAAGCTGCCTGCTATAAATGCTATAAAATAGATATTCAATGGATCATTGGTATCATCTTTTTTTCAAGATCAAACTGAAAATAACTTACCTTACAACATTTCCAGAGTTTCCTAGAGAAGAAATCATGGGTGATTCTGACTTTTCAGAAATTCTTGGACTTCCTTTAACACCATGCGACTTAGGTCCATTGAGAGATTTTTTCCTAAGTGATGCAGCAGCTCGGCTCCAGGTCATTTCTGCAGATGGGCGTGACCTGTTTGAGTGGGCGGCTGACCCACTGCTTCCACTACACACCGAACACTGGCCTTCCCCCAACACTTGCCCTCCAACCCATTCCACACTATCATCCACACTTGTAACACTAACCAATCCGATCCTTTTCTTACCCTTTTTATAACTATCCTCCCCCACATCACTCCTCAAAACTTCACTGTTAGACCTACTGATAATTTCACAGGGAGCACTGGGATTTTCTGGTGTTCTTGATTGAAACTCTTGGGCATTTGAGGAGAGCAGTGTTGAATCACATGAGCACGGAATGATGGGAAGGGACCAAACAGGATGCTCATCGGGGTGATGCATTGAAGATGAGGGCAGACACTCACCCGCACTATTGTCTTCTTGCGTCGCTGAGGGTCCATCTGGGGAACGATCTGAGAGGCTGGCAGAATCACTGGCGGCCACCCCCGAGTCGGGTGGTGAATGAGGGGGCTGTTCTTCGGCATTGTCTATCATAGGGGCTTCCGATCCTGAGGGAGAAGGCGACGGAGACGACGTCTGGGACGAATTTGTAGATCCTTGTGAGCAATTATTTGAGTGATGCAGGAGATTGGAAAGACTGGCCTGCACAGTGTGCATTGCATGGCGAGCCACCATCTCCTCCTGCGCATCAGACTCAGGGAGGGAGTCCGGAGCATTTACGAGACCATAATTTGATGAGGCAGCAACCAGGGCATTCATTGACACTTGGTTTGCCATCCTATAGCCTGTGACCACTTTGCTTGAGGACTCGGAGGATGATGAGGATGAGGCCCTGGACGTTGCTGCTACTGGAATATTGACAATTTGAGACACTGAGTTATCACTCCCTTTGCAACAATTAAAACCTTCCTTCGGTGTTGAATCCTCATCATTATCACTATTGTCATTGTCCTCCTCTTCATCAGATCCTCTGTTATTTGAGACTGGTGATTCCCAGCCATCCATCCCCTCCTCATTAGCCCAAGCCTCGGTGGCATCTGTGACAGTGTCCTCTTCATCTTCTGCTACATCCTTACCCTCAGCTGGTATCACACCAGAAGAAGAGTAAAAATCAGAGATGAACTGCTTACAGTTAGGATAATCATTGTAAAACTGCGTGATGAAGTCATCCATGTCGGGGTATGGATCCAAGGCACCATTTTCATTCTGACCACCAGATTCTGCACCAACAGGGTGATTAACATAATCAGGAGGGTCTTCTGTAGAACACAAGAGTTTTTCAAGCATGTACAACTCCCGCTTGTTTAACGTCCATAAGAGCTCCCTGATTTGGTGCAGTAGGTTCTGCAAAATTAAATTTTCAAATTTCAGTGGTGACACTAGTTAATGTCATCAAAGGAAAGTTGTTAACTTTGTTTGAGAGTATTCTTACCCTGAATGGCCTGAACATTTCAGACATTTCTCCAAAGGGACGGTCAATGCAGAGAGGACCATCAGGGAAGATAAGCAGGCCACTAACTATAGCAAGTCTAGGGATTGTAAACATAAGTGCCGGATCATAGTCATCAACCATATCCTGAGTCAGCAGCTTCATTTTCAAGGCCCTTGAGAAGAAAAGAATTATATCACACTCATCTGTAAACATTTCAAAGGGAAAATGTTTAACTAATAAATATTTAGGAAAGAACCTAACAATTAATACTTATACAACTTTTGTTTGAAAGGTTTATCAGAGAAATATAATTCAACACAGGTACATCTTCCACCATTTCTTATCTTAATCCAAGACATTAATAGTATTAGAGGTAGTACGTACAGTATTCAATCAGGCACAGTCAAATATTATTTGAAAAGTTTCCTTCAATAATTAACAATATTAAAAATGTAAAACACAAGATTCTGTTTTCCTGGAGAATAATTTTAAAAAATTCATAACAATTGAGAACATTTTTACAGAAAAGATCTTGTAACCTTTTGCTCTTCCACGTATCCTGATGCATTAAATATAAATTCTTGATTCATATTGTACAACAAGTTGAGATATATATAATACTCTAAGTTTCTTTTTAAATTCATATCTCATCATTGAAATTTATTTCTGGCTTAGTGAATAATACTTGATGTGTTAGCTTCTGGTCACAAATGAGAAATATTGATATAAATGATTTTAATGATTACATATTATTGAAAACTATGCTATAATACTAGCATAATTTTCATGCAAATTATTTAAGAACTATACATTTCAAAGAACTTTCAAACCAATGTTTATGTATGGGTCATCACGCAATCTGAATTCAGTTACTATAGTAATATGTTCACGTCCATACCATTAAGCTAAAACAAAAAAAATACAAATTCATACTTATTCAGAATTTAAATTCTTTGGTCCACAAGTTTTATAATTTCTCCATGAATTCTGGATAGTTGAATAATAACTATAATGCATTTATTCAAATATTCCATCATTCAACTTCAAACACTGGTGGGAAAGCCCCATTTTATAATACAGACAATATTATTATATATGTTTTCAGCACTATAAATAATGTGGATTGTACAAAGAATGAGACCCATAAACCACAAAAAATACAAAATCTTGGAATCCAAAGCAAAAACAATGAAGTAATCCATTCAATTATTTTCCAAATCAATATTTAATGATTTTAAGATTTTATTCACTGTCCTTCTAAAACAATGGCTAAATAATACCCCTGCTGTTTTTCTTTCCTCACATTGCAACACATACTGTAGTTAAATACACAATACTGATTTTCCATGAGAAAGGCTGTACTAAATTTCACATATCAATAAATCAAGTGAAGTCTTCACAGGTTTTCCACTGGATTAAGGCTTCAGGGGCCGATGTTTCAATGGCTATTCCGCCATTGTCCTTAGGGCATTGGTTTAATGCCCTAAACTTGATGGTAAAGTTAGCCATTGAAAAGCTGGCAACTGAAACTCTAACTCAGTGGAAAACCCACAAAGACTTCACCAGAATCGTGAGTTAGGAAAACACCAAATCCTACAAGTCAATAAATCAATTAAACTATTAAAAATATATTAATATGATTTATAACAATATAGTAGCTTACAGAAATTCAATTAAACTTGTCATAGCACCTTGAAAAGCAAATTTTAAATCTTAATAATAAATGTTTAAGTAATACAAACAGAAATTTTGATACAATACAAAACTGATTTATGTTGTATTTTTACATACTAAATACACACCTTTGTAGTGTTTCAGAAAATAGCACAACAACTGCCTGCTGCAACTCATATTCAGAAGCACTTTTGACAGGTACCATTGCACTAACATAACGCAGTTCGAATTCAGCAAAAAGTTTATCAAAGAACCGTAATGATTCACACAAAAAATCTCCACTTGGGGTTTCTATGATTGATGCTAAGTCTGGAGGTGGTCTACCCTTGCTTCTGAAGCACTGTTCTCTTAGTTGATTCCTAATGTTCTGCAGAGATTTTGTTAATGCTTTTGCTAGTGGTCTCATACAAGCACTCTCTGTCTCACGATTCATAATGCTAGATCCAGCAGCAAGGCACTAAAATGGAAAAAATTTAAAGTTTTTAGAATAAAACCTACAAAATGACCATGGTTTAAGATAAGTAATATTCCATTAGACATAATATTTCAAGTAAGATAATAATATAATATTCAATTCTGAACGTAATTGACTGTAATTTCAGCACATACACATGATTTAAAAGACACAATACACAAAATTCCATTCTGACGTTAGTTTAAATAACTCAACAATTAGGATAATTTATCCTTCATAATTATATTGTTTACTTTAATTTATTAACAAACTAAAAACACATTTGGCCCTTTTGAACTTTACGACATCTTTTAAAAATGATTAACCCCAGTTCTCACCAGAAAAATATTAACACTTCTGTAATAATTCATCACAACATACACAAGATGGTTACTTTAATATGTCAATTGTTACCCTGTTAACTTTCTGAAATTTCTTTATAAGCAAAGAGTAACCAAAGAAGGTGAAACATATTAGCATCAGCTCAAAACTAGTTATTAACTTAAAAACTGATCACTAACTAATCACATTTTATAAGGGAATAACTGAGAAAGCACCCATGATTCTATACCTCAGCCCCAAACCATAGTTGACCAGCAAGATTTTCCTGCATCACGTCATCAGGAAATTTGACTCTGAAATCTCTGTTTGCTCTTTCTCCTGGGATTATTTCATCCATTATTCGATTGCAAATGGTAAGTACCTGTAAAAGGTAAACATATGTACTACACTCTGAATGTCCCACAAGAGAACACAAGCATCATGTAGGAATATAGAAAATTAATTTGAGTAATTTCAGCAATAACAATATTTAAAAATGGAAGTAGACATATAGTTGGGAGTAGTACTAATCATGATTTTTCAAGTATCAAGTTTCATTCAAGTATCAGAAGACTAATGCCAATACAATGACTATTGAGGCAAGTTGCCAAATCATATGGAAAATAAAATTGAACAGAATTCAGTATGGGTTCAAAGAGTGAAGTATTGCTTATCATTACCCTATCCTGACAGAGCCTTAAATGGTTTACGAGCATGGTGCATCGTTCAGGATCCTTGCGCCCATCAAAGCTGTCCAGTTCCGATGCCACGAAAAGAAGTGCTTCATCAGCAAAGAAGAATTGAGCCAGTAGCGAGGTATCATACTTCTGTGGAAGAAAAAGAAAAATATTTTTATCTAAGTATTCATTAAAAATACATTGCTTCTAAAATAATTACTTAGTCTTTAACCCTTAAGGCTTTTAATCTTTATGAAAGTTTAATGCACATATTTAGATTTGAAATAATTAGTAAATATCTCCTTTAATTAGCATCCAGAAGTGTATTTGATTATAAATCCTTTTGTAAATTCATATTGATGTTTTGTCACAAAAGATACCATGAAAAGTCACATACTATGAACTGAATACTTACTAAATTTTAATTATACCCTCATAAAATCTATCTAGTGCTGGTTAACTAAACCTTAATATGGAACTAGTTTTAGATAAATTACATAAGCTTTGACAATGACAGTAGTTTAAATCTGACACTGGCCTAATTGACCCTAATTACCTAATAGTATGAGTACACCAATGAGATGTAAATGAGATGAGAAAATGAACAAAATTTATTAAAAGCGGAATGAACTTAATATGTGAATGTTATTAATAAAATGTTTTTTAATTGGTAGTGCAGAATATAGCTCCTTCATGTAGTCCATGAGATGAGCATTGAGGTGCACCATTGTGGAATCAATCAGCCTATGCTAGAGAAGAATGAATGGATGGAAGACACTTTATATCAAGATCAGGATAGCTCCAACTAAAACGGCACATCAAATGATGGGGGTGGTCCACATTTGAAGTCAATATAACAAACGATCAAGATTTAAAATAAAATTATATTGAGTGTGATACATTTCATAATCTTATAGTGGAGCACATCTTCAACATTTGAGTTGAATAAAGGGGCAATTCAAAATATTACCTCTAAAAAAATGATTAAATTATAAGCTCTAGAAATAGTTTCTCAATTTTACTAAAGTGAATAAAATACAGCATTTCTTTCTAATTAATCCTGGAAAAGTAAAAATGGCAGACAGAAATACTCATACAATGAAGCACATTTAGTTCATTATAAATTGACAGGAAGTGAAAAATTTTCCACAAAACAAATAATGAACATGTAATTTATGATTATGTTGTAAAATTAAATTCGATAAATTTTGTATATGAATTTGGCGCAACAACCAAAATATGAAGATATCGACGGCGAACTAAATAAACAAGAGAGAACATTTCTATAAAACTCCAATTTCCCAATTTTTTTGTGCCCAGGCTGACTGAGCCATAATGAAATCAGAACGCGACGGACGGAGAAGATTGGTATCACAGTTTCGCAATCTATTTAGCACTGAGAAAACTCTTCAAGAACCAGTGCGGGCACGAAAGTGAGAGGATTAATAGTTTTTGATTGCGGTTGCGATTTTATATTTCACGCCAAAATCCACTTTTCTGGATAAGCCCGCACTACTCTGACAGAAAGAACCATGCGAGAGTCACAGCTTAACATGTAGGGAGTTCAGTTGACTGGTCTCGAGTTCAAATCCCGTGTGAGAAATTTAAGCGACTTCTTCAAAAGTCCACGAGACGCTATTTTCTCGAATGTGTGGAACGTGTTAGCAAACATGCCGTGCGTTCGAATTTGGGAAGAGAGAAGAGCTAGCTCACTCACTACACCAAGGCGAGAATCAAACCTCATGCCACATTCCACATGGTTTAGCACTGCTCTTTCGTGTCATAACCACCCTTCACTTTGATTAGAGTGGTCGTATGAGCTAGTGATTTGATCGAACTAACCATGAGACCTAAGGATCAAATACTACGCATTAAAAGAATACATAGCTGAAGTCCTGTATACAACTGATGGGAAAAATTAAATAACTCTTTCTAACTCAGATGTAAATCATTAAACTTTGCCTTGGTAACTTTTCGTTCATCCTATGGTTACAATAATCCTGGCAAATATTTTTCCAAAGTACATTTGAATTTATTTACGCATTGCATCACAAGTACGTGCTACATACACGGTGAAACACATTGCGCCCGGAATAGTGCCGAGCACAGGTGCGTGCATCGAGGACCTCCCTTGATTATCCAATGGTTAAGAAAGTGCAGCGAAATAGAACTCTTGATGTGTTTAGGCGAAGACGGAAAGAGGTGTTATCGATCATACATGGATAGTAGAGCACACACGACATAGAGCTTCAGAAAAAAATTAAAGAATTTTTGGACGGAAGCGACGAGAACATTTCTAATAAAATACTAAAAAAACCGCGAGAGCATTTTTTTCATTAAGTGGCATTCTCTATGGAGGGGTGAAAACACCACGGAATATTGGGGAACGTCGCAAAACTTGGAAATGAAGAATTGCGTACATAGATGTTTATTTCAACATCAGATTCATAATTATACCACTTGGTCGTAAAAGTTTTGAAAACGGAACCGTGTTGGATGGTATAGTTATTTAAAATGTTAATTATAAATTACCAATATATCCATAGATCTTTCGTAGATTCTAGAAGCAGTACACCTCTCCTCATGAGAGCTGGTAATACTTTTTGTTCGTTTAATTAATGATTACGTCACGTTCACCTACTGATCATTTATCCCAGGGTATTTTTCAAAAATACATTTATTTCAAATTATTATTTCCTAGAATGTGATTTTTCTAATAATTCTTGTTGTCCCAAAAATGAATGGCATTTTGAATATGGCAGCGTAGAAATACTTTCGTGGAAGAGACTTAGAAAAGTATGGGATTCACTCCCTATACAAATTATATGGACACGATTTGTGCCGAATAACTTCCCTAAAAGCATCTAGAGAAGAATGGTCATTCACGGAGAAGCATTATATGAAGCCGACAAACTGTTATAGTTTTGCTTTAGATCAGTTTGAGTTTTAGCAAGAAGACGGGGTGAAAATTCTCAGAGAAGTCAGAAACTATGATGAAAAGCAAGGCCGTTTCTCACTGTGACGCAACATCGGGTTTTCACTTTCACTTCCTTCATCCTTCGGAGGGTCACTGCTTATGCACAAATTGAGGAAATAAGGCCAAAAGCCGAACTACTTCAGTCACGATGGAAGATAATTCTGAATCAGGTACTAGGATGGGATCTTATCGAGTGAAGATTCTCCGATTACACATCAGAAAATTAATGAATAACGGGGAAAGCGTCTAGTGATATCGGTACATTTGATTATAATAATTTATTGATACAAAAAACTGATACGCACGCGGTTAAAATTCATGAAAAACTAGTATCTAGAAAAACGTACAATACGTTCTACGATGTGACAAGGTTAATCTATTCTAGTTTTTAAATAGTGTGACTCACGGACCGACAAAGCATATAGCGTAATTATTTGGACAGACGCGCTTAAAAGGTGAGGAAATTGACTTTGAAGGTGAGAAGAAAAAACTTTATAATTTTACCCATTGACCGACGAATACATTACAAACATTTTAAATGCTATTTTAACGTTTTTACTTCCTGTCCTCGAAAACGCTTTCAACAATGGTGTCGAGTGATCGAAATATGAAATTTGATATTATAGATATTATACGCGAGATTACGGCCACGTCCTCGTCTGCTGACCGTGTGAATGTACGCAGCGTGTTGGCTTGTTTGGTTCCAAAACAAAAACCTCGAATCAGTCTCGAGGGAAACTTCGAATCAGTCTCGAGGGAAACTTCGAATCAGTCTCGCATAGCACAGGATTCCAAATGAACGCCGTCACCACATGTGGTTTTAGATGGATCGCATCTTCAGGCAGAGAACGATGCTAATGTTAAGCAAACGCATTGAGGACGATATGTATATCTTCGGAAATTAATGAAATTTCGCGCCGAACAAAAACAGATATAAGGGAGACTTTCACACGGCGGAGACAACCAGGAGAGTCGATCTCCATTCGTAGATTGAAACCGATTTAAAAGACGCACAGAAGAGACAGGGGAAACGAAATGAGGGAAACAAGCTCAGGTCTTTGGTATACTTCCATAATTTTATCCTTATAAAAACTTTCACAGACCACAATAAAATTCGTCTATTACGTCACAATCAGGTCAATCTCATAACGACCTTATAGACGTCGATAACCAGGTCGTTTTACCGAATTTTATTGTGGTTTTTCAACGTCTTTATGAGAATAAAATTAGCGATTGGAGTAAAATTCACCGAGGAGGCCGTCACTTGGTGGAATTCCATAATGGCACAAAATATGTACGTTTTTGCTATGTTTTATATTCTGTGGAAATAAAACAAAGCAAAAGCCTACATATTTTGTAGCGATACAAGGTTCCAGGCAGCCGAAAAAGAGGCCAGACGATCTTGAGTGCGGGAAGTTGGGTCGCGATTGTGGTCGACCTTCGTTCGTGAATGACGAGTCGACAAGGAGGAAGGATGGCGCCCGCAGAATGAACAAAAGGTACCAAAGGTACAGTGAAATTAAAAAAGGGAAACATTTCAACATGCATGAGAAAAAAAAACTAGACCCCGGTGATCGTAGCCATGGGGCGATCGGGCTTTCGTCAACCCGGTGAAAACGATCGAACTCTAAAGCTTTTCCACTACACGTAAGTTTTCTGGTTTGAGAATATAGGGGGTGGGGGAGGGACTGGCGGCAGCTGCTGTAGAGGAAGCTTATGTAGCAGTCCCTGCTGACGAGTACTATCGTGCGGAGAGGATGGCGGCAAGCGACCAAAGCGGCTTGCCCTATTTTTCCACGCCATTAACTAGACAAAATAGGCGAGTGGGAGTGAGGGAGAGGGTGGAGCGTTAAAGCCATTGCGGTAGTCCCGGCCCACAATGGCTTCGAAGGGAACAGTGGGCACGGCGCTTCAACGAGAATATCAACCGACTGGCCTGTCCAAATAACTGGAAGCAGAGAAGTTTCCTCCCGAGCGGAAATCTAAAAACCAGTCACCGCGGGACCCAGAACGACGACTCCTACACATGGATTCAATACTTTAACTTAATTTGATGTACTTATCATTAATCTCCGACAATAGGTTACTCCTTGTAAGTGGAACGTAAGCACGACAAATCCAAATTTTCCTCGGTAGAAAGTTTCTCGCACAAAACATTCGTCACGCGTATCCACTGATTTCTCCGCTCTTGTCGTATACCACCACACACCAAGTGACGACGGCAGAAGACTGTGGAGTGCAAAACGACACCTACGAAGTACCCTGCAAGCCGCCGCAAGGGAATGTGACAGGTGGTGAGTCCACGTCAAACATGCAATCATGGAAGAGCACGTGAATAATTATTTAGTGATAAATACCTTTCATGTAAAAACATTCGACATTGCAATGATATTTTATTGATGTAGGATCAATATTATCAATTCAGGAAGATATAATACGCAAGAAACTACCAACTACGCTACGTATCCTAAATACTCTCTTCAGGACTGCGACCATATATATCTGTTATCAAATCGAATGAGGAAAAAAATGACATTTTAAAACTACCCGTTCTACAGTATATCTCTGATATTGACTGTAGTATGATTTAACACATATAGGTGGGGTTTTTAATATGTCTTTAATCACTTCCTGAAGTGACCGCTCTCAAATTGATAGAGTAAATTTAACCTATATTTCAACCTACAATCAACGAATGGCTCCTAACCTAATTCCTTCAGTAACGCCGTTACACTAATTCATAAAAAGCTTTCACAAATCTAGCTGCCCTACGTTGAACTCGATCTAATTCCAAAACTACCTCATGTGGGTCCCAAACACTGGAATCTTACTCTTCGTATGACCTAAGAAGTGCGCTCAGCGCTCTTTTTACCTTCTTATTACATTTCCCAGGTATACTTTTTATGAATCCTAGTAGATTAATGCTTACGGGTGAACAACTCTTTCTTTGAAAATTCGTCACGGATTTAACAAAATTAATTTAATTCTCGCGCCGTTTAGGTCCTTCAGCAATGATTCCCCACCTTCCTGACTGAAAATGTCTCCGTATACCATTGAGGTGTCAGCTAAGAGAGGAAATTTACTGGCGACCGTAGTACTAATGCCACAAATTTATTGCATAGATAATAAAGGTCTGATAAGGCTTCTTTATGGGACACCAAATAAATAAAGAATAAAATTTAATAGGGAAGTCACTGCTTACATGCTTTTCTGTGTGAGCTTTTTACTTATTTGCAAAGGAAAACAAGAAATGGTTAATGTACGATTAAAACGAAATCCACATTCGAACTCGATGGAAACTGAGCGAATAACATGCCAAGTGAAGTTTTTGAAAGAAAATTGAGAGGAGAAAAAGGCACAAGTAATGAAATAAACCGATACCAGAACGACAGTAATTAATAAGATATATGTCATCAAGAGGCGTCATATTTTTCACGCAGCAGCTGCCCATACAATGTTTGTAACGTAGCAGTTATTTTCTTACTTCTTCGTCTCTAGATAACTCTTAATTTTTAGCATAACCGTAAATTCTTTTTTTACTCTGCTGTTATTGTTTATTCTTTACCATCAAAGAGAAGAATGCTCCAGACGGGCGTTTCTTTAACTCAATATTAGTATTGTCAGAATTTTCTTTTGCCTTCTTTGCCTATACCATTCTGACTGCCTCTAAAGTGTAAGTCTGTGCACTTCTGCGCCAATAAATTAATCTTGCAATCATACCAAAAACTAATCTCCCGCTATGTTCTCATCGGACGAAACTTGTTTTGGCGTTTGGCTAAGACGTGAGAAGAAGTGAAGGTTAGGGGAAAATGCCGAGTCTTGATAATTTTAAGTGAAAATATTATATACAAAGAGGACGATGGAGAAATAAATCGGTCCAGGCGCAAATAAAAAAAAAAACACTAAACATTTACCATAAAATATGGAAGTGCGGAAGAAGTAACGTCTCGCGATGTTCTGGTGGTGGCCTGACAGTCGACAAAGAAGTCTTAAGAAGCGAGTTAGTGAGGCGGCAAAGAAAAATGGCCCACCGCGGCGTGGCCGCGCAGGGCTTCCAACTAAGCAAATATTAAACGAGGTTGTGCACTTTTGGGAGACGCGGCGGAAGGGAGCGAAACAAAATCAACACGGACCCCTCACGATGTTGACAACTCGTCAGTCTTAAGCCAGAGGGCAGATTTGCATAAGCAATGTAGCAGATAATCCAGAGCTATTGCATAAGGAGCAAACAGTGGTCGTCATAGGGTTTCATTCGGTGGTGAGTAGCGAATGATTCAATGAATGAAATAAGGAGCGGAATCCAGTACAATAGGACACGCGAAATTCGCAATTAGTCGTAAATACAGGTTAGTGGCTGTTAACTAAATGTATCTGGGAATGAGAAAAATGTCCCCAAGGTTTCATAGATGAATCATAGCATTTTATGGTTGCAAGAACTGAGAAGGGGGTCGAAGTGTGAATCACCGTATTTTCAACCTGTTTTGACTAACGATAAGATAAATTTGGAAATGAAGTACAAAACGAATTTCCTATCATAAGGGATGGGCAAAAGGTTACATCGATAGGAAATGTTAAGGGGGGAGGCCAATACTTCATCTTTTAAAAAAAATAATATCTATGCGGAGAGCAGCTGGTTGCGTATAAATAGGCGGGGAGAAGAAATGAACCTTGAACCAAAAGGCGCGACCTAGAATGCTAAAAAAGAAATTCATCACGGAGCTTTATTATAAGATTCAATTTGTACTTCCATTTCGGCATCCCACAAATTCCTTATTCACCATGTCACCTTCGGTTTTGTTTATGTAAACTCGTTCAGTGACTTTCGGTCGCATATTTTCAAACCAGCCGGAGTTAAACGCCTTGTTAAAGACATTTAACACGGAAGGCACTTAAATCATAAAAACGAGTATCGATAGAAACGTCATTGAAGGAAAGTGGCAGATTTAGGAAGAACAAAGGAAACGAAGCTAATCGCTTTGAAGACCGTCTTGATATCAGAAATCGTCCCAAACGAGGGTTGCGTAGGGAAGGAAGTCGAATAAGATAAGAAATACAGGAAAAGAGCAAGTTCTAATAATAAATAAGCATGTGGTTGTTTGAAGAGACCTTAGCATTGTGGAAGTCTTTATGTCGGTAAGAATTAAAACACTTTGCTTTCCTCTTAAATGTTTATTAAGAGATACGATTAGTTTCGCTACACCCGTTGCGAAACCCATTGGACTTGATAATGTTATGGGTGCAGCGAGACTAGTATTAATAAATATTTAAGTGGAAAGCAAAGTGTTTAAATTCTAAACCAAAATTGCCAAAACAAATAGTTTCACGTGATCATTTCATGACCTATTTTACAAATATTTAGTTTGCTCTTCTGGTTATGAACCATTTGATAGAAAGGTTAGTTTGGTTTAGTCTACCACTTTGTAGGTGGGATTTCTGAAGACATGTGACGGAAACGGATCATGGTGTACAGCTAAACCAAAATGAACTAAGCAAGTCTGGCACCTTCAGTTATGAATAAACGTTAGGACCCATCGGTTCTAGTCAATAAAAGCAGGGATGTATGTATTTCGAGCTAGAATTCCCCGTCTGAGTCATGTGAAATAATGTAGCATATTCAGACTCATTTTTTAGGCCATTCATCCCGACAGGCGGGCGGGTGATGACGTTTTCGGCGTCGACATTTCGATACGACTCTCTGATTGATCGAAGTACCTTCCAGAACAGAAGCCGCGCCTAAATCTCCCAGCGGCGACTTCATCATCGTAACTCACTCCTCGCCACGTTAAGGGGCCTCTCCTCCTCCCGTGTTCGTCTTCGGGAAAGGCAATCGCCTATCGAACGAGATTACGCCACACCGTCGTAAATGCGCCTTTTCGGGAAAGAGAGAAGAATTCGAACGCCGCACGAGATAAACCAAAAATGCATTTACGCGGACCGCAAGGATTTCACCGCACTTCCTTAAAGGCGAGCGCGAAACCGGTTTACGTCCTATTTTGACTATAGCTGCATGTGACTTCATGCATTTATATTCTTCGACGCGATTTTGTGCATCCTAAACGTTTCTTTGCATTTATGCGTAGAGTCAATGGAGTTTAATGAAGTTAAACTTGTTTCCATTTAATCACTTTCATCGTATTATCCTTGCATTACCTACTATTACCGAGTGGACCAGGTTATTAAATAGAAGCAGTTATCCTGGATCATTTTAATAGTTCATAGATGATATTATGAGTTTCTCCCACATGAGTAAAAATGCTAGATGTAAACTCAAAATCGTATTAGCGTGTACCCGCATAGTAACTGAGAAAGACCAATTTTCTCCCATGTGATACAAAATAATCCTAATAATTTATTGGTATTAATTTCGATTAAAGTTTCCGTGCCGGTTTTCGGCGCATAGAAGCGGCTAGCCGCTTCTATGCGCCCTAACGGTGTGTTACGAAGTAAGTCGCGTGTGTGGGCATGCATATAAATATATATTTTTTATTTATGGTTATACACGCATGTGTGCATACCAATTACATTCATAAAGCCACGAAACCTATGAGACAACGGCGACCACGTATGATGTATTCGCGATATTACTCCGATGCATAAATTACTCGTACACACCACAGATCTGAGACGGACCATAAAGCGATTTACATCCCGAAGGCACGACCAAGCGAACGCAAGAACGCGGCCTCCCCCCTTGTCCCGAACAGGCTCCCCTCTCTTCTTTTTTTTCTGTGACAATAGCCCACATGCTCCCTCAACCCTTCCCCGGAAAACCCCTCCCCCCCCTACAACCTTCCCTAATTCCCCCCCTTCCTCTTCCGGAACGCCGACGTGGGCTCACTATCGCTTCCTCGGGGTCCGACGTAGCAGTCGGTGCTACGAGGACAACAAATCACGACCGTGAGAGCCCA
>WURS02000011.1:3422754-3434706 GCA_011762765.2 Rhinocypha anisoptera | reverse complement strand
GTGTTACGGCGAAACCTGGTCGTGTTAATAAAGTTATTATTTTTTATGTGGGATTGCTGTGTCTTTCTATACCTCCATCATGAGAGAATTCCACCAAGTAAAGCCTGAAACCGTCTCTTACATTACGAACTGGTTTGGCATTGGTTAAGACGCGAAATGGACTGCGATTCATCAAACTAAACATCACATCAGTTTCTGGATGGGTTTTAAGCAATAGTATTTTTGTTTATAGGGTGCATCGACGGCTATTGTCATTTCACACCTCTTCATGTCACATGAAAAAACCCATCTGAACGAACACAACACCCGTGCTCTGGGCGGGACTCGAACCCGCGACCTTTGCGTTAGCCGGCGAGCACGCTACCCACCAGGTTAACTCGGTCGACGATTGGTTTTAATTGAGGATTACGCACCACAGATTCGATACGTGAGTGCTGCCTAGGTTTCATATTTCGTCTGGCTAGGATGACTGATAAAGAAGCCAACGCTTGTTTTCTATTAGGGCGATCGGTTCACACTCTATAATCATAGAAGGTAATTTACCAAATTAATAAAAGTGAAATGAAAGAAATGAGCAGGTTAGAAACCAATTAACCCATTTCGATTTCTTCCTGAAATTCTAACTTTGTTTCCCATGTGATAAAGAATAGTGACGACAGGAAAAGATTTTTTTTTACGTGGACTGGAAAAGGGGATAATTAATCCTTAATTTAATCTCGTTAATTTTGTACTTCATAGTTTTCTTTTTGAATATGCTCACTTCACTCTTCAAGAATTGATTTAATTTTGTTCTAATTTATTAGTTTTTAGTTTTCGGATTACATGAAGTTATTTAGGAGGGCATATGAGTTAGGCAGAGTCAGTGGCGGCGGGGTAACTTCCTTTTCTGCCAACCCGGATGTCGGGGGTTTGAATACCGGATTCGCGAACTTCAACTGTATATGGATGTATGTGTTTCGTTCTCGGTAGACGTGGTTACATAGTGCCATCGTAATCGACTGAGTGCTATGTGTTGGGGTAATTGGATAGATAAATATTTTCTCTCTTATGCTCCTCCAAGATGGTACTCCAAATAGATTAAAATCTGAAAATTTTGAGATATAACATGGATTATCAAATTATTCATTCGACAAGCATAATTTGTCAGTAAATTTGGCGCATATATATTTAAAAGTTTTAGAGAATGGTTGTATTTCGTTTAAACTTTTAAATATCTGTGATAATACAATCATTAACTAATATTTTCGATAGTCAAGTGTTTTTATATCAAACCTCTGGACCGTGAAACTCAGGAAAGTAAGGAAGTAGAATTAAATATGGACAACGGAAAAGATATTGCAAGAAGTTTACAAATATATTTGCGAGCTAATTAAGAGAGGTTTTATGATAGCTTAGGGTAGTTTACTTTGGAATAGTACGTACGAATCTCATTCTGCCTCGTAAGTTCTTGTGACGATCAAATCGGGTGTTTCTCGAACAAAATATCCTTTGACGACAAAGAGAGGTCATATTCCTGCGGGTGTCATATCTGTTCTTTTTTTAGGTATGATCCACAACCCCAGCCAACTGAAGGGGTATGGGTTGTGGATTTCAGAGTACATGATTGAAGAAAGTCTGTTACAAACCTTGAAAAATAGCTTTACATGTACTTTCATGTGATTTAAATGATAAGCTGCGTAAAAGTTTTCCAATAAATCACCCAGGTTAAATATCGGATAAATTTTACACCAATGTGATACATTTGCTTTAGGAATTGTATTATGAAGATAGTGTCTCACGACATGGAATTTTGACGCCCACAGATTCTTCTCTCAAAATTTAAACATAAATACAGCGTTGACAAGTTTATCTCGTCAAAATATATTCAACAAGCCGAATCCAAAATCATGATGAATTTGTGAGTGAAAATGTGGACACTAATTTTTTCAATGCGGAACTGTATTTTCTCCTCAGAACATTATATTTTTGTTTGAACTTATTTTTGATCCTCCATAAGAAAATTCAAGGTATAAGCGTAGCATTTCCTTGTATCATGAATATTATTACAACAAATTATTGAAGCTGTAGCTAATTATCGAGCAGGCATTTCAAAGCTATCAAACTCCCAAACTGAGTGACGTTTTCGTCAACGCTTCGATATTCCATATGATTACAGTTGCTATTAACATTCATACAATCCTCCAAATCTTTACGATCACAGCAAATATATGCAGTTATGAGCCCCCAGTTCCATATTCACGAAGATGTCAAACCCCTTCCTTATATTTGATTGATCAACGCTGCGAGAACCTTTTGATGAACATTTTTGATCAAGTAGCTTCATTATAAAGAATTATTTCGCACTGAAAAAATTATTTAAGCACATTTATTTTTCATCATTTTAAGCACTTGACACATGAAATTCAGCTACTCCTTCTAAATTCTTTTTTTTTAAATTTTATTCGACAATCAACGAACTCGAAAAATAGAGGCCTCCAGGAGATAATCTCCGATGCAATTATAACCAATGAATAGACTCAGGCTGAAACGTATATAAAATATGCCTTTTTTTTACGAAAATTACGTATTTCATAAACTAATTACAACAGCTCATTGGGAATAAGGAGTAATTTAAGCCATTTTACATGCAGCTGCATGAGCTCATTTTAGAATAAAAAGCACAGGCTGACGAATATTGAGACTAAAGTGCAAAGGCGTTTATCGCCTTTCACGCCTTAGACTCAATTTTATTGTCACTCACCTGACATGTCAAAGCTCTGCTAATGAACTATTCATCGCCATGAAATGCAAATATGGAGAAAATGCTCCGCAATATTTATGATTTGAACTAACTTTACCCAGTGCTCTGAGAAATTAATCAGAAATAAAATATTTAGGATGTATACGGTGATAACATTAATTCGAATATATTCCAGGTCTGCAGGAGGCACCAAAATTTAATAAGGCGATTGAATATTTAAAATATTTCACATTCTGAAGTTATCTTATTTAAATATCTATTTACTGACATCCACACGCTACTCAAATAAAGCGGAGGGGAGCTACATCATATATTTATTGTAGGACTTGGGCGTTATCTAGCCGCCAAGTACTTTTCACGTTCGCTTAACTCCTGAAAGGTGAAAAAGTTGAGATATTCCTCCGTGTTATCAAAGAACTTGTAGCAACCCACACCACGTTGGCACAATGGGCTGGACCGGCGTATCGGAGTCCTATCCTTCGGTAGAAAGGCGAAAACAATTCCCTCCCGTTGGCTGTACAACTTAAAAGTCGATATAGAGATACTGTCCAGAACTCTCGACTTAACAAATCGTCTCACTCTCATTTGGATGGAAACGCGATTTGGCAAGTTTTCACTCCTGATCCACGTGTAATTGGTTACCCAGATCAGGAATTTGTAACCTTGACAACCGGCTGCCATGAGGAGAAGAGGGGCTTGGATTTAGAGCCAAAGTCCGTCGTCCGCATTAAACCATTCCGCGATGTCCCCCCGACTCCACTTCTCAAACATTCCATCTCTCGCCACCTCTCTTTCACTCCGAAGTTCACCCCCTCCAACAAACCATCCTCCTCCCTACTCCTCCCTCCTCCACCCACCAAGACTTTCCCTCCTACAGCTCTCATTGAAATCGCCGTCCACCATTAGTGGCATGGCTTGGAGGGAAAAAACAGGAGTGCTTCCAAGCCCACCCAACTCCCCCAAGCCCTCCCACAACACACCCAACACGTTCCCTCTAGCTATTACCGCTCCAGAGAGGGTTAATTGGAGATTAAAGGAAATGGAATAGAATGGATTTCAATTTTCTCCGCGAGGGCGATTGAAGGGCGGGTCCCCTCTGACCACTCACCCACCCCCACCGACTTAACTCCCGACGATAAGCGCGCTTCCGACCTACCCTCAATAAACAGGTGATTCACTTTAGAGATTTCACGGCGGGGATCACGAGAAATTAGCGGCGGGGGAGGCGAGGGATTGGAGGTGGGGTGAAACGATCGAGTGGATTGATGTCGTCCCCGTACCCTCAACAACTCGTCGCTCCGCAGGGGAGGGGTGCTGGAACGGGCGCGGCGGTGCTGCGGACAGGTTTTCGGGTCGCACTCGGGGGCGCTCTCGAGAATTAACAGATTTCCTGTGGAGTCGTCGAATTGAAAGTAGGACGACGGGAGAGGGTGATAATTTGGAGGATTTGGAGGGAGGCGAAATTCGTTGGAGGCAAAACACACGACGAAGACCGGGCGAAAACGAAAGTCGGGATCCTACCACGTTGAAACCCAGGGAATATTCCAATGTGCATCTGAATGAATTCAGGAATTGGCGAGCACCAGCTGTTCAGCGATATGACATTCAAGAGAACACGTTGCTTATGAAAGTCGAGGGTTCTATGATGAACCAATAACTCGTTATCTCACCACGGGCCAGAAATGGTATTTTTTTTCTCTTGAATAATAAACTGGAAAGCAGATTTCAGTTTCGAGACATTTGCTGTTGTGAAGATATTTACGGGTGCGATATAAAACTCAATCTACCGAACGCAGAATTATGAACGCCAGTAATTGCTTTTAGTGAAATATCTTGTCATCAGAAAAATTCAGTGATTAACTGTTTCTCATTGTTTCCCATGACATCATGTGTTATTCAATCTAAGCACAGATTCTGGAATTACACTGAATTTTGTGCAATCATGCGATAGTCATACCATTTTTTAGCATAAAATGTTGCATAAATGATCCATTACACTAATTCAGAATTTTTATAAACAACAAAATGATAACCATAATATTATTCTAGGATGAATACATTTACCAGAGATCGTACTGTGATATTTTTATTATGTCCTAACCTTTCAAGACATAGAATGATTATATTATATATATAATGAATAACCCCTACTCATTACATAAAGGGTGACATTCATTTGACTCTTTTTCCAAGTAGTAAAATTATAGATTAATATTTTTTAATAGTAATTTTATCACAATTAAAAAAAAATGCTAGAAATATTGAAATAGCTTGTAGATTGTTAGTGAAAGTTACGTGACTACCAGTACCCGGGAATTTGTGTGTCATTGCTAGAGTGAGTCAGCCTGCAGCTTCATATATCTAGAAATAAGCCATAATTATTTTTGGGAGAAAAAAATTTATTTCAATCATACGTATTATATCGTTTTAACGAAGTACCTATATCGATAAAGAACTGTGGACGCTCTAATGCGGAAATGACGCAGGAGATGAACTATAATAAGATGGAAAAGACTATGAAATGAGATTTTTAAAGGAGATGAGAGTTTAGAAAAATAAATCTAAGAAATATAAATCTATAAATCAACGTCCTACGATGGATCAATTAGGAATCGACCAGCTTTGGTAACTACGTATTCGACTAATTTGTATTTCGGTAGCTAACATGAGCATTCGACTTGTTGTGAAATATTTCTTCTTTTGACCTTTTCTTGGCCTTCAACTCTAAAGAGCGGACCAAGGGGACACTTTGGACCACCCCAGGATGACTGAGAGAGGGACGAACGCATTTAATTACGTCACTGATACGCCGTAATGGGCATATCGTGTTCCTCTCGAGGCTGATCCTGAAATCGCTGAGCGAGATGAACCGGTGGACGTGCATTCCACATTTAGGTAGAAAAGTGGCTTTTAAAGAGTAAGTGAAATGGTTGAAACTTGAGTGAATACGTCATTGAGGAAAATAAACAATCTTTAATTTAAGTATAGCTTTTGGCACTCCCTCATCCTACAGGAACGCATGTGAAAGAATCAACTTGAGTATATGAAATGTAATAATAGATAGGTTATCTTCAGCAAAGGCAAAATCAATTCAATTTCTGCATACCTTCATTGATTATTTGTTGGCAATGATATATTCATTTCTATTATCTTTTTATGTTATGATATATTATTTTTATACTATTTGGCAACGATAATTTACTTTCTATGTAAATTTCAGGTTCAAATTTACAATTGCAAAGGAACTTAATTGCTTAAAACGTATTTTTTGGTCTAATTGAAACTGCATTATGCCCACGTGCTGGAATTTAGATTTGTTCACTAATTGATAATAATAATAATAATACTTTTGTCTTTATTATGACGGAACAAGAACCATCTTACGCTTAACTATTTTTAATATTATCATTTAAAAAGGCCCATTTCCGGAGCAGGATGCGAACCCACGACCGTGGGGCTATCAAGTGGATACGTTGTCCACTTGACTAACCTGGCCGGACTTTACGACCAATACTACTTTACTAATCTTACTTAATACTAACTTTACAACCAATAATTTGTTCTAGAATATTATATGCTTGAATTATTAGCTTGAGCAAATCAATATTATAATTTTAATATTTAAAAAGTATTAAGAGAAGATAATTCATGTTTATGAAGATTTGAGATTCCCATATGTTATCGTGCTCATTTAATGGAAATTTCTATTTAAGGTATATGCCCCCATCGTTGTTATTGATCCCACCTTTGTTTGTTTATTTAAAAAATATGGAGAATCGTAAACATCTTGACCTTCTATGGTGAAAAGCTATCCTATTGAGGGGAAAACCTCAACCAGTCGGTTTATCGAAAATATTTCTAGGGTTTTTATACGTTCGACATTTTATTTGTAAACACTTCTTTAAAAGTTCGCCTCTTAACTTGACTCCTTTTACCATAAATCCCCTATCAAGTGGTCCAACTACGATAGCGGGAACGTTCCTGAGATTTTTAATAGACCCCGCGACATAGTCAACGAAGTGGTCGGATGCATGTGGAGGGTGGGAGGGGTGGAGCGAGTGGGAGTGGAGAGAAGGGGTGATGGGAAGGGGGGAGGGGGGTGGGAGGTGCTAGGCGCCGGGAAGGGACGCGTCGGGGACCGAGGGAAAGGGTGGGAATGGGGGGAAGGAGCGAGGGACCCCGAGGATCGCTTGCCCCGACGCTGAGGATTTCAACGCTCGTCACTTGAGAGACTTCTCTTAAAGGCTTTACTGATAAGAAAGGCCAAACATAAAGGTGAGCGAAGGGAAATCGATGCCTGGGGATTAAAAAAAATGACCCTTGGAACTATATAACGGCCTTAAACTTTTCGATTTTACTCAATGGCTAATCTCATTGGCTCATTTGCATACAAATGACGACGATACCTGGTGACACTTGCGCTCGATAAACAAATAGGAGATACGTACGTGTGTTTTTTTTTAAATCTTGCGTGAGCGGGGAACGGGGTAGGTCGTGGAGCTGGTTTCTAAGTCTGACTGAGAGGCGGGAGGAGACAAGGAAAAGAGAGAATGAGATAATAAAAGGTGAAGAGGCAGGAAAGTAAATGGAAGGCCTTTTTCATCGAACGGGCTTTCATGCGAGTGGAAAGAGCTGCCATGTTTGATAAGGAACATCGAGGAGACCAGTCCAGTCAAAGAGAGAGAAGTAAAACATTTATATGTCGAGTCATGCATAGATATAAATTATACATATAGGCCAGTGTAAGAACCTCTCGTGAGAGTAGTTTTAAAAGGCTGTGACATTAAAATAAAAAGGCACTTAGTTCGGAGCATAAGCGGTAGCAAATTTACGATTAGCTCGAGCATGAATGCTCTTATCTTATTCCCTTCGAATGTTTTCCTTTTTGAGAAAGAATATAAACAGATGCTAATGGACCAGGGTTAGTATTCTTTACTGCTTTTTCGTGTCTCTTCGCTCCAGGGACGAATTAAGAGGCGGAATCCGAAGTGTGTTATATATATATTTTGATTGACAGAAATAAAGGTTTTTGTTTCTGTAGAATGCGTGAGCAGTTAACTCTAAAATGAACACTACCATATAAATGCATATCCAGAATAAATAAATACCTGAGAAAAGGTCATTTTTTATCATTTAATCTGTTGCCCAGAAAGAGTTAAATGAATGTTTGGCTCCGCCTTAACTTATTTTACTAAACAGTGGCAAACGTTTTGGAATGAAGCCAATAAGGGAATAAATATTAGCCACTTAAAAATGTTCTTTTACAACTTCCGCAGTATAACAGAATACAATCATCGCCGAAGGAAATCGGTTGAATATGTATAAAAATAAAAAATGAAGGAAACCGGCTGAATGTGGCTCATTTGTCGTTCATCAATGAATTGGGGCTATAAAATTCTCATTTTTACAGGGAGATATGCCCATTGTGCTAACTGATATTTTGGGATGGATTGATATAAAACTTTTCACAATAAAATAACACTGATTAAAAGCATCGACCATCAGAAGAACATAATAATTTTCATAGAATTCGTCTAGTTAAATCAACGGTATTCTTTACAAACAAACTGAAAACACAAATTTTAATGCGTAATACTTTTATGCTAAAAAGTTAACGGATAAGTAAAAAAAAATAGCAGCTGTTCACCGCAACGATTTTTTGGAGCCGGATTTGATTATTGCTTCTTTTTTGCTCACCTCCATAGTAAACTCTGAAAGACCTAGAAATGAAATAAAAATTATAGACCCAAAAATAAAACACCGGATTATGGCAAGTCGTGTGAAGGTGAAAAAAGTGAGCACTAAGGAACCAGAAACATCCCAGTAAAACATAAATGCTCCATCAGTTAAAAAACTCGTATTTCTTTAACAGACTCCGACGAATGGATGGTGGGGGCCGAATGGGTGGGGGGAAGAAATGCTCTTCAGTATCTGAGTGCCTCGCAGGTAGAAAGAAGTAACAAGAGATAAGACATTGGGGGGGGGGGGGAGGAGGGGGGAGACTCAAGGGCTGTGAGTTTCGAGGTAATAAAGGCATGCGGGGTTGAGGCCGGTGTTTTGGGCGGCGGAGAGATATCGGGAGTCCTCTAAAGTCAAGAGGAGGCGACGGGTCCGCTTTCCGGCGCTTCCTGGGGAGAACAGGAATGATGTGGCAGCGAATGCGAATAGCCAGTGCGAGGTCAGTGCGTGGGACTGCGCAGGAGCCCGGGATGCGCGCGCCTGCGCCGTCCCACCTGGTCTCTCGGAGGAAAACTACACTCACGAACGGAGCGGACATTGCATCAGAAACCTTTTTAAGGCTTCTCTCATAATTAACCATTTTATTGAAAATTCTATGGAAAATCATCTGAAATGACTATTTTCTGTTACTTTTACGTTTTGCGTTTTGATCTTGGAGTAAAGGGACAATTCTACGTAAGTATGAATGACCAAATAACTGAAAACATCAATGTATTATGTTCAAATTTTTTAGATTGATGGAACATTTTCGTAACTTAATATCTAACTAAAAATTTAAGTATTAACTATCATAATATTTATCTATAGGTGACAAGGTCAAAAAATGGTACTAAAATTAAAGATTTCTACCTTATGAAAATTGACCTCTATGGGATTGAAACCTGAAAAAAGTGATTTATTTAGCAATTAATGGATATACACAGATACCTGATTAACTTATTTTTCCATCAGAGATGGTTATGCATTATAAATATATCAACTGGAAGAAGTACTAAATTATAATTGAAGGAAAAACACATTACAACTTATTATAAGAAGAAAATTACTCAGAACAGAGCTGCATTTCCTCTATATTACAACAGTTATGCTTTAAACGTGAATTGAAGTTATAACAATCATCCAAATAGAACAATTAGGGATGATGAGTTAGTAGTTGGTAAACAGGTTTTTTTATTATTTCCGAGCATGAAAACAGCGAAAAGCATCTGTATGCTCAGACGTGAGCTGCCCACAATCCAGGAGCACTGGCAGAGTGACTGGCAATCGCGAAAGATGTTGACGGGTATAAAAAGAGCTGTGGCCCATGATGTGTCTCGAGAAATTGATTCATCGAATAAATTTATTTTCTCATTGAATTTCTCTGGGCAATTTCAGTCTCAATATCGTTTGGATACTTGAGCAATTGGCAATTTACAAGGGCATCTGTTGGTTGCCGTGAAGAGTTGTAATCTTAAGGGTCTGTTGGGAAACGCATACGGGTTTACACGGCAATACTGAGTTGCTTTTTTTCCACAGTTGCAAACCTTCTTCTCCCATTTATTGATATCATTTTTACTCTAGCACACCCTCCTGGCGTTTTCATTGAATTTATAATAAACCTAATTCATTTATGTTACGTTCGGATAATTGCAGTAATCAGTTTGGAAATTCAGGAAAGATTCCAATTGACGAGTGCTTAACATAATTGGTAGTAATAAACTATTTCTGGATGCGGAAATGGCAAATATTCTAAGAAATTATCAATCAGTGAGATTACAACTAACCAACGATGGACAAGAAGAAATTAAACGTTGAAAATACATCCAAATCAGTGCAAAAACTTCATTTTCTTGAGTCTCAGGTACTTTCTGCAGTTCAAAATGAATAGTGATACAACAATAAAACTTTAGCCTATCTGGAGATGATTAGAAGGATTGCACTCTCTGACTTCTAAATAACTGCAAAATCCACTAATATAACTTGCCATTGTACTTTTTATAGTGTAGGAGAACTGGTTGAAGGTAACGTCTCAATATATATCAACCCCAGCGCAGGAAAAACAGGAATTTATCGCTAGAAGTATTTTAATATCTTATTCTACGTTCACCAATTGCATTTGAATTATTTTATTTGAAAATAATCACTTTTCGACTTTGAAATAAAAGATACGAGAAACTATTAATACCAACTCATTTTTCCGTAGTAACCAATACAAAATTTGTGGGTAAGATGATGAAAAATGTGACTTGAAAATCTTTTTAAGGGATAAGATAGAGGTTTTGTGTTTAACCTTACGGAAAATGACTCAGAGTTAGTTGATTAGCACTTTCTTCTAGGTTGTTTCACAAGCAAAATGAGTAATCCCTTCATTATTTCTTGCTAGGTTTCATTCGTTTTCAGCTGCCTACGCCAGTGTTGGTTGACTAAAGTACTCTTCCGTTATAGGAGTTGTTTTTAGGTCGAAATGTTCGATCTTTTGGACGTGGGAAAAATGAATTAACTAACGCTGGCCTAAGAAACTAATACCGAGAGGATTAAACCTAATTCCACTAATCGATGGAAAAGCCTTTGCACCAATATTTAAAATCACACCCAAACTCTGGTGACTTTATATGTACTTACATCTTAACACTAAAACTGAATTATAAAAGATGGGGAATGAATGTTAATATGTGAGCCTGCGAGGAACCTCCCTCATTGTATTGACAACGAGGATTAATAAGTCATGGAGGTAAAATGATTTTGGAAGTCAAGCGACAATACCCGATGATGACTTTCAATGTGAGATGAGATACAATTCGTCTTACGCGCCGAAAGAAACTCATTCATTAATTTGACTTGGAAATAATATCCGTAGAAGTTTGTTTAATTTTGTGTTACAAATAAGAAATTTATATACTGATCGACAGCAAGAAAATATGTGCATGAATACTATATAATATTTGTCTAAAAATAACTGACATAATTAAAATCGAAAGAGATATCCAAGGTAAAATAGTTAAATCTGCGAGGGATACGCGGGTTACTCTGAAAGTATTGTGCTATTCTGACATTATTGTAAGAATCTCAGAATGCAGGATTAGTATCTAGGTCGAGAAGTATTTAATGATAGTTTACCCCGTTTTTGTATGTTGTTCATGTTGTAGAGGAATCTACAGCGACACTATAAGGAAGCGGAAGGAGCAAAAGACCATGTCGATGACCGTCACTTAAAGGATATTAGAAATGTTTGCGGAGCAGTTAATCTCCGGCTCTTTCAAAATAGCAGAGTCCTCCTTAGGACTTCCAATTAAAACCTTTGCCCATTCCACTACGCGTTTTGTGGGAGAACATCCTTTCACTCCAAGAAAGGGGTCCAAGCAGTAAGGAACTGGAATCCAAAGAAATACAATTAGAACCGAGGTGTACACTTTATTTCTAAGAATTATTATCGCAAAAAAGGATATTTTAGAGGATGAATTCGTCAGATTTCTAGAGATGTGTTTGAACCAGGT
>WURS02000011.1:3343827-3355158 GCA_011762765.2 Rhinocypha anisoptera | reverse complement strand
CGAGAGGGGGGGGGGGGGCGGGGGGGGGGGGGGGGGGGGGGGGGGGGGGGGGGGGGGGAGGGGGGGGCGGGGGGGGAAGAGAGGAAATGTGGGAAATGCGGGAGTGTTTCCCGGCTCGTGAGTCGGCGGTCGAGGATGAGAATAAGATTTCTGGCTCGCCTTCCACCCTTCCCCCCGACCCCACTCAGGTACAAAGAGGTGACGTCTTTCTCTCTCTCTCCCTCATCTCCTTACGTTCACCCCTCCTCCAACCCCCCCACCCCCCCTCGGGGGCGAGACTTCAAAGGAACCGACAACGGCGCCTCTAGGGACCCGCTTCAGAAAACTAGGAAACAATTATGAAAGGTCCTTATGCCGCCATATTCGTGTGCGAGGGCCGTCTATCGTTCTCCTCCGGATCAAGGAGTTCCGCCAAACTTTTTGACAGAGAAATGGCAAAAGCGCGTCCGTATTATGTTTAGACGAACTAAATATGCTAGTAATATCACTCCTTGATGATATCTAGTCTGAAATTCTATCATTCTGACCGGTTAGCGACGAACGTGTTTATAAGTCCGGCAACGAAAATACTAGCTAGTGGTGATTTCTTATTCTGTTTGAAATACAGTGAATTTTTTTTAGAATCGCAAATATAACGTGGGAACACCATCATTTTCTCATCATAGTTTTGATGTGGTGAATTCTTGAAGAAATGGAATTTTATCGTAACTTCTTTCAATATCGTATTCGTTAAAATAGAAGGCTAATGATTTGCCCATACAAGGCTACGCCACAAATGGCCGCATAATCCATTAAAAGCTTAAATCTGGGTTAGGTCCACAAGAAAATAAACCTTTCAGTAGTAATATCCTCCTGGGAAAAGACCGAGGTAATATAATTCCTAGAAAAATTATATGGTGCATTAAAAACCTTACTCATTGCCGAATAAAATAAAGCATCATCCGTAGCTAAAACTTTAGCTAGCATTAAATTAAAAATTAAAAAATAATTAAATTGTTACTTCTGCAGAGTGTTTGAACTTGAATGTTTTATGATTTCAAAACCTCAGTTTTTGTTATTTTCGTATTATTTCTTTCCAAAGTCTCGTCATCCTTTGACCATGTTCCTGTTTCCTTTCTTCTGTCCATGTTGCTCCTGTTTTCTTTTTACTTAAAATTTCATGTTTAAATTTTTTTTTCTGAAGTTTTATCTTTCTTCTATCATTTTTTTTCGATACCTACTCGTTTTAGCTCTTCTTCTATTTCCCGAAGTCAATTGTTTTTTTAATTGAGTTATTTACAACGTTAAAGATACTTTTGTGAGTCTGCTGTTGTTCAATCTCTGAATATGATCATAAAATGCCAATTTTCGTTTTCTAATCATGTATGTAAGTCTGTCCTTTTGCTCGTATAATTCCTAAGTTAGTCTCTTCACCAAAATGTCATCTCTTTGTATCGCCCCCGAAAACCTTCCTAAGGATTTTCCGTTCAATTTTTCCTGCTCCTGTTATACCTGATGCACCAATTGTGGCCGTTCCTGATGCTAATAGGATCGATGGTAAGAGGGCCGTGTTAAAGTGCCTTAGTTTAGCCTGTCTCGTTATGTTTCCCCTGCTAATATGTGATTTTAATATGCTTGCTGATGTTTTTTGCCCTATCTACGTTGGATTACTTGTTTGATCTTCCTACTTGTATATATTCCCCAGATAAGTGTATTTTTCAACTCTTATTATGTTTCCGTAATTTTTGTATATGATTTTTATGTAGTTGTTCTGTTTTTCCATAGACAGTGTTTTCTCATGGATGTGCATGGCTATCGGATTTCCACCACGTTCGTTGGCTTTTCGCGACAACAGTTTCGCTGGCGTCCAGTCGAGTCCAGTCCAATCCAGCTGGCGTCTTCAGGTCGAAGGTTGTTTTCTCGTATGATATCTTTGAGCTGTCTGGGCAGCGGTTTCTTGTAAGAGTTCCAATACTTATTGAGCTTCTTTTCAAATAATACTTAGTATTTCAAAGTCATCTACGAATGCCAGACATCTTATGAATGTTTTATTAGCGCATGTACTTCCTAACTGTATTCCATCAAACTGTTTTTCCCAAAATTTTATCCAATACCATATTGAATAAAAGTAGTGAAAGTAAATCTTCTTGTCTGACTCCTGTGTGTATGGTGCTGAAGTCCCCCTCATGAATATTACTTTACATGTAGTACCTGTAAGTTTTTGTTGTTTGATTGAATTTTTTTATCAATGCTATATTTTTCTAGAGCGTCAAATGGTGTCTGTTTATCTTTGGATGGTAGGTTTACATCTTCCTTACGACATTTTTGGTCGTCCATTTATGTGTTCTTATCTGCCATGCCTCTTTCCTTATTTCTTATTATTTGTGATATATATATATATATATATATATAGTCAACCAATCTTCGGATTGAAGTACTGATGATGATGATGATATATATATATATATATAACAAAAAAGATAGGAAAGGGGTAGGATAGGTATTTATATTTAGCAACAAAATAGTTGATAGCAAAGTATGAAAAATAAATGATTAAATACCTCTTATAGGTAAAACTCATTCATATTATTTATGTTAAAGTAACAGGCCAGTGAGTAAATACACATTGACGTAAAGAATAAGTTCTTTGATATACGCAAATATAATATAGGAAGATTTACAAACAGAAAGTCTAGGGGAAAGTGATAGTAGAAAGAATCCGCTACATTTTTCGTAAAACGCACTTTCAACCATCTATTTTCTCGATCAGTCGACCAATGACTTCTTAAACTGGTCCTGAATGATATTATACTCGACTTGAAAAGCGATCTTCAACCGTTTAAAAAATTCACACCTATATAAAAAGGATAAATGGGATTATCCACATTCCAAAATCGTTATCGGCGCCACGATTTCTCACAGTTACAAAAATAAAACCTTAAATAGCCCACGAAAATACGTCCTTCGTGTTATACGTAGCCCTATTAAAGTGTTCGATGTGGCGAAAGTAAAATAAAACGATACGAGGACATTTATGAAACAGAATCAGCAATAACTTATACCTTATGTTTGGAATAGACACAATAAACTCATAAATCGTTACCTGAGGTGTCTGACGTATGAAATTTTACGACTCTGCTATCCTCATTAGATCAGTGCCTGAATCGTTAACTGCAGATATCGAAGAGAGCCTTACAGTAATATAAATTATATCAATGGTCACCTTAGTTGATGTAAAACATATTACACTGGTATGACATTGCCTCTCTCAGTAATTGTTTACTTTACATAAAATAGCAAAGAGCGAAAATCTTAATAAGGCCGGCTTCGGTGGCGGCGGGGTAACGTCCTCGTCTGCCAACCCGGAGGTCGCGGCTTTGAAACCCGACTAGGTGGACTTTTCAATCTCCACCATGGATGTGTGTTTCGTTCTTGCTATTAAAAAATTTATAGTGCCCACTATAATTGGCCTGTTAATTCTGTTTGTGGGGAATTGAAAATTTTAAAAAAATTAGAATAAAAATAAAAATAGAAAAATAAAAAAATACATATGTTCGATTCTCCATAAATAATGAGAAATGTCATACCGCCTTCATGAATTATTAAAATTTATATTTGTACATCACAAAAAAGCGAACCGTGTTTTTTGCTTTTTACCAAAATATTCACGGCGCCATTAGTCAAATTTCCTATAAAAATAATTGCTGAAATTTTAACGTTGTTAAATATTCCACCCGTAAGACTCAAAGCGGAATCTTTTTTAATCCTTCTACGTTTGTTTTAAATAATAATTCCAAATATTACTATGGTTTCCTATTAAGGCCGCTAGATTAAATAATTTATTGAAATTTCTACAGATTTTTCAGTTTGCGATATTTGGCATAGTAGAATAAAAAATTAGTAACTCCGAAACCGTAAAATTAAAAAAAATATATTTCTTCGTTGGCATATATTTCACTTTCGTTCCGTATTTAACGATTGACTTATAACAAGAGGCGTGAAATATTTTGTTGGCCATCTACAATATTACCCTGGCTGCAGCATAATTATTTCATCTTAAACATCCACACGTGAACTTGAAAGCTCTTTAAGAGGTTACCCTCTACAATAAAAACAGCATTGGATACTGTAAAAATAAATTTCTTTCAGCAAAATTTGTGAAAAAACTAATTTTTCATTTACTCAATTATAGCTTTATAACAAAATTGACAAGAAAATGTTTGCAACTAATCAAGTAATAATCCTACATTTTAAAGGTAAATATAGGTTTAAATTTTGTTATTATAATCGATGAAAACTATAAACGTGTTCCAACGGAATTGCAGTAATTGTCCTTACAAAATTAATGAGAAGCGAAAATAATTATCCTTGTCCCAGCTGTCCTCGGCAGAATTTCTATCGAATACTTTTCATTAGCATATATAAGAACAACGTTTTTACGTTTTTACATTTTCTATAATTATTGCCTTGGCTAATTTTTATTTTTACCTCATAACTAGGACTATTTACTCCACATTGATAAAGTCAATTACAATTTTTCCTACGATTTTTCTACAGAAATGCATTAATCCAAAAAAATAATTATCATTCATTATGTACAAAAGTGTCCTATATATTCAGAGCTTAGGTTTTCTTCTTATTACCCTTATCTCGATAGGTTGACTCGAGAATTTACGAATAAAAGTTCTAAAATTCAGGAGTTGTGAGAAAACTGAATAAAAGCTTCTAACATATAATAAAGCTAAAATATGAAATTTGAGGAAATGTGCTGCAGCATACTTAATGGTAAATAACATTAAGTACTAGAGATGAGCTTCATTAAATGATATGTCATGAATGAAACTTTAAATAATTCGAAAGGAAACTCTTTTTCCATTTTAACATTTTTACTATTTGTCTTCATAATATAAAATGATCCTCACAAATCTTTCCTTGGACATTTGAGACAATAACAGTTTTCACCGATTTGAAGATTGAATTGGTTAAGAGATCTTAGAAATTCAATTATTCATATTTCCTGTAATTAGAATGATAAATAGAATTATCTAGTTATTTTTGGACATTAGTTTAGAGGATACCTCGCACTAAACCACTACCTAGATGCTTCAGCTAGCTTGCAGGCTCTTATGTTGATGGAGATGTTTATTACTTCAAAGAACAGGCAAAGAGAGAAACTTATGGAAACCACTTAGAATAGGGAAGGGAGACTAGTATGAAATGTGTTAACACATGACAGCTGCCTGATAATAGTATGGGAAGAAACAGTTGAAGGCGGGGGACTATCAGTGAGAGATGGGCAAAGGGAAATAGAAATAGTTAGAATCAGCGACGATGTAAATAGATTGAGAGTTGACAGGTTGAGTTGGATAGGTGATACACACCACCACTCCCAAAGACAACCTATGATGATTTACTTTACTTAATCATTATTAAAAAATGATCGCATACAGCAGCATCGTATATACTAAAATTGTCAATGTAAGGACAGTTTGAAAGTAGTTAAACTCAACATGCTGAGAGCGATAATGCACATGACTTGGGACCGAGTTCAATCAAATAATGGAATAGGAAATTGCCTTGAAATGTCCGCTTCAATGATACCGGGGGATCATTGACTGATGGGATAGAGCGGCATACTTGTCTGGGAAACAATAGAGAAAAAATTCGTTCCGAAAATACCATGGCGAACTCATGGTGGAATTGGCGAGCGTGATTATACAATAACTGTGGGGAGATCTCCAATTACCCCAGGAAGAATAAAAAAAACTTCGAATGCGTCAGTTCCTTGGAGCCAATCGAAACTAGCGTGATTAGATTTCAATTAGCTACTCGTCTTGGTGATCATGGGCCATAAACTTCGACGGGTCGGAGGGATCGAGACTGGGTAATCCCTCACTCCCCAACCTCCCGCTCCTCCGAGTGTAGGGGTCGATACCTTCCTACTGATGGATCCCATTTTTCTCATGACTCTCATTCTCGTCTCTTTTCTTTTTTCCCTTACGAAACAATTCTCCTTCCTCTCCCCCTCGGCTCCTCAGTTTCTCCGAAGAAGTTCTCATTCCCCTGCTTCCTCCCCACCTATCCATCCCTCTCTCCACTCCCCACGTCCCAAGCCGCTATCCCTACCCCCCACCCCCATTCGCCATTTCGTCCTCAATCCTCTCTCTCCATCTCCTCCACTCCTTAAATTCTTATTTTTCTTTCGGAAGGCTTCAGGGACCGCCTCGCTAGATGGCGGCAGAGGGAGAATTCCAGGGGCGTTTTCTTCCGCGAACTTTCGTGGCTAATCGTGGGGAGGGACGCATCCCGTGGCGGGATAATCGCCTCTTTCTCTCTCTCTCGCAGTTTTTCACTTACGGGAGTTGTTAAGGGTGACTTGAATGATGAAAAACATCCTTCCACCATTTTGAAAAGGTTCGTGAACAGGTAAGACGAATAATTTCCTTCGGATGAGAATGGCGAACTTCGAGTCAGCGATACCCACATTGCATCTTGGCGTGCTATAGGCACTCTGAAGCGATGGTGGGAGTGAATCAACTATTTACTATAAAAAAGTATATCAATTTAACCACGCTAAAACATTATGAAGGTTTATGAATGAGAAATAAAAGGGCATATAAAAGCAAAGAGCATATTAAAAGGACATCAACATCTACGAATCGTTATACAATGTGGAGATAGGCAGGTTAAATTAAAGGAGTAGAATTAAGTTCCCTACATTACTTATTGTCTTCTTCAACTCCCAGTCTTTTTTCTAGTGATTTTACATCCTTATGGTATGATTTATTGACAAGAAAACTTGTTGAGTTAATAGAATTACCGACGAATCAGAAGAATTTCCACTCGAAAAGCAAGATGACATCAACTCTAATCAAGGTCCATCCCTGCTGGCGGACATGCCGCGTAATTGCCCTCTTTATAGAACGCTGACCCTAACAATTGTAGGCCACCGGTAATAGTTGATATAATTTCGAAGGTAATAATATAACCCAGGTGAGATGGTCTGGGTTAGAGAATAAAGGAAATATATGATCTTCCGAGAAGTATGAAAGTCCCTGTGGGTATGCATAAATTATTCTTTTATACAAGAAGATGAGAGAATCCCGTTTAGAATCTTTAAGTATACGAGTTACCACTTTTTCATAGGTTTTAAACTTTTCTCCCAAATATTTTGGAGACTTTGTTTTAATATTTGACCATTGACTATTATCCTAGTAACAGCAGGAAAAATTTAAAGTTAAAAAGGGAATTTTTACTTCAAGCTTTTAGCCATAATGACTGGTTTGGAATTGAATATTCCTCTAAGAAACCGAGCTCGAATAACCGAGATGTATTATTATGGACGCTAAATAAAAACGAAAGTTTTACTAATAATTACAATCTCGTAACCAATACCTTACAGAAGCTTAAAATTTTTATTGTAAAATATCCTAAATTAAACGTGATAAACTTTTTTGAAATACAGTTTTTCTCCTCACTTGTAATTCCAATAATAATAGCTTATTAGATATGACACGTTCTCACGATTTTTTTCTTAATGTGAACATAGTCTATGTAAAGTAGTCCTTAAATTTTAATTTTATGGAACTAGCTCCATATCTTGTGCCAAGTTTACCACATTCCGAATCTAAATATAAAAAAAGATTATACTAATGAAATGTTTTTCCAAAAAAAGGTCGAATTTCAAAACTCTAAGTCATTATCCAAAACTTTTTATGCACTAAGAAGTGGAATGACGAAATAAGATATCTCGAAACGTATATCTTCTTGGCACATACGGCAAATCGAGGACACTTAAATAAAATACTTTGACAGAACGTTTTGTTGTTCTTTGCGGTTGAGTTAACCTCAAAGATAAACTCCCGAAACTCTAAGTTTTATAATAAAAAAGGACGATATATCCTTAAGAGATATCCTCCCTAGACATCAGGTTGAATACCTCATGTGTACACAGGTCATTTCATTAAAGAGGACCAGCTGCAGATTAATATTTCACCCATAATGCCACTGTGTCCCTATTAAAGCCAATTTGCTCCAACATTAATCCAGAAAAGCCTTTTTCCTCTCCCTTCTTGATATCCGACATCTTCCTCCTTCTCTATGTATCTCTGGCTATCCCAAGCATCCTGCCCCTGCTCCTCTAAATCTTCCGGGGAACGAATCCAAAAGTCTTTGGCAAGAGCTCCAGCCCATCCTCATTAGTGACTAGTTCTGTCAGATTACATTTCCCCGCTCTCTCCTTCGCTTTTCTGTTCATCTTCATCATCACAGTCTTCTGTTTTACTTTTGCGCCTGGACACCATTCCATCCCCTTCTCCTCAGCCGATTTCACACACCTACGTTAGTTTTCTGACAATAACGCTCATTTAAAAATTTCATTGCGTTCCATCCAGATTTTTTCACACGTGTACGTGGACTATTTCAATAAACAAACTGAAACAAACTACGACCCAAACTACGACAAATACCGCCTTTAACATTTTATATCGTATAAATAATGGAATACTTGGTATGCAAAATATCTTACTCGAGTAATGTGGCAAACACCACAAATGAGAAACTGAATGTATTCAATAGGATACGAAAATTATGGGAGTTCAAAATGTAGCCAAAACGTGAAATATACTTCCAAAATCACCTCTTCCATATCCCCAAGGTAATTTTAAAACCAAAAACGTTATAGGATATACCCTTGCTAGATTCTTAAAGGAATGGTTGGGGTAAGGGTTCTATTAATAAAATAGATTTTAAAATACTCTTACGATGCAGTCTAGCGTTGCTGTTGATGGAAATAGAGAACTATAAGGCAGTCTTTTATATAATATATAGTAATAGTCTTATATAAGGCATATATAATAATAGTCTTATATATAAGGCATATAACAGTCTTTTAAACAATAAAATAGACAATATTTTACCATTACGATCATATTTTAATTGCGTTTCCACTCTGTGATTCATCTAATCCTCGTGTTCTTAGGCTAAGCATATTTTGTGGAATAGAAACTGAATATTTAGTGAAACTAGATAAATAAGGCAAAAATGAAAAAAATTTTCAGTACCAACCTTTCCGATATTTTAATGAGAGAAATGCAAATTTATATTCAGTAACTTTTTTTAATCGAAACAAGGTCTATATTATATTGCTTTGGTTTATAAGGTGCTTCGATGCTATGGTCATTTTGCACTTCTGCAAGTCATAGGAAAAACCCATCTAAACAAACACAACACCCATACCCTGGGAGGAACTCGAAGCAGTGACCTTTGGTTTAAACTACCCACCAGGCTAACGCAGTCGGCGGAAATAAAGTCTTACGATGTAATAGAATTCTTTCAAGTTTCATTCACGTCCATTACTGCGTCTTGGAAACATATTGAAATTGAAAGAAAACAGCATTAAATATAATTTCAAGGATGATGATCTGGAAGCAAGTTTAAGTATTTTAATTAGATCTATAAGAGACCCATAACACAGTTTTATATCTCCATTTAAATTCTCTTTTATTTAATGATAGTAATAGTATATGACAAAGTACTATTCTTCTCTCGATTCGTTGTATTTCCTCTGGTGCGAAAATGGAATATTTCTGTCGTTTTAGAAGGAATTAAGATTTCAATATTTATTTATAAATTATCATATTTTTAAACTTTTCAACTCTTTAGCTTCTGTTTTTGTGCTGATAAATTGTCACTTTCCAATGCAAAGTTTTGAAGGCTATGAGTTGTTTTCTCGTTCATAAATCGGTGTTCCGTGGCTATCATTACGTCACCCGCCCGAAGGACGCGATTGATCACCCAGTCACATTACGTCCGATTTGGTTGATTCTTAAAAACCTTAGTCAAATAATAATCAATGATTGACTGAGACATTAAATGCAGAAACCCAAATCGTTCAGAATAAAAAATCTAATTTTGCATCTTCGGCAGAAATTTTTTAATGTCTAGAGAAAGCGGGTTATCTCAAAATATGTGATCATAATTTTTAAAATCGAGTTGTACTTTTGCATTAGAGGGATGTATTTGTAAATAATAACGGTTAATAATCAGACACACTAATCTTAGATTTGGCAACATCGTTATAATGACAGTATCTGTGTTTCGAGTCTCCAATCGGAGGCACTCCCGTCAATAAAAATTGTGACAGTCATTCCCTAGAACAATCTTCGAACCTGTTCTTCAACTAATTAGAGTATAACAGGCAATTGGATTGTCATTTAAAGAGGCTAATGAATAAGGTACCCAAAAACAACGATAGACGCAAATATATAGAAAACGTTTTAGGCGTACATATCATCTGAAACAAACCAGGCCAAACTTAATTTCTGCAGAGAAAAAGTTCCAATGCTGTCAACCTAATTGTATTAAAAAATAGCCAATTTCCAATAAAATGCTTTTACAGTGAAAACAGAATTCTCTTGGTGAAAATTAAATGCTTTAATACTCATAGCTCCTGTTCCAGACACTAGGGGGATTTCGCAACTGTTTCCATTTATATGGCCTAATTTTACTCTTATTGTTAAAACAATAACCCTAGTGGCTAATTTCATAAAAAAATATTATTTAAGAATGTAACTCACTTTTATCAAATTTATCCTCGAGTGGTAAGATTTATCCAATCTGAGATTTGAAATTATATGAGAAAAAACTAAAATTGCGTTTAAATAAACTTCAGGGAATTTTCGATACAAGAAATATAATTTCTTTTATGATCCAAAAAATATGGTTTAACACAAGTAAACAGCAAAATTTATGATTAAAATTATGAATTAAATAGGAGATACTCATTCCATAAAAATGAACAATTGTAATAATATAATATTTATTAGAGCAGTTAAAGAATATTTTGCAAAAAAATACTATTTCTTCAGTTCTATGCATTCCATAGAGTCAAAGAGGGTGATAGTTAATAATCGTTTAATATGATTCGGAGATCAATGGAGGTCATTTTTGAGATATGATTTATAATATAACTATTAAACGAGAATGAGCACAAATCACGCGCAGGAATATTTTAGCAACCATTAGCTAATGCTTTACTCTTGCACTGCAATCGTAAGGAAGAAAAGCGGCTACGTCATCATTTTAAACTAAAATATACTTAAAATAGCAAATTTAAGAGTCTGGATTAATCGAATTTAACTTAGTTTCATTGGGGAAATATTGTATTGGTTTAGGACTAATTCACTTTGCGACCAGGCACAGATTAAGATCATGAACCGAGGTTCCAATGTAGCCATATGAAATGATTTTTCAAAATTTATTAATAACATTTTCATTTTCTATATATATATATACATATATATATATAGAAAATAGAATAGAGTTTTCCGCCAACTACGCCTCGAGAAAGAC
>WURS02000011.1:3305838-3316683 GCA_011762765.2 Rhinocypha anisoptera | reverse complement strand
GGAAAGCAGAGAAAGAGAGAGAGAGGCGTTTCTCTGTCCGCAAAGCGCGGGCCTGGGAGCCCAGGAGAAGAGCTACCGCCCACTCCTGAATGATGCGGGCTCGCCGACGGAATTCAGTGATGAAGCACAGACACACAAACATACATTAACCTTCCGGGAACGGTTGGGGGAGGGTATCATTTGAGGGGAAAAAAATGCGGTCCGGGTTCACGTTTCTGCGGTGACGCACACGCGTGGTTCGAGGGAAGACGGTTGAGATTTGATGTACCTACATCCGGTTTCGATGATTCCATGTTTTAAGGTTTTGTCACGCCTTCTGAATCTGATGACCGCTAATATCATGGCTAAGAGGTGTAGCGGCAATTTCCCTCGGGGGATAGCAGACGCCAGAACTCTTCGCGGCCCAAGAACCGCCGAATTTCAATTTTCGTGACGAAGTCCATCACGTTGCGCCCGTTTCGATCAACTCTTATTATTTTTTTTTATTTGCCTCGGGATAGCTTTAATGCCATACTTTCCCGTATTTGCACCTACGAAATGCAAAAACACATGCCCGAACTTTCTAAATTCAACTACAATTTTCTCATCTTCCAAACAGTACGTCAAACAAATAGTCGAAGGTGTCATAGCATAGTGAACATGTTATGCTCCGGAAAGAAATATATCGTACTTTGGGAATTCATTGAAGTAAAAACTGGTAAATTTGCAATACTTGTTGACAGTTGCTTTCATGAATTACTGCTACTTCCATTACTGTTTATTTAGCTTTCGCTTTAGCTTTTTCAGCTATTCACGTTTCTTTCGTTATATGACACAACATAAGAATATTTTCCTTCTTCCGCCTAAATAATGGAAAAGGAAAAATGTAAAGATACACATATTCGTAGACTTATTTACGAAATTTGTCCTCGTATCTTAATGATTAATTAATAATAGAAATTGATTTCCAAATTCAATTTTATCTTCATACAACATTCATTTATCACTCTTATACCCTTAAAAAGTGTTATATGTATTTGGGAAAAATAATCCAATTAAATTAAACTTAAACTGATTTTGAATAATGTAAACCCTATTATCAAAATTAAATCTATCATTCCATTGTGTAGCTAATAGTGTTAAGGGTTGTAATTTTGCATTCTGTAATCACTCATAAAACAAATTCAGCTAACAATTTTCACGTCAGATAAAGCCAACTTTACAATTTCAATATACAGGAGATAAAGACAAAGTTAATTTTAGTTATTAGATACAAGTGTCAAAATGAAAAGGAATACAGCTGATTATTTCAACCATTTGACGAAACCGGTAGTAGTGTTCTGTTAAGATTTTCTGTGAAGCCGAAATAGTTTAATTTGCTCTATTTATAATGTGGTTTTATCAAATTGATCCGAAATCTATTGAATTAATTTTCAAAATTTAACTTATAAAATGTTACTGACACAACTAAAATTAGTTTCCTTACGGAAACAAGATCTCAATCAATCGAAATAATCATAAACTATTCTTAGCGGACTTCCATGGAATGCGAGAACTACCATGTCTGTCGCGGAAGTCGACATCTTTAGACGGTTCTCTGGGTATGGGGAACCGCTGAAATTAAGGTGTCGGCGTGGATTGACGAGCGCTGAAGAGATGGGCCCACGAGGCGAAGACGGGAGCCGATTGGTCCAGTCAGAAAGGGAAAAATGAAAGGCGCGTCAAGGTTTGGTTGGAAGAGGGGAATGAGAGGTGGAGAATGAACGACCGGAGAAGAGAGGTTAAATGAGAGGGGCGGGGTGTGGTACAAAAGGAAGAGGCATGAAAAGGTGAGAGGGGAAAGATGTCAGCCGGAATTTGGACACCCTCTCGTAAAAATTCCAAGCTTCCTCATCAGCACCTCTTAAGAATTCAACTGCCAGGTGATACGACTCCACCAAAAAAAATTTAAAAAATCATTTTGTTCGAGTTCGACGCTGACCGGTTTGTGCGTGCGGGGCCATGACGAGATGTGAGATGATTTTCTCACAGTATCCTTGCTGCCCTTGATATTGTCTCTGAAATGCTAATTATGCTCCTGCAGTCAAAAACGTCACGATAAACCAAATTATCTTCAAATGATCAGGTAAATTATACGGGCATTATCTTTAATATCCTCAGAATAGGTGGTGATTTATCCATTTGTCAGTATTTTAATCTGATTATTGTATATTATTTTCCTTATAGTTTCCACTTTAAGTGGCTGTGCTTAAAGACATAGACGGCTTCAAACGAGTTACGGATGGTGGTTCGATCCATGAATGTAGTAGAGATTATCTGGCAAACACGAGAATATACTAGACGAATAAGCAGTCCTGAATGACGGTGGTGCTTCGAGGAGACCTTAGTGATACAAGTCTACAAGCGCATGAGACCAGCACGTAGACGATGTGAAAGACATCTCTAATGATATTTCGGAGGAGATAAAAAACGTAAAAGGATAATAAAATTTAACCTTGCTGGAGATTGAAATTATATCATCAAAGATGGAAAAACTGTAGCAAAAATTGATTTAGGTAAATTTAATGAAGGAGCTGACAAGTTATTTGAATCGTGTAAAAAAGATAATTTTATTGACGGAAACAAATTACTGTATTTCCTGGATTACAAGATCCATCCTGGTTTTGGAACTTCAGTTAGTTACGATGTAATAATCCGTTCGGGGCATAAGTTGGTGTTTTTAAGACCCCAGAGAATAGAAACACGATATCTAACCATAGAGCGTTAACAACTTAGTGTCCCGTTTAAAACGTTTACATTGGGGCATGCGGAGGACCAGATAAAGGACTAACTCCGAGAATATTCATTGTGAAGATATGGGAAATATTTAGCGCACAAGTAATTGAAACTTTTGAGGCACCGTAATGTTCCCCTCCATTTCTTCAACGTTACTTAAACATACATGCTTGGAGAATTACCTATCTTGCAACGTAAAATATTTAATGAAGTTGATTTTACTCTATTTCATTTATTAAATAAAACTCTTTCAGTCTCGCCTATATGCGTGAGAAGTATTTTTTCCGGTGAACTTAATTTTGTTATGTACGTGAAATTATAAATAGGTAGCTGCAGACAAGTAGACAGGAAAGGCATGCGGGTAGAGACAGCTCCATCTCTCGTTTTCCAAAGGAAATTCGCCTCGAACCTATCTCCGTGGTTAGCTCAAGTTACCAATTAATATCATTTAGCAATTAAACAGTAGGAGTCAGCGGCAGCGATTGAGTTTTTACGTGGCGAGGAGAAGAAAGCTTGCCCCATCGTTGCATGTGAACTCATAATCACATAACCGGCGACGTAATCGATGGATTATAAAGCAAAAAAACCCCAGGTGGATCAAAAACAGGGCGGTATGTGCCATGCCATTTAACTATTAGAAGCGTGCAAAAAGTTATTCGACCTAAGTTGTTCCTCAAGAAAGTATGGAACATACAACTTTGCAACTCTGTTACCGCAATGCTACAAACGTGTCTACTGGCTTTTTTCAAAGTCTCCTTCCGCTTCTTTTGCATTAACGTCAGTGCTCCGTAAGAGCGTGTAATCCCCACGGTACCATTCTTGTCATTGGTCATGCTTGAGGATACATTTTCCACAAACTTTGGGATACCCAGGTAAACCAATGACGTGGTAAATAATCCCCACAACCACAGTACCGAGCATATTAAAAGACGATTTTGAATATTTTCGACATATTTCTAGGTCTGATGGGAGAAATTCGATCACAGCTCGCAGCTTGCAACGTGTATCACTGACACCAATTACGCAAAACACTAGGTCTAGTCAAAATTTAAGCAGCACAGGGGCGTAGAAATAAATTGTGAAACATTCATTTTTGAACGTTTCTTACGAGTAAAATTTTAAACCGGAGACACATTAAGTAGAAAGAGACGAAAATTGTTAGAGACCACCGTCACTTTTAAGGAAATATGAACTTCTGAATTGAGACTAAATTTTAAAGATTTTAACTAGGGGCAATAGAAATGTAAATCACTTTTATCTAAAAATCCTCTAATTATAAAAGGTTTCCTCCTTCGTGAGAGAATAAAAATACCTTATTTGAACTGATTCCTATTGCAAACAACAGAAGCTTCTCCCTTGTCAACCATCCCGCGAAAGGATTGCTTGTTAAAAATTTATTTGTTATCTATGTCTTAAGATCTAAATATTTAAAAGACGTAATTTATTTCAAATATACGTATTTGAAACCAAAATATGAGAATTGCATTAATGACGCATTAAACCTCTTTACTGCCGGAAATATGCAAAGGAAGACGTTTTACCGACAACCTATCTATTCGCGGAAGTAAGAGTAAAAATGTACTTGAGCAGATAATGCTAATGGAGTTGAATCCATGCATGGTTTAAAGTCGAAAACTTGTGAAGAGGGAAAAAAAATTAAAGAAAAAATACGAAAACATATTACATCCTTGACGACATGAGATAACCTTCATTGCCGAGAGAAATGTTTGCACTTCCCCTAAGGATGACTAACGTTTAATCTTTGCTAAAAGTGTTCATATATAAGAGTAATGAAATGATTGCAAGTATATGTACACTCATCCAAACCATCACCTGCGTGGAACCTCGCCAGCCAAACACTTTTCTTTTGCTTGAAAAATCGTCTCTGATGAGATGGATTGGCGTAATTGGATTATGTGTTTAATGGGATTGCTTATAAGAATTTATGTGTACACATTTTCCATTTATGAGTCGGTCTGAGGAAGAGAATTCCTTCACGGTTGCTAAAACTGATTATTTTTTGACAGCAATGGAGTGTGTAAGTATGATGTTGACACAATGAACAAATGCGTTCTATAACGTCTATTCATGAAGTGATACTTTTCTTAATGCTTTCAGTCACGATTGAGAGTGTTACAAGTAGTCATCATTCCTCCTCAGTTTCAATATCTTTAATTAGAAAAATCACATACAGTATGCCTAAACTACAGGTCTTTACCAAGACTGACCAAAGGAAATTTATTTGTAGAAAAATATTGTGTTCTCTATCGCTTATCTCAATATATAACAAAGCAAATAAAAAGTAGTTGTGCCATCCCACCTTTTTCGTTCTATTCAGAATTTTCTATTGGTGACCGTTTCATGGAAGAAATTGATTTTTAGGAGAGGAATCGGAGTCAAGTGTTTCAGTATACTTAAATATTCTGATCTCTTCTTTTATTTTAGTATCGTTGTTAGTTTTGCCTTCGAGTTTATTTATGTAAGATGCACATAGTTCCTAACTGAAATTTTCATGATGAGTGCTCAAGTGACGTGCATCTGTAAATGTAAAATTAAGACCAGTAAAATTTTGTAAGTCAAGAAACGAAACATGAGTTATATATGTTTGAGTAGCTATGGTCCCACTAAAGAATTAATCAAACGATTACAATTTTTTCCTTATTCTGCATGTGGTGATTAGATTTTGATTTGATCATCAACAATCAATTTAGGAAAAATAAATATAATCTGCCTCATACCTTTTAAATCAAAAAAGTTTGACAGAAGAACTGTCATAAAACTTTGGAGGAATAAATCTTGGCTTAATTAAAACCTTGATAACACCTATAAAAATGATCATTACTTTTATTAATGACAGCTATCTGCGGTTAAAGTTTCTACTTAATACGTGTCATTAAAATTTAGAAATTGCACTGCAATGCTCATCCGAATTGTAATATAATTAAGATTACATGATCCAAAGTGAATCGGAATTAGGCGGAGAGAATTTACAGGTAAAAGTACCGTGTTGTGCTTGCTGTCTGAGACGTTTAGTCTTTATAACGAGGAATTGATAAAATGAGAATTGAAACTTTTGGAAATGCAATCAAATAGAATAATTGGTAATAATAATAAAGTAATAAATAATAAAATAAGTAATAAATAATAAAATAAGTAATAAATAATAAAATAAGTAATAAATAATAAAATAAGTAATAAATAATTATGAAGTCCAAGAAAATAATCAGACTTGAAAACTGGAAAAAGATTGGTGAGTGGTGAGCAAATGAAATACTTTGAAATATCTGGAGGTACATAAAATTTGTATTACAATACTTAATACCTACTCAATTGTTATCCAATTTGGCATTTAAGAAACAGAGGGGGCAATATGACACGAATATCATCCAAAACGAGAGGGGGACAAGTCAAAATTTAAAAAATAGTATTTCACAGAATAATTTACAAACTTGGTTGACGAGGGAAGGGTCAAACTTGTCTGTTAAATTTCTGTGATGACTTGAGATAAAGACGGAATTTGTAATTGACGGAAAGTGGGAGAAATGATGAATACGGTAGAGGTAATACATATGATTTGGGGAAATAAGCAGGAAGAAATTGACACTAAAGAAATTCTAAAAAAATGGAATATGTGATGGAAGAAATAGTGTTGAAATCGGAAATTAGACCACATGAATTGCTGAAGTTAGTACATGAATATGAAGAACTTTTATGCGAACGTTACATGTTTTGCGGTACGTTACAAGAAAAGCTGATCTCAAACATAAAAAGATTGATTAGAGACAAACTCTTTCCAAAAGTAAATTGCAAAAACAAACAAAGAGCAAACATTGAAGGGGTTTCAGTTTGCGTAATACTTCAAAATATTTCATTATAATTAATGATTGTGATTGATATTAGTCTTTTTTATATAAAGTCGCACTAATAAAGTAGATATGTAGTGTTTTTAATCTTCATGAACGGTAAACGACTAAAGAATCTAGACCTTTCTTAGATTGTTGGATTAAATATTCTTTATGCGCACGGAAGTTGAGAAAACTGCCCAGAATGAAAGAGTAAGTAGATTTAGATAGAAAACGAAAATTTTCAAGATATTAGAATGTAGAAAATGGGCTATTTTCTTAGTGATTTAAAAATTGAATTGTTAAAATTTTAAATTCTCTAATCAACTGAGGTGTGGATGTAAAATGTTCTCTCATAGCTGCTGGATGGATGGTGCATGCATATTCGTCTTAACAAAAGGTTTACAGATATGAAAAAAATGCATGCATGCCTGAAGATGTAGCCTTGCTACGAAACCATGGTCGTGGTTAATAAATTGTTATGTGGAAACTGCGAAGTTCAATTACTCCTAGGAAGAAAAATGATTGAGAATAAAGTACAATATGGGAACGCATTAAATATATTTTATTTAACGGTGTGCGCAGGGTGTCGAACTTATAGTAATGGTAATACTATAATCTTTCGCGTGATCACGGCTAGCTCATTTTTAGTTTTTGCGAATTATGCAATGGCATCATTAGAAACAATTTATGACAATCGCCTCACACTAGGCGGATCCAAAGGAATAATTCCCCACAGAAGGCAAGAATTATGTGGAAACCATTGCAGTGCACAGCCTAAGAATTATCTAAGTAGATATTCATATTAAAAAGTATAAAAGACCCCGAGCTTAACGGGTACATTCATTGAAAACGTGAAAAAAATAAACATGTCCGCACAGACATTCTGTTATTCATGATAGAAGATTAGGATAAGTGTCAGTAACAATCGGAGCGGGATCGAAGGGGGAAAAAACGTACAATACACTCAATGAGTCGATAGGGATCCTTTTTGAAAAGAAGAGTTGTGTTCGTGGGGGTGTGGATGGGGAAGGAGGGTGAAGCAGGGAACGGGCAGGGCAACGAGGCCACTGCGTTCCCTGAATTATTCATAAAAAGGGGTCTCGCCACGCTAACTCCATTGCCTTTTGTAAAGACCCAAGAGGAAGGGTAAGCGGCACCCTCGCAGTCCTATGGTTCCCTGCTTATCAGCGAAAGAGCTCGCCGGAGGAGATCGCGAGGGAATAATGACGAAAAAAACAAAACAAAAACGGCGCCGTAATCGCTCGTATTTTTTCCTTAATTTGGCACGCCCCATATATCTTTCCATTTATTATCCGTCCCTTGATGTCGAGTAAGTAACCATGGGGGCCTTAATAACCAGGAAAATGAAAAAAAAGTTGGGGGAAAAAAGAAGTAGGGATGAGGAGGAAAGAGGCCAATTACCTTCTCCCATTCCTCACATCACGTGACCTATCGCCCTCACGTCCGTGCAGAAGGATGAAATCGGGAAGTCTTTTTTAAAAACGGGGAATTCTTGAGGGGAAAAGGGTTGGCATCCTCGGGAAGGAGCCTGACACCTTATTTCATTTATCTAATTTCACTAGAGTCAAAAAATCAATTTCATGATTCAGTAAATATATTTGAACAGTTCCAAATACGAAGGTTCAAAATGTCATAATAGTTTGCACTCGTCGATGAAACTGTGCGATAGCATATTAGTCTCGAAAATATATTATCATTTATTAATGACCAATTCATAATAAAATAACAATTGGAGAATGTTCAAAAAATTAAGAGTCAGTACTAATAACTATTGATGAAAACATTCGACGTATAGTATATTTATCAAAAACCAGAGCTGTCTCATAAAAAGATAATTTTGTAATGAAACAGTATAACAATTGTAAATTCTTGATTGGGAAACTTTTAAAATTATTTTTTTCAATACCAGAAGCAAACTGCATTAAAATCATACAATTTCTAACCCCAACCATAGGTGTGGAATCCAATAACTCTCATTTCCTCAGAGTTTTCTTTTTGTATTTAGTTTATAACCCTAATTCCCATAAAACTGAAAAAATAATAATCATCATCGGATTCATCTTCCTAAAAATATACACGTAATGATCTGATAAGTTGTAAGATAGAAACATAAAATACATATGTATGTTTAGTGAAAAAATTTGTGAAACAAATACCGCACTCATATATATACTTTGTTAATTATGGTTCACAAATGATTTTATAAGCAATCAATGAGAACAATGGTAGATTTCTGATATCAAAATCATTACATACCGAGTCTAATGATAAAATTAGTTTTTCCTTAAAGAATTTTACCGATTCTCGTTGTGTTAATTATGCGAACAAATATTAAAGTAAAGACTATCCCGTTCCCTTAATCTGTTTATAGGGGAGTTATTTCGTTAACAAATTACTATCGTATTAACCTTGATGTGTAATCTTTTTGATAAAAGGATAATCCTAATACACTGATGTGCATAATTAAATGGTCAGAGAAATCCTTACCAAGGGAGGAAAAGATAAGGGCGCGGCAGAAATAACTTGACCGAGTAATGAAATAACTCTGGAAAATTTATTTTTAGAATTCTCTATTTCAGAAACAATTTCCGTGAATATCTCCTAAGAAATCTTTCACCCTCAGCGAACCTAGAGCTAGTATTTTTTTCTATGTGAATAGATAGGTGAATTTTAAAGGTCTTTCACTACGTATACCACATCATATTATTATGAACTCACTTTAGTTCTTACTCTAACTCAAGAATTGAAATTTTAATTACGTAATAATTGTAGCCAACAACAACCTAAAATATTCATTAAATGTTTCGTGAAGTGTTAAAATTAATAAGTTACTTATTTTGTAGTATAATGCTCACAATTAGCATACAACACAAATGAATATAAAGATATGCGATTTTCCACTAAATACTATTTATTACTACCCTGGATTCAATGTTACTAAATCATCATCAGGTCATTTGACCGGATTCCTTTCCGGATTACCTTTACTTGAGGGGAATAGTGGAAGTCAACGATTATAACTATGCCGGTTTTTAGTATTTAAATATAATCATACTTCAATCTAATATTGTAGTGAATATGTGCTTTTGTGTGTCGGCAGAACAATATGTTTAATATTAATTTATATAATTACATGTACGAAAAATTCCAGGTAAATAGTGAGTAGGCTCTTATTTTCCTGGGTCGTATCCTTTGTTGTAATAGTAATGACTTCGAAAACAAATGAGCTTAATATTCGGTAAAAGATGGAAATAAAAGAGTCAATAGAAGTATTCATCATATCATATGTAATTCAATTTTTAAGAATTCTGTGCATTGTAATATTATCCTCTACCTATTTTATTTCCCATATTATTTAAGGCAACCTTTTACGACCATAAGTTAGGAAAATTATAAATTATAATTTTATATTTCATAGACTTTCTCCACATTATCCGGAAGCTTTAATAGAGAATCCATCAGAGCAGTTGAAATTATTCCACTCAAAGAATAGGAGAAGAGAAGCAAGCGGAATGAGATTTGAATCAAGAAAAAGGAAGGCAATCATGAAATGGATCATTGCCGAGGAAATCAGAGGGTGTACAGTCGAGAACTGAAGGAATAAAAAGTATTATTTTTCCCAGAAAACATCGGTCCTAGTACAATTTTTTCATTGAAGTGGAAGCATCGTGAATCTTGATATGCTATGAAATCACGTGCCTTCGTCAAATTGGTTCTCATATTTGGTTGGGCCGTCCCGAGAATGGCCACACGTGTGTGAGAACGGACGGCAGGAGGCCAGAGTGGGAGAGGGATGGAGGGGGGCAGGATGAGAGAGATGTATGAAGGATGAATGGGTTGAGACCCGATAGCAGGGAGGGAGAGAGAGAAAGAGAGATGGCGGAAGGAAGGAGAGAATGAGTGAGGGCGCCGAGGTAGCAGGTTTATATTGGCATCGGGAGTCGGCGAAGAGAGAGAGGGGGTGGGGAGGGGAGGGAAGAAAGTAATCGAAAGAGATAATTACTTCGCGCCGCCGCGTTCCCTACTTACGCTTGCCTCCTAAAAACCCAGCCCACCAGCTAATCGGTGAAGCAAAGGGTGGAGCGTGGGAAGGGGGTGGAGATATTATCGCGAGGCGCCTGAGCGATGGAGAGAGGACGGGGGGAAATGAGATGACGGAGGTGGTGGGAAAAAATAGGATCGTGTTTGTGTGAGTGGATGTGGGAGAGGGAGAGAGAGGGGGGGG
>WURS02000011.1:3241319-3254369 GCA_011762765.2 Rhinocypha anisoptera | reverse complement strand
CCCCCCCCTCCCCCAACCCCATCCCTCCTTCCCAAACAGCATTGCCCCATGGCTCCTCGACAGAGGCCGAGAATTCAGTTGTTGCTGCTCCCACACAACACTTTCCTAAATTTCTTTCTCCCTCCCTGCAGTATGACGACTGTCATTTAATTACATTTATTCGCTGATTGATCATCTTTATTTCTGTATCTCTCCCGGACATTGTTCAGGATTTTAAATACCCCTACCACAAGTGCTCAAAGCATATTCAACATTTCATTTTTTCTTTCGACACAAAATTTTTTTGTTTTTATGCCAATAATTTCCAGACTGATTTCAAATATATCTCGAATGAAATATATTTCGTTGGTAAAATTTCTCCCAGAACGTCTGGTACATCAGATTTTGTCTTCTTTATAATTTTCACCGAATCAGGCGTGATGTGGTGGAAGAGATTCATACTGAGAAATTTTTTGTGGAAAAGTGCTGTTTTTATTCTCAGTTTGGCTTCTTTCTCGAAATAATTGCACTAACGGGTAACACTTTTAGTATGAATGAGAATAATATTATAATTTCACCGTACCAAAACAAAGATTTTCGGGTAAACGGAATTCATTAAAAATATGAGAAAACATTCAGTTCATTTTACTTAAATATCACCTCAGCATTTATGTATTTGGTCTCCCTTTAAGCCGTTTTTCAGTTTTGGAAATCATATTCGAAATTATAGCCTGATAAAAAACAATGTATATGGATAGCTTTTCTGAGTCTAATGCTTCAGAGATAGGTATACTGGAAGAAGATAATGAGGACCGGGTTTTGAGAAAAATATAGCGTTGAAGACAAGATTACCACCGTGCTAATACAATCAAATGTAGCTGTCGCAACGCATTTAAACTTTGAGCGACAACCGCTAACGACTCCAAACACTCCCGACGTCGGTAGAACGAGCCGAGGTCGCATCTCTTTTAGGCTGTCCGCGATGATTGGGACCCCCAACCGAGAGGAGGACAATGAATTAGACCCCAACCCCAAACTCCGCCGCTCCCTCTAGAAGGAATGGGTGAGGAGATGGGTGAGTCCGATGCCGGCGTGTGGAGGGGGAGAGGACGCGGTGGGCCAAGAACGCGGATGGAAAGATACACCGTTGCGTTGCCAAGAAATGAGGAGAAGGGGGGAGAGTATGAGGCAGAGGGAAAACAAAAGAAATGGGCACCGCGAGGGCACGGTTACCACACGCATGCGCGCCAGGCAGTCAGACGCACACAAGCCCACTTGAGGAGGCGCGAAAAAAATAAATGAGACGTCTTGTGAAGGATGTAAATACCCTGCGTGTGCCATTTTTATTATGCGGTGCGTTTTTATTTTGTTTTTGGATTCCTTTTGTTTCCTGTCGTTTTTTTTACAAGATCCCATGCCTTTCGGCGGCGATTCAAAGAGGAGGAAGAATATACGTTGGCCATTTGAAAGAATCACGAATGAGTAGTGCTGGGCAAGGTGAGGTGTGGGAGGGAGAATAAGGGTGTGGAAGGATGTAGGCAGGCGGAGAGAGAATTGAGCGGCGGAGTGGTATGAGGAGGAGAAGGGAGACGGAGGAATAAAAGTGGGAAGGTTGCCTGCTTTTGCTGTACAATTTATGTCCCTTATCTTTTAATCGGAATGGTAATGTGCTCGCCTTAAAAGATAGATCATGCCTGATTAATTCAGCCATGTTCCAAGAGATTCGCAAATGTAATCTGTTTCGAAACGAAGGATTTCACCTCACTACTCCTCCCAAAAGATCAACGTGGTTCCTCGCGTTCGACTTTGAAATAACAGGCGCTTTTGTGGATTACGAATGTCGTTAACTCCAAACAACATTATTGCTAGAAAAATGTTGTTTGGAGTTAACGTATTCCATATGTCATTTCTGATATTTTCGTATTAACAATTAAGCATACAAAAACATAAAAGATAAATTTCTTTATGAGCTAAAGCAGAGTGGTACCTAATTAATTCGTGGTTTTTCAAAATAAGTCCTTACTGTGATAAAATTCTTCTAATTTGTAAATAAAAGCTTGTTAATAAATTTAGTTTCTACTCATAAAAAATAATTAATGTACTCATCCTTAATCAAATGTCAATAAGTATACGTATACCTACTCATCACTAAAATTCTTAATCTGACACCGTAACATTTATACGTATCATGCGAATTTATGTTAAATACTACCTAAGGATACTCCATTAAACATATAATTACGAACCTATAAAGCAAATCGCATTTTATTGCATTATTTTTTATATCCCGTTTTTGGATGAAAACCCTTTGATGCATAAAACGGTAGAATATAATATTATAATGTTAAATATTCTAAAGTGTAAAAAATATCGTATTTTATTAAATTGAACGTTGAGAAATTATGATAGAAAATCAGAGCTATTCAATGTATATGAATCTCAGATTTAACTATAATTAAAACATTATTTCTATAATTATTTTAATTCTAACAGCATTATTTTGCCCCAGCGTGAAATACTTATAAAAAGTCCCCACCTTAACTATCTTGACGGGAAGCGTCGCTGAATAATACGACATCCATTTGCAACCGCTGTTATTAGCTTGTGCCGACACTTCTCCGAAGAACACGTTCCGCCAAGGAATCCCACGCCTTGTTAGTGCACGTGTCCTGTTTTGTGATTCACGTATGCATTGAGGTAGTTGACAAGTTCGCCATAATCTAACGTAAGGGAAAAACATCAATTCATCTTGATATCCGCGAGGAAACCTACCGTAAATTACAGATAAATATTATGCATGCTCAACCTTAACCTAATCGTAAAAAAAACGTTTCACGGTGTCAAAGTGTTAGTTGGTTCATACAATCCTTCATCAAGCATTATGAAGTCACAAGAATAGGAAAACATATATCCATTAAATACAAAAGAAATGTATTTCCAAATTATTTATATCATCATTTTTCTATTTCTTTCATTGTTCTAAGTCTCGTATGTGATTAAGTGAAAGGTCAAACATTAAAAGAAAGGCCTGAATAAAATTAAATAATAGTCACAGAGTGCAGAATAAAAAAATGTATGCAGATGGCTAATTAGTAATGATGTCATCGTTGTTATAGCTAACTGTACTGTAGGGGTAACTCGTTACGGTTACTAAAATTATTTGAAACCAAAAAAGAAACGGAACGAAAGGAAATCGAGTAAGGAACCTCTAAATTCTCTAGATCTCATTGCGAAATCGCCCATGTATGTACATCAAGGTAGTATTTCGCAGCTTCGAAACTCGCTGTCCTCGCGTGATTCTCTTTTTATCGTCTCATCCCATTCTTTTGCGCCGTGCCCGAGCCTCACTTACCATCCATTTCAACCCTCCTCCTTCATCCCCTTATTTTACATCGAATTCCTGGCGTCCCACGCGCTCTGATTGTAGCCCCCGGAGGCGAAAGACGAAAGCCTATGAAACGGCCGCAGACGCTTCCTCCGCTTCCACTCCCCTTCTTCTTGCCTTCTTTATGATCTCGCCGCCCTTAAGCCGCTCTTTATAATTGCCCCTTCTGCCGCTGGCGGCTCCTCTTTTCGCCCACGCTCTCTAACACTTTCTCTCCCTTCTCCTTATAGGCAGTGCGCATGCGCATCCTGTAACCATGCGTGTGATACTCCAAGCGACAATGTTGGCAATTAAGGCCACGTTATTTTTTTTCTTCACCTCGGTAGTAAAACCGTTTTCCCCCAAACCTCTATCCCAAGTTTTATGGCATGAAATGACCGTGAGGGTTTGACCATCATGGATATTGTAGCGGCTTTTTCTCTACTTTCTTCCTATGGATGTATTGGCCTATGATGGTTTTTATTTATCTGATAGAAAACATTATACAACGATCGAGAAAAAGACAAAGAAATGATGTCACAATGAAATCTGTTCGGAGTGCAAACCCAGAGCTTCAAACGAACGGGGATTCTTAGCCAAGTTTACTAAACACTTAGACATTCAGTAACTGGAAATTTCTACAGTAATCCAGTTGATAATAATTATATATATTTTTCTACTCTACAAGTAAACTATTTAGTCCTACGGATGTCTAATTTTGAAAGGTGTAAAGAGTTTTCAATCACTATTTTACAAGAAAAAATAGATAAAAATATGAAACCCTTATGAACATGCATGTGAGACTATTTTACCTCGAGGATTATACTAAAAGCATATTGATAGTGATTTATGGAAACAAAATTTCAATGCATTATTAAATAAGAGTCACAGCCATTTGTTCTCCCTTCACTAAGACAGTTTTCTCTCTCTCTTCTCAGAAGGAGGCTCTAACCACCTCAACCTATTCAACAATCGCCAGCAACCAAAAAAGAAGAGAAAGTCCCGCACGGCCTTTACCAATCACCAGATCTTCGAGCTGGAGAAGAGATTCCTGTACCAGAAATACCTTTCACCCGCCGACAGGGACGAGATAGCCGCGCACTTGGGCCTGAGCAATGCTCAAGTGATTACTTGGTTCCAAAACAGGAGGGCGAAGCTGAAGAGGGACATGGAGGAGCTGAAGAAGGATGTCGAGTCGACGAAGATCCTGAAGGCGCACAAGTCTTTCCTCGAGAACGTGCAGGACTTGGGCATCCTCAAGAAGAAGCCGGAGGACGCGAGGGCGAGCGCCGCGGCGGCTGCCACCGGTGGAGGTCCCGGCGGCGTGGTCATGATGCTTCCCTCCCCGGCCGCCTCGACCGCTTCCTCGTCGTCCGCCTCCTCCGCCTCCGGCTCCCCCTCCGCCTCCTCTTCGCCCTCCATCTCATCCCCCCATACGGCGGGAGAGAAGTAACGACGGTACACACGTCACCCGAAGGCGACCCTCGCCGAATCTCTCCCTCGCCCACGCCCGGTAATCGAAGACGCCGGCGGCGAGTGGGATGAATGCTTGACAAGCGGCTCCCGACATGGCTTAGGGCTCATTGCCGTGGGAACACTCGAGTTGCCACGGAAAACGATCGCCGAGGGTCAGGGTTTCGGTCTAAGGACCGCCTTCCTAGGCGTGCCTACGGTCGATGCGAGGGGTGTCTCTAGAAAGGGAAGATTTCACCTCGAATGGGGTCTCCTTTTTGTTGAAAAAGTTAAATTATTCTCGAGAAAACTTTTTATCGGTGTTCTTCGTTCCTCATGAATACATATTTTGTAAATATAGTGATCACCAAAGTTTTGTGAACTCAATTGTAGATAGGAAATTGGAAAATGACTTAGGGAGTGAGTGATGTGGAAGGAGAGAGGAAAAAGACACCAAGGAAATTATTGTCGACTTTCATTGTGTACATATATAATGTTTTTTTTTAAGTCAAGGGGATGGAAGAAGTGAACGCAAGAGTTGCACGTGTCGTGACTCGTATCTACTTATAGAATGGCTAGGTTCATCGAAAATGTAGAAAGAGAGACTACTACAAGTTTTGGGATTGTATAAAATTAAATCTTTTATTGTAGATTTTTTAAATGGTTAATTCCAGTGATCTCCAAAAATTTCCAGCTCCTTAACGAAGTGGGAGGCAAAAAATAATCTTTTTTTAAAGGGTTCTTGCAATATATTTATTTCTACAAAATGCTCCCGCCTTTAATCTTTCAAATATTTTTTGCGGCGGTTATTGTTCGCCGGCAAAGATCAAAGGAAAACGGCGGCCTTTTCACAAAAACAAAAGAGCTGCTATAATACGCAGCGTTCCGTGAGAAATTGGGATCACTTCTCCACCCTTAAGGATTAACAACAGGTCGAGTTTTTATATTCTTCTCTGGCGGCTCTGCACTTACTTGGTTATTCATGGAACAGTGCATTTCTGCACGGATACTTTAGCATCAAAGGAAAAACGGGTGTGAGGATTTGGACGGTGGCTGACAAAACTCATAGGAAATCCATTTCAATGGAAAACTACGATAGGAATTTAAACCAACATTCTCCTCTAGAGTACTTGACTCTTTAGTCATGGCTCTTATTTTTGGCCTAACACCGATTGACTTGGTCAACATTCCTTCTCAAATCCTCAAATCGTTCTTGTTATGCATAATGCAAACATATATCAACAATATCTTTCATGCATCTCGTTTCAATTTTCATTTTTAGAAAAGGATAGGAGAATGGGAGTCCCAATTCTCTACTAATTAAAGTGGTGCATTATAGGAAAATAGATTCATTTGCAATTCTACTTGCGTAAAGTTAATATGTTTGGTGTATGGTATGCGCAGCCGTGTTTAAAGTATTTTTGTTTTGCTGTGATTTGGAGAAAACAACTACACCTGAAAATTTAATATACATTCTGAACATGTAAAAAATAATTACTATTTATGTTTCAATATCCTCTAAATTACGCTTTGATGTCAGTGGACAATCAGTGTATGTTCAGTGTTTAATGGAGATGTTGAAAACCTTATGGCTTGAAACTATTACGCAGTCAATGATATTTTACCACATAGTCCAACTATTTAATTATATATAAGGACCATATATCTCCGAATAATTGGAAAGCCTATTACTAAAACTCTTATCAATTTTAGTAATGAAAACAAGAAGTAACACGGAACAACCTCTTCAATTAATTTATTACATATAACAGCTACAAGAACGAAAAATTTCCGAGATATATGTATGTATACTCACGCCTACTATATGTTTCGCTCTGTAGATTACTCGTGGAAAATTGTTATATGATTCTACATAGATATTGCATATAATATTTACATGTGAAAATTCGATGTATATAGTATTATATATCTACTTAGAATTGAAAATGAAACAATATTACACCAACTAATGAAGTTTGTTATGTTTATTTCCTGTCTGAAAAACCCAGTCACCTGTTACCTAATAAGTATCCATTTCTGAACCCTTGTCTGATGGCCATAGACACGGATGAGAAAATATAACTACGTCCTCTTTAGCCGTCACGAGTTCTGGATCAACCCAATGCCTTAAGAATTTATTTGGCGTGAAGTTCTTTGGCCCACAAAAAGAACCCATTCGGAGTCAGCGACGTGTTACAGCGATGACTTTAATCCAAACAACCTGTCTACGACAATAAACGCACTGTTCCGAATAAACTCTACGTCAGATAAACTGGAAAAAACTATTTGTTTTCATTCCTTTATTAAATATAATGCTCTCATTTAAAAACGTATTTTTAACTCCAAATATAAAAATGTTCATATAAACTCATATCTTAGTATTTTTTAATTACGACATTTGTCGAGTGCGGTATAGTCCAATATTTAAAGCGATTGATTGTGAAACAAGTGAAGTCATTAACAGTGGCAGTGACGCTTCCGGTCTACACAAGCTAATTTCATGGGTGATATTATATGTCATACGCCTCCATGAAAACCGAGAGGCGTCTAAGAGAGTACACATTTTCTTATAAATTAAAAAAAACCATTTTTCTTGGAATAAGATGAACTATACCATGTAATCAATCGTTTATTTAAAAACTGTCATTATGACTTTTTTTCGAGGAATTAAATGACGGTAAAATCGTTTTCTCATCCGATTCTGAAAATAAAGATAAAAAAAATTCTTCAAAAAATAACGTGAGGATATCACGTAAAATGACTTTTGAGATATTGACTAAGTACAATTTTATAATTTTCCGTATATGTCTACGTCACAAGTAAAAAATATGACTCACAAAACTCTCATAGTCGATTATAATAGTACATGCGCTCACCAAAGAAACATTGTGACCAATACTGACACATGGCTCGAATGACTAAGGCTCTAAGAAATCCTATCGTTTCAAGTGTAAAATTTACTCATGATTAATGAAAAATGGTAAAAAATTTTATTTCAAAGGAGTTTTTTATTTGTTTACGACACGGGCTTCGATTTGAAAGCGTCAACTTTGCCTGATTAAGAAATCCACGTCTTAAAGAAATAGAAAATCCCTGTGAAATTAAGGATAGTTGATCATTTTTCATTAGTTCGTCTCCAAGAATTAATTTAGTGTATGAGATGAAAAAAGGAAACATGCAATAGCACAGTTGACTTAAACAGAAATCTTAAAAAGAAAAGAAGACAAAAAACTTTCTTCAAAGAATAAACGTGAGGATATCAGGTAAAATGAAATTTTTAATTCAATTCAATGAAAGGTGATGTTTAACCACACTTGGAAAATGTATAAAGAGACAATTCATACTGCATGACAATATGCATACTATGATTTTATCCGTTCATCCAGTTGAAACTTTTAAATTATAAGGTTTGAGTTGAGTCTTAGGAATGTTTTTGGCATCAGAAAAATGTATTTTATTCATGAAAATATGTTAAAAACGTGCTTTGAATCATACGCCATCTCTTAGTTTAGTGTTAATAAAAATACTTCTTTTCTGGTTTATCATAAGACAATAACCCTATCATCTTAACCAGATTCTTGACTTTTGACTAAGGTTGCTCATGGAGACTTCCTGATACCCTTAAGAAAACCTTGGCCTACTTCTGTACTGCGTTTAATTTTTCTTCTATCAATCAGTTCACTAGGCAATCATGTATTAATGTCTCATTAGTTTCTTGTCTTTTTGTGATTGTCCCCCGGTATCTTGTCTTTTTTTATCGTCCCCCGGTGTCTTCTATTTCCAACGTCTCTAGGACGTATTTATTAATTAATTGGTGAATTTACTAAAATATTATTTTGTTTTACCACATTTAATTTGCTACTAGTCTTATTGAACTCTTCTTTCCTCCTTTTGGCTGTTTTTTTCATGCTTAAAACTTCATTTTTGTAAGTCGTTCTGTTCTATCTAAAGTAAAACCTTTTTCATAAATAGTTTCTTTAACAGGTAGATAGGCTTTTAGCATCCTCGTTATCAAATCATAACACTAAGCCAATCTACACAAGTATAACTACCGATATTTAATTTATATGAGAACAGCTGAAATATTGTGCTATGTATAAATTATTGTATTACTGATTCATCATCATTACACTATCACTTTCATAAAACGGACGCATATCAATGGAATGTCACTTTTAACGAAGTACTGCATAATACAAGGCATAGTAGGCCTGGTGTAGCAATATATGGATTAAAAAATCATTGATTGATAAAATAAAAAAGTTTCTAAGTCAAAATATGGACTTCAGACTTATTTGGAGGATTTACAAAGTTGTTATCTCTTCCATAAAAGGAATTTTGATTTAAACATCAAGCAACGAGTAAAAAATAAGTAAGTTCAAAAGATTCGAGATATAATCTATATTCCGCAAATGGCTGCAAAATATTTTTATTCGCAATAGTTATTAACCTGTTCCCTTGAAGAAAAATATACTGCCTGAAAAACATTTAATTGTACCACAAAAAGAGAACTTCCGGAAGAAATAGTTTCGGGACAGGGGTATATGTTCTCATTACATTAACAGCGACAATCCGTATTTGACCAAAAACTTTTCGGATGACGCACACAAATAAAAAAATGAGTTCATATACCGGGTCAATAATAAAAGGGTGGAGCAAAATTCCCAAAACCACACTATAATAGATAGTCACTCCAAGACATCTGCTGCGAGCAGGGGGTGCTTTTAGAACGAGCTATAAGTATGATTGGATTGAATGCGGAAGGAAGGGTTCTAGGTTCCTGGATGGTGGAAGAGAATAAAAGGGGCCTAAGACTCAGTGTATATAGTTATAGAACAAGATCCATTTGTGATCAAATAATTTAGCTTTAAGAGCAAACCGACAACGAAAATAATACTAATGATTTTGTCGTGATGTTCACTGTTTGTTAGCAGAGAAATAAAATGGAGGTGGTTATATGGTAATTTGTATTTTGATTTCTTCCGTAAAAGCGTCAAAAGTCCATTTTCTGCGAGTCATATTTTATATATATTTATTAATAATATTTTGTTTTATGCTATTTTATTACGCAACCTAAAAATATGAGGTAGGTTCTTGACGTTCCCTGAATATTCTTGTAATTTATTTACGTTAAAACTGAAATAAAAATATATTTAACTCTCGTCCTTCCGTTCGAAATTCCTACTTTCCTTTTTTTATCTTGTTTTTTTAACATTTTACCTTCATATACAGTTTGAAATTCAATACACTTTCTCTTGATTGACTCTTTCATTCACTTATCTTTCTGTAACTGACATTACCGAACATCCTCAATTCCTCGTCTGAAATCACCAAAAATTCTTGAATCTATATTAAAATTTAAAAATATAAATTAATAACTTGGAAGGGAAGTAGACAAGTGAGACAGTCATTCATTCCTTTGCATATTTCTTACATTTTAATTCTGGGAATATTGAAGAGTAGTACTAAGCCAGAAAAGGCAGTGAGCCAGAAAAATATATAAAGTTTTTATTGAATTTCTTTTAGAATATTTTTTAACTGAACAGTATAAGAGCAACACGGATGTAAAATCAACACATAGATGTTATCCACAAGATATGATGGTGAATTTAAAAATCAAGAATCCATGTGTATTTCGAGGGAACGCATATTAAAACCAAGATTAAAAAATGTCCCATAATGGATGATGTCATGATGGCTATGTCAGCAGGTAAGTCCAACATTTGGGAAGAATGCCGTTTCATAGTTATCAGATCCATTGATTGACATTCTTATTAATTGACAGAAAATTGTATAATAAATTGTTGAAGCCCATTTGTTTCCTACCCCCTTTATTCCTCTAACTCGCAAGGCTATGAAATATTGGTAACCAGCCACCGGGGACTACCATCAATGGGATCGCTACTGTTCTATCTGATATCCGTCCATATTTCGAGGATGCCGTAACCTTTTGATTATATATTCCACACCTATAAATAAGTTTAAAATGTTTGAATTGTCAGTCAAAAAAGTTTAGCGGGAGAATTGACAAAATATTTTTAGTTATTTTCATTTCACTTGATATTACTAAATTTGGAGTTCCATTTCTTATCCCAATTTGGTAAGAAAAAATTTCACAGTTACCCAGCAGTGCGGTCACTATTTAAATTCCAGAGCCTAAGCTGGTTTAGTGTACCCGTTTATATATTTTTTAAGTCTGGATGGCATCTTAAGCCCATATGGCTATTTTGAGCTTGAAAATCAATATCAACAGGCCAATACAGGAGAAGAAACTGCTCCGTTAGTCCCGTAAATTTTCTTTGGAAAAAATGTTAACTTTAATGACGTTTCTCGAGTCATTCACTAGGAATGAAATCGCTAATTCATAAAGACATCATAAATGACATCTGCCCAGAGAAAACCTTTAAATCGAACTACCGTTAGAACTATATGCCGCCGACTTCCCATATGCACGATGGAACGCAGACGATAAGTTGCCATATGACAAATAATCAAATTTGGAGTCCAGGCTGCGAAGTTTATTGCTATAGACGCATCCAGCAACGTTCTATTTTAACACACTGACTAAGGATGAGTAGGTATATTAGTAGAGGATTTGACATGATGACAGTTAAGTAATTTCCGTTACCTCAATACAGAAACAACGCTCGTGGAATTTAAGTCTTTAACTTTAGTGGCGCACTAAAGAAGAAGACCATAGCTTCTTTCTTCTGAACCACAGAACTGAGAGCGATTAAGGCCAGGTAATCGACATACCGTATTTGGCGTTACGGCCACGGTATCAGAATAAAGGGGAAGAAGAGAAAAAATTGATGTTGTGTCGGAAAGTTTTAAAGACTGAAGACTGAGTACAGGTAGGTAGTCAGGGTATGTGTGTGGCTGAGTGGGTGGGAGGGAGTAGAGAAAGGAGGAAGAGGGGGAGAAAAGCGGACGCAGGATGGAGGAAATGGGCAGGATTTAAAGACTTGCGTGATGGATTATATGTGGGTGGGCCGCGAAGGCATTGTAATGGATGGAGCCGTAGTGTAATGGGTCGTTCTGGGAGTTGGCAAAATGAAGAAACGAAAGAGTATAGGGGTTGAGCCATGGGGAAGGAAGGAAGGGTGTTGGGTGGGGGTTTGGGATAAGGGTGCAGAGGGGAGGATGAGAACCAAGAAAAAAGGTGGGATTGGAAGAAATGGGGGAGCAGAAGAAAGAAATGAGACGTTGATTTTTCTAAAAGGAAAAATTCTCGTTGCGAGCTAGAGATCCAAAAAATGAGAAAAGGAGTGAAAGAAGGAAAAGTTGGCTTCAGTGAAACGTCGAGGCGAGATGTGGTCACCCGATGAATATTTGACGAATGTACTCTCTAAATAACGTCGAGTACTACAAAACGATGCAAAAGACAAAGGTAAATCTTTTTTCATCCATTTTTACTAGCATTCTTAACCCTATCTTTTGTACGGGTATTAAAATGGACATATGCATTATTCTGTTCATAAATCGAGTATACGGCACTAAATTAAATAAATTCACCAGTACCTACCTCATCACTTCGGCGGTAAAAATGATACGTCAGTAGACTTAACTTTCCTGGTTTAGAAAAAAGTCCAGGTTACCTATGCAAAGACTCCAAGTTAGTCGTTTTAATGAAAAAATTTATGTATCAGTATATAATACAATTAGTACAAAGGCATGTCAAATTAAAATTTTATGATATACTTCAATGCGACTGAAATCGCGACATATGGGATTAGTAGAGAATGTAATTTATAGAAATGAAGAAAAAACTACGATGGTTTGGTTTGCTAACAATGCCGGACTATTGATGGCCCAACCGAATTTGTCAATGGTCCCTTTCTGGAAAAAATAACCGTTGTTAAAATAGACAGACGTGGATTTTGAAGGGGTAAGGAGAGCAACAGATAGATGGCTCAGAAATAAGAAGCTTGGTAACGATTATACAGTCAGAAACCAGCTGCAGCGTGATACGTACACTGCTGGATATAGAGACTATGATGGATTAATTCGCTATATCAAGACCAAAAAATGGTTGGCCTACTGCATGTGTTTTATTAACTTAACTCCGCGGAAGTACATTTATACAACGTCTCTGATTTTCAAGTAAATTAATATGATTTACAAGAAAGTACCTTACTCTAGTTAAGAATTAGGGTGTATATATAGTGATGAAGGTATAGAAAGACACAGAAATTCCACATAAAAATAATAACTTTATTAACACGACCAGATTTCGCCGTAACACAGCATCATCA